>JAMZAV010000419.1:0-600000 GCA_024449915.1 Sweltsa coloradensis | reverse complement strand
TTTAAATAAATACATTCGTATTTAGAATCTACCCACTCAGTCACAGAACTTTGACGTTTAAAGTATTATAGTAAGTAGTATCCCTTTATCTAATCTGACCACGGTCAAACACCCTTACTTTTTATATTAGTATCCGTTATCATTTTATTTCTAGCAACCTAAGCTATTTGGTTACTACTACCCATATCTAATTTTGTTATTTTAGCAGATGGAATAATATTATTATGTTTGTATACTGTAAGCCATAATTTATTTATAACAACCGACAGTGTTGGCTCGAGCGTTAAGCGCGCGACTCTGATTCGGGAGGTCCCGGGTTCAAATCCCGTCGGGACCGGCAATCCTGACTAAAGGTTTTTTTCCGAGGTTTTCCTCAGTCGTTAATGCGAATGCAGTTTAGTCCTCTTAAACAGCCCTCGGACATCCCTTCACAATGTTCTATCCGCAACATACTTAGTTAGACACCTGAAGAGGGGTATGAAATGCACCCTGGTCAGGCTTCCCACAAAAAATATTTTTATAAAAAATAAAAAATAAAAATAAAATCTTATTAACAAAGGTGTAATAAATAAGTACACACGTGTTGGCACCGGCACCGGGTTCGAACCCACGCCCATTGACTGACGAGCTTGAGCTCAGTAGGCCTACATAGGAGCTATAAATAAACAAATTGTCTCTATTAGTTTGCATGTGATTGGTTACACAATGGGAGCGCCGCGTGTAAAAATCTGCTTTGTTTAGTTCGGAATTGGTAGAATTTTAGTTAAATTCTAAATATTAGAATTGGATTTTTGGAATGCTTCAAAAGTCAAATTGTATATAAAACCACAAACATACTCATATTTCAGGGATGTCTCGGATATTTTGTTTGTCTGTAGTAGATTCAATTTTAACGTGAAAAAAAAATTGCAAAAATTACAAATTGCAAAAAGCTTATTTTTGAAAATAAAATAAAGTTTTGGATTTTGTTCAACTTTGATGTCAATTTGGAATAAAAAGATCTAATTCTGCTCTATTTTTTTTTTTGAAAAATCACGAATTTCAAATTGTTAGGGTGGATAGCAAAAATTTGTGTCCCATCCTCTTGCCCTATAAAGGGTTAATTCGTCGGGACATGGTTGCCGTGTACAATACTCTCATTACAATAATCACACAGATTGAATAGGCTAGTTTGTTTGTCCTAACGAAGTGATTTGACTCGCTCGTTACAGCTTCAAGCGCGTCTAGCCTAATACAGTGTGTTATCTGAATCTGATTACCTCTGATATAGAATCAGCTCGGGTTTTATTGCCCCATTCAATGCGGTTAACGAAGAGCCTAACGAAGCCTTATGGCAGAGATGATATTAATAAGAGCTTGTTTAGTTGACGATGCTTTTTTTAATGACTCTTAATCTTAAGAGCTCTGATTGAGATGATCGGTCGCGGTATCGAACCCGCGGCGTTGAGCGCCGGGGCTGGGGTCGACTGATTGCACTGCTCACGCTCGGGTACACTATTACATCGTGAACAACAGTCCCGAGAGAAACGCTCACGCAACAACTGTATTTAAATATGGTGGACGATGACTTGTGATCTGCAAGTGCAGGCCAAGGCCAACTTAGCTTATTTCACGCATTTCTTTGGGGACCATCACAATTTTATGGCCATACTCACACAATCATATCACTTTTTTATATTAGGGGTGTGAGAGTCCTTACTTTTGAGTTCAAGTCGAGTCCGAATACTTTTTTAAATATCTCCATTACTCTGTGACTATACTTACAATTATGTACAATTTTAATTTTATATATTCATGTTGTTCTGTATGTAGACTCCAAAAAAAATCAGAGTAACATCTAATTGATTTTAAAATGTTGCCTCCCTCGAGATAATTTTAATGATTAAGTACAAACGTTATATCAGGAGGCATATCATTCAATTATTGATATAACATGCAAATGTTGATACAAATATATAGTTAAATGTTATTATTTGTACCCAAAAATGTTCAAAACAACAACAAAATATAAAAATTTGTATCAAAAGACTGAGCCTACTATTAATTAAGACTATACAGTGTTGGCAAGGTAGTGCCATAAATGCATAACGATTTTTACGTTTTTACACTCGCGTGCGACCCTGCGTCTCCACCGTTTGTACGAAGCGGGACGAATTTGTTATTGGCTACCCGGCACCTCCACCATTCGAAAGAATCGGGACGAATTTGCTATAGGCTACCCGGCACCTCCAACAAAAACATTAGGTATTTGTTTATACTCAATTTCGAGTAACAAATACTAGACTCGACGCTAAACTTAGGGTACTTGCACACCCCTACTTTATATACTTCTGCATGATCCACTCTCGACACATTTTAAAACGGTTTGACAGAGCTGTGAAACATAAATGTATTCCCAGTGCCTATTTGATGGCATGATGTTCAGTGACAAACTGATCAGTCAACTTCGTTTACATTGAAATAGTCTGGATTTCAAAACTGTAAATTTTACCCGATTCATTTAATGTTTTCTTTAGAAAACTAAAATAATGTGTATTACTTAAACTTTCCAAAAATCGAAGCATAAACCATTTTAATTTCATCATTAATAATCTTTTATTCATCCGTAAAACGTAGATGCGCATATAGCCTAATGAAGTGGAGTAAGCTTGTTTCTTCAACTCACCGCTCATAATCTCTTTGCAGCAAGTTGTCGAGACAACCCCTAATTGCAGCCATTAGTTAATTCCCCGGAGCCCGGGATGCCCGGTAGGATGCGATGCGGACCAAGTTGGAGCACGCGTTCCGTCTGCTTTTGACTGATACATTAGTTTGTTCAAATTTAATTATAACGAGCAGAGCAAGTCTTAGCAAGTTGCGAAACTTTACCGTTTAGACTGACGTAAGAGGCCTGAAATGTCGGCGAAAAACAGATACATGTTCCCATCCTCCTTGTATTGCACGGTGATAAGGTACGAACAAATAACATGGTGCATATCTCTCTAGACTTTTTCAATCATTAAACGTTGTTCTCTTCAACAAAATAATCGGCTTCCTTAGAAAACTTCGATCTCACGTAAACGTACAGTTCCATTAGGCAGTAGCATCAAGGTTGTGTTGACACCATATCGCGCGGCAAGCGGGAGACCCTAGTTCAATCTCTGGTAACGAGTGATTTTTTTAAGCCTCTTGATTTGTACTTATTATATGCATTTGCTCGTAAACTAAAAATAGGAAACAGCTATGGTTAAACCTTTAAATTTTAAATTGCTTTAAGATCTACTTCTATAGTTTATAAAAACCAACTCTAAAACATAGGATATTCTTACAACTATTCATACTTAAATCACGTAATTAATTTTATGGAAATCGACCCAGAAATTAAAAAGGCCGTTTCCGTCTCCATCTCCATTACACCTACGGGAGTGTTTCCCAATTAATGAAATTAAGAAATCATGTCATCTTAGACATTTATTTTAGATAACTCTTATTACAGTTCATAGGACAGTCAGTATAGCTACGACCAGCTAGCCTAGATTCGAATAGGCTACTTCGTTCTAAAAGCGTATAATTAAAAATAAACAGACTCTTAAAGCATTGAATGTCAATCAATGTTAGTTTCCACTCCAATACATTTGGGGTTTGCCCTTGGAAGTGGCACTCAAATCAGGAATCAAAATTAAGACGTAGCTTTTTAGGTATACGTTTATTTGTTTTCATAGTTTGACGATTTTCAAGTCTCTTGTCATTGAATTTGTAACTTCACAGTTCATACTGTATGTTAATTTTTTGAAAAGTACATTTAATCAGTAAATCATTTTTTTTATTTAATTTTTTTGTGATTATGAATGGAGGAAGCATATAATAAAAATGTTTTTTTTTTTACAAACGAATAATGTTGAATTAAATTTTTACCTCAAGCACCTTAATCGAATGCATTGCTGAAATATTAGAGGAGATTTCGTGTAGGGTGTTGAGCTAACAGCTTTTTTTTTTATAAATTATACCATGTTACAGGTCGATGCCGCAGTGATAACTTTCATCTGTTTCGATACACAAAGCCACCACGGGGCGCGGTTAGTTCTTGATTGGTGTCGAGTCATTGAATCCCGGTTATTGATTATTGTTTTGTCTTGTTGTGTTTGAACAGTCGGTAAATACGTACACGCTGGCACGCTAGGCCTAGGCGTACACCATGCGCGGTCGTGACGAGTATTTACATTTAAAACAAGCAATATTAACATGACAAAACAAAAATTAACAACAAACACAGAACGTGCGTCAGTTCTATATGCAAATTTGCGTCAAACCGTTGTTTCAGTTGTAGAAATGTATTTTATTTTCAAAATGTAATTATTATATAATAAATAAATACAATATTAAACAAAAGTAGATTTAAAAAAAAAAAACTTTTATCCTACTTTTGCCTATCTTCTTTCATTATAAAATTTGCTTGAGACACACTCAAAGAATGCTGAAGCCTGAAGATAGCCAAGATTCGAGTTTTCTCTGTTTTAACTGCTGTCTTCCACTTAGGAAGGAAGACTTCTACGAGTTGTTCTCTTGACAACCTTTACTGTTGGTATTTTTTTTTTCAATTTTAAACAAAATATATTGTATTGGTTTGGTTTGGTTTGGTTTGGTTTGGTTGAAAAAATGTCATTCATAAGTATTATTTTATGTCAAGAGGTGGACAAAGACATTTCACACATTAACTTTTAATTATTTCTAAATTCACGTTTAAACGTTTTGAACGATCACCGGGAATTCACCCACTATCACTCACTATTACGTACGAGAAAATTAACACAACAATGATTATTACAAAATGTGAGAAAGCTGAATATTTGAGATTTTAATTTTTATCATTTTCACACACGAGACATAACCTTTCTCCTTATTATTGGGCCTTTTTTTTGCAGAGAAAGTGCAATTTATTGGCATTATTTGATTTATTTCGAGAACTTTCCGGAAGACGCCAGAATAAAACCGTGCATTATATTGATAGGAAAATAAAATTTATGCGAAGCTTGGAGGTAAATTTGTATTTCTGTAAACAAAATCTTCCATGAATTTAGTCGTTCAGATACGGCAGTCATCGTTCTCAGGGATTCACATATATCTTTGAGAATATTTAATATTAATAGTTTCTACGGGTGAATCGTCGTCAAAGCGGAAAATCATTTTCCCCCATTAGGCCACCCAACGTTTCTAATGTAGACCAGCTAGATCAAATGTGTCTACTTTTATTAATAGAGCAGCTATATAATTCTTTCTGTCGCCATCATAACAGCATTCAGTGTGACGAACTCCCTGAAGTAGGCCCATGTTGCAACGAACACCAGATCTAAAGCACATTTAATCGAAGTCAACTTCCTTTGTGTAGACTGCGGTCTCCTTGCGCCATTTAACATTCCTCCAAGTACCTTCCGCAACCAAGACGCTAGTTAGAATCTAATTCGTATGGACTTGCCCTTTGCTGATGGTGGCTTTGTGGTCTTTGCTGGCTCATTGCCCCTTACGAGTGTAGGAGGACGGTCTTATTAGACGGTGACATTTTCCCCGCACAAAGGTGGAGGTTTAAGTAGGTGTGAAGTGAAGGAACCGCTAAAGGTGAAGACAAATGTTAATAAAGCAATGTCGCTATGACATGGGAGGTCCATTACTTGTTCGTTTAGTCTTCGTTCTACATCCAGCAATAACGACATGCGTAACATGAGAGACTCTGATTCGGTTTCATTTCCCGCCACCGGCAATCCTGACTGAAAGATATTTCCGAGGTTTTCTTCAGACGTTTAGTTGAATGCTGGGATTAACTCCTTAGACATTCCTTTGACAATTACTATACCAGGTAAAATTTATATAATTTTTATTTATAAATTTGCTAATTTTGTAATAATTTTGTAATTAATAATTGTCAAAGGATTTTTTAATGACAAATTTTGTACACAAAAATTCAAAGTGTGATAATATAGTTAAATAGTACTTTTTAATGTATTGTATTTCAAATAGTAATTTGTGTACAGTGCAAATGAAATGTATTGAAAATAGATGTATTTGCTTTAAAAATAAATAACTAATTATTAATTAGGGGTATTCTATAACAGCGAGCACCATACAAAAAAGTTTTTATAATATTTTATTTATTTAAGGTCAATCCTATTTAGTTAAAAACTAATAATTTACAAAGGAGGACGCGCGATGTTTGAATGTAATGGAAGGTCTAACCCTCGTTCGTTCTTAGTTCCACTCACTCCACCAATATAGTGATGAGTTTTATCCGTCCGGTGTTATTAAATATCGATTTTATTTTAATTGTTGCTTGGCAACGCACAATATGGCGTCGATATCGTTGGTGATGAATGAATAAAGACCCCCATAAAATATTTTACGCAATATTACAACCCACGCCCTTCCGGAGATGACGTTAGTAAAATACACTTGATGCCACCGACTTCTAACTTTTCTTTTGGTATTGATGTGTTGCTAAATGAATGGAGATGGATACAGAGTGAGATACGTACGAAATATATGGGATATATATATATATAACGAACAGGCATAAATGGAAACACTGGTGTGTGAAAAGGGGAATTAAAAAAACTTGTCCAAAGATTGGTAAAATGAAGTGCTTCAATTTTTTATTTATAAATTGTTTTTAACTTGATTTATTTTATTTTAATTTAATCCAATAAGTTTAATTTAATTCACATTATTAAAACAAATTTTATCCTAGATGAGTTTTTTAATTGTACATTGATCTCATATATTATTTTGAAAAGTGTTCCATTACTGTTTATAATTAATTTGTGTGGAATTATGTAAGCATAGTTTTGCACAAGAAAGTTTTTGAAACTGAATAAGAGATTAACAAATAAATTAAAAATAAATTATGTTATTCAAAATGTTAACATTATGCAAACCATCAGTGGTTTGCCCTGTACCTTGAATGATAACGATAGAGGTCTCAAGTTCATACTAACACACAAATTCGAGAGGTAATCGGATCAATTCGCGACACAGGCACGCTTGACTAAACGTTTTCCCAAGATTACTCGAGAGACAAACAAGTCATAAAAATAGTGTTAGGACGCTTCAACCCTGAAGCGAGCCAATTTGTCTCTGAATAAGTTTTCTATGAAAATATTTTTAAAAAATCCTTCAACCTTCAAGTACTAAACACATATTTAAAAACATCTATAATGACAGACCTAACTAAACGCTACAGGTATATTGAGTTATAAAAATAATGTAAAATGATAAAAAGAATAATAACACAGTACTACTACGGTTTAATTTAGCGTTTAACCGCGTCCGCCATGCAGCCCTTGCGTGTTTGTGTAGATAGATGGAGCTGGCCGTATAACCAAGTAATTTTTAATATGGGCGTATCAGAAGGATGGGAACATAAATTTCCCTGGTCCCCGCTACAAAAACGAGCCTTATCTTAAATGAATGGCCACGGCGGTTTGGATTTTTCTAGATTCCTCATACACATCAAGTTGTTTTTTACATTCCACCGAATAAACTTGATATCTCAATTTGAGCCAAGAGCTTCCTATGAGTGCTCTAAACATGTCAGAAGAACTTCAGGTTTGACTAATTATTCCAGCTAAAAAAATCAAAATTATCTTAATGTCAATGATTTTGAACTGTAAATTTCTCTAAATAGCCCTCATTTTTCATAATGTCTAAATTAAGACATGAAATGTTTTTATCATCGTATAAATGATACGTGGATGTAATAATTTATTGCCCCTTAGTGGTCGCATGTAAATCATCTCACAGCTACCTCCCTACTGCCTGATCGGGAGGAATTCGTAATGTGATAACTTCATGTCAGGATTATGAATAATGAAACACTCCATGAACTAAAAGGAAAAGTTATATTTTTCCGTCCCAAGACAAACCGTCGTTCGGGTGCTAAATAGGTAAGTCTAAGTCGACACTAATTAACGTTTCATGTGGTAAATAGATTTCATTTTCAATCAACAACGTGATGTGTAGTTTAATTTTAATAGGAGGCTACTAAAGAGCTTAAAAATCAATCTCAATTACAATACAAAATGTATGGAAATTGTTTTGCTATGCTTTGTAACTTCCATTATTTAAATACCAATCGACTCTTTATTTTTGAACAATTATCTGTATGAATTGAATCACGTTTTTGTCCACCACTTGTTTCCGCTATGATGGTTATTGCTTTCTTGTAGATTCTTTGAGTTTTGAGATATTTATTTTACTTGCTTCGTGGGACTGTTTTAAATTAATTGCATTATTTAGTTACTTTCTAATAACATTACGTTATTTTACAACCTTTGTATCATTTAATTTATACGGTTTGTATGAGTTTCTTATTCGCCCTCGAGTCCTGCAATGTTTTACCGAATCCTTTTGATCTTGTCAGTATTTCCCGAGTATTTTCTCTACGCGAAATGGGTAAAAACCCTCCCTTCCGTTGGTCATTAATTGCATTCTTTCTCTCACCATTCGTTCATCTTCTCCCCCATCTTACAACCCAACTCCTCATCATTTCACTGATGGGGTCTCTTAATCAAATCAACCCTCGAACTCCTTGACTTCCACCCACTCTTGGTTTTAATTTACGTTGCTTTACTTCAATCTCTTTGATATTTGGATTCATGGAACTCAATTATTCCATCTATTATTGGCATGAATAACAATCAGAAAGCATGTTTCTGTGAAATCTGATATAATACGAATAATATGATTAACAAGATAAAATAATGATATAGCTTTCCATACACGTATCAAAATATTCATTTATGCACAACAAAGTTCTTACAATATAAATATAAATCTTTCGATATTATAATCTACATTTGATGTTAATTAATTTTTAACTCAATACGATAGACCTACAGAAGCAATTTGTAAAGATGTGCTGTATCAACTTTGTTTGAAGGATTGTGAATTAAATTTGAGTCCGCTTTCTATCGATTTCCGAAAAATCGCAATTACGAAACTAATGATGCAGGATAAAATATTCTGAATATTAACTAGTTAGCAAAATTATTAAATACAAACTTATGCATTATTGAGTTTATTGTACACGCCGCAGAATTTTGATTTTAATTCAACTCGAAGAAAAATAATACCATACAAATGAAAGTGTGATTGAGTATCGTTGCCCACCTTGTTTGTCTACTATTCGATCAAACAGAACGTATTGTGGGGCTGATCCGAATGTTGGCCACTCATTTTCCAACCTTCGCGACTTTCTTTGCACTTAATTTTCACAATTTTTACCGTTGAAACTACCTTTCCAATGCTTGGGTCCTCTTACTTCACACAAAACAAAACAAAAGAAGATGTAAAATCAAGTTGTTTTTACCTTTTGCAGTCTGTAGAGTTTTTGGCTATCGTGAAGTCAGGCGATAATATTTTGATGGTTATTTCAGGACCTGTAAACAATTAACAATCACAATATTATATGAGATTCGCAATTCGCACACAGATTAGTTTTAACTTAATTCTAAACAGAAAATTAAAACCGATTCTACGTTTGTCGACAATACCTGCTCAAATCACTTCCATTGGCGGAACGAACAAGGGTCAAATAATGGAATTGTTAAATTGTAGTGATATAATTGATTTATGCGTTGTATCCGTCATAAACGGTAACACAACTGTATTAACCATTTTGAACTATAATAATTAATAACTATGATCCAACTATTTTTATAAATACAAAGAAAATATTTATACCCATTTCTATATCCTCCATTTCTTATCTCCATTTCTCTACTAAACTTATAAAAAACGTGCCCAAAGGGCGAAATAATACTACCCATATAAGGCAAAACGTGCCATCTCAGTCTACCATAGTTTAGAGTGTACGTATAGTTAGAGGCCCAGTTTTAACGAATTTGACAAATAATATCTATGCATCCAACATTATAAATCTCAAGAAAATTCTATTACCCATTTCTATATCCTCCATTTCTTATCTCCATTTCTCTACTATTAAAAACGTGCCCTAAGGGGCAAAGACTAACTACTACCCCATATAGGGCAAAACGTGGCCCCATCTCAGTCTAACCGGGCATAGTTTAGAGTAGTTAGGTAGTTAGATGGCCCGAGGTCTGGTTTCAGACGGAATCCATGCACTAAATCTCTACTCGAATAAATCTCTTATTTGGAATTGCTGCAGGCGAGAATCAAACGGGCGACCATTAGATTAAGACCATCATACTATATACATAAGCTACTTTAGTGTAGGGATGTTGCCGTTAGGGTTATAGCTTGTTTGTGGATCTTTATGGTCTTCGAAGTGTACGCACTGCACTACGGATATATTATGCACATTTATCTCATTTCCTACAAAGCCAAGTAGTTTAGATTGTAATAACTTAGTAATTAATTATTGTCATACAAAAGTGTTATATTTATAATACACCACAAGAAACAAGATCACAAGTACGTGTACAAATATTCACCAACGAACTTGCACAGTCATACACACATGTACACAATCAGCAAACTTGATAATATCAGGTTTGTTTTTGGATGTAGTGATGAACATTTTGTTGTGTGAGGTTTATCACAGTGTTTAAGTCTGCTCTCCAGGCTAAAGTTGACAATATCAAGTGATAGAAACAATGATCTGTATTGGCCCTGAGATAATCAGACTTGAAACTTCAAATAATACATTCAAGTTAAAACAATTGACAATTGCAGGTAAAATGGAGAAATTAAATAGTGTTTTAGTGCTGTATTTTTGTTCTGACAAATAATGCTATAAAAAGTGTTTTTTAGTTTGTTATTATGAAATGATCTCCATCATCTGTTATATTCCCTTATTTTGTTACCACAATGCATGTGAACAACTGAAAATAAATATAATTATTCAATTGAATAATTTTATTAATTTTATATATTATTATTTGAAAATTAATAATAATGCTAGAATTAAAAAAAAAACAGTAGGCCTACACAGTTTCCTTCCGGTTAGAAATTAGAGAGAACATAACTGGACGACATGTAATTTCTCCATCTCGACACTCCTTGCAGCCGGCGTCTCGGTTCTTGACAGGTAGCACTCACTTCCTAGAATCTACTGTCTGTGAGCGCGTTATAAAAAAATGTTTAATGCGTTTCATGTATAAAGGGCGCTGCCTGCCGGATGCGATATTTATAACTGCATGCGACTTCTTCGCAGCGCCAGTCAATCTAAAGACAACGCCTTTGAAGACCGCCGGAAAGTTCATAAACATGGGAAACATATGAGTAAATATCACATTCGACCTAAAAAACATCTCGTAAACAATGAGCTGTTTTATAAATGACTTTATCTTTCACGATTGATATTGCTTTCACTATGATACGAAATAAATACATTTCATGGGAATTTGTTTCTTTGCCAAGTTGTCAAGTTCTGAATTTTTAAAAAAATTTATTTCCAGAACTGAAATAATTTGAATTAAATGCGTGGTGGATTATATCTCATAACTGGTGACCCCCCGTCTCCATGACGAAAGATAATTTCAAGGACATACGATGTGGACATATAATGAAGTAAATTCGTGAAAACATTGATGTATCTCCGGGCATCAGCGATCTCTGACACTAATGATTTCGAGTTCCTGCAAGTTAATTAACACAGTATCAAATTATTTCATCACCGAAAGGATTCTCAGGCGTCCTCTTATCAGAGTCGACCAAGACTCACCACACCTCTGATGTTTCCTCCGTTTCACTCACCCCTCCAGCATCTGCACTGATTTGAATTCACGATACGATGTCTTGTTTTATAAATCACCATCGAGATCTTTGAAAACTTCAACTAGGTATTTCCGCTCAGAAGAAATCACCGCTATCTAGACACTGAAAGAAAGCTTTCAAGAAGCTGAATGTATATGCCAATCTTAGCTCACTACCCACAAGATAACGCTAAACTTTGCAAATAAATATATCGGTGTTTTATCTCCTATTCCACTCCGCGTTTAGCATTTTCTGTCGTTTTGGTCCCCTGGAAAAACGACGGTAGGGCAGAGCAAACAAATACATTTTAAATTACACTAATAATCCCACTTGATTGCCTGACTTGGAACATGCAAATGTAAATGTTTTTCTGTCTGACAGAAAGTCATCCTTCATGTAAAAATCATAACTGTTTTCAAAACAAAAATATAGTTACACTATTAAACTAACTTTATTTAAGAATAAATTTTAACAAAACTTAGTCATATACTCAATGGTCATAGCTTACCGAACTTACAGAACGCCATTAAATTTAAAATTGACCAATACAACGGACTTTGTATTTATTTATTTATTATTTAAATTAACGTATCTATCAGTTAAAACACTATTTCCGGAACAAAAGGTTCTTAAAGAATATAATTTTCTTAATTATGCAATGGTCTTTAAAAAACTATGATTTTATTATAATTCTCAAAGGTCCTACTGTTGGCTCGAGGAGCCCCGCAGATCAAAAATTGTCCAACAACAAAGTAGGATACCATATTAATAAGTATCAAGAATACACATTGCACTCAAATATTTTTTCTTGCAAAGTAGATATTGTTGTTGTAGTTAGCCCTTTGTTATAAGGTTCTATTTGGAAACATTTGAACCACCCCTAAAGGGTCAAACATAGTAACGAAACATTATTAACCACCCCATCTACACAACCTGATACGCTAAAAGGAACAACCCATTAGCAGCTAACGCCCCATATGTGCGAAAACCTGGAACGTTTGAAAAGGAACAGTACCCCATTAGCCGAGCCTTGAAGTCTATTTTATGCCCCAGTGGATGTGGATGACGTGAGAAGATGACAACAGGAAGTGTTTGATATACAGGCCGTGCCGTGTAGTATTAAACACCGGTACAAACAAGATCATTTGCATTGTTGCTGACGCTGTTGTCAGCGTGGCTAGGCTTGGTGAGGTGTGTGTGGCGTGGTGTGGCGTGCGGAGGAGGTCGGCACACAAGGAGACGGCGACATGAAGGGGCTCGAGACAGTTTCCGCTTTCCATATGACAGGTTTCATAATCTTGAAATCTGGGGATAATATTCAATATCACTTGATTATGTTGACGTTTGGTGACAGCCGCGATGACGGATCGCGTTTTGATTGGCTGTTTTGAATCAACGCCCAACACGATATAAGAAACAGGCGAGGTTTAATATTTCACGTGGGAAGCCGAAATACATGGTCACAATGCCCTATGCCCTTTTTTAATGTTTACATAATTAATTAATTTAGAAAATCGTTGTCGTCATATACGTGACAAGAAGACGGGATCTTTGATGTGTACGCTCGCTGGCGAGATAAACGGGGTTCGAGGCTACGTTTCACGTGTACGTGATGAGATGGGTTCGAGACTAGATTTCTGCGATAACTCGTAACATTACACAACAAATTCGGTTTATCGTCGGATAGTTTGCCCAACGTGTTTTTTTTATTACGATGATCAAATCACCGACATCTTCTTCGACTATGTTGGATCAACGACATTCCTATCAGCCCAAACTAACAGAGTCGCAACTTAGTTTTATAATGCCGTGTTTTACAGCGTGAAAGCGAAGTTCAAACTAATTGCCTGTCTTGTACGACTCGTGAAAAATGTTTCGATCATAGCAAACAAGCTCTGTTCTTCTGAGAGAAAATATATTACATAATTACGTAACGTCACCTTTTTTTTTTAAGATTTCAGGAAAAACTGTCAACGAGGGTTTAAATTTAATAGTTGAACTGATTTAATCCTGAAATTGGAAGGAATGCGGCTCAATTCCAAGTTTATTACTTCCTCTCAAATTGAGAAGTTATATTTTGTAATGATTTATTTTAAATTTGTCAAAAAGTAAAGCTCATCGAATATATAAAATATAAAGTATTAAATATTATTTATTACATCTCCTCAAAACACAAGAAATTTACACGACAATTGACACATTGCACAGCACAGTTTTGTTGGTTCTTAATTTATTGAATAGTGCCACTATGAGGATAATATAGGGCATGCGTTTTAGCCATATCCTGTTCGCTAGGCTGACTGACACCACATGTATTTGAAATTTTGAACAGTTGTCACGAAAGTGGAAATATAGGGCTCAACAGTAATACTTTATCTAAAACTGGTTTCTAATCAATTTTTAAAAATAAATTAGATTTTATCGATTTTCGATTTTGTAAAAAAAAAGTACAAAATTTACAATATTTGTAATTTTTTGTGGCTAATTAAGACAAAATGTTAAAAATGTACGACTGTAGGGGTGTCCATGTATGCTTTATTGAAAACTTTGCAAAGTTGTATATACTTCGGATGCTTCTTGGCCGAGCGAATAGCTATTTGTCCAACTGTCAATGTGTCCCATTCCCTATTAGCTTCGGAAAGTTTCCTTCGTCTGAACTAAGTAATTTTGCTTCATGACAGACACCGGCTAAGTAGCCAAACTGCAAAGTATTTGTAATCCACTGTCGAATTCGCTCGTATAGTAAAATCTCTTCCGACGTTACGTAGTTCGTTTTTATGCAAATTATTAAAGTCATGTAAATTCACAAATAATGTTAGTTTTCCGTAAATGAATTGAAAAACTACTACTTTATATAATATAAGAGAGAACATTACCAAATTCCTCCCCCACCCCCCTCCAACCAAGATACAGTTACCCACGGAGTTCACGTGCCTGTACACTGCCTTCTCATTGAAGTTTCCATGTGATATGTCTACAAATATCAGCCAACTAAAATCTAATGCAAATTACAAAATTAGACACTGTATTAAATGAGCTCACTTTAGTTGGAAGCATTAATTTGCACATTTTACACGTTATCAACCAACTCAAGTTCTATGTAAATTCAACAGATGGAGTTTCTAACGAGTACTCCAACGTAGTTGGATGTAATAATTAATGTGTGCAAGCACTTACACAGGAACACTTAGAAGGTTTGATTCGATCAATAATGGAGTTTCAATGGGAATCACACGTAGCTGTTATTAAATGTATATATTCGAACAGTGGTTGGCTCGACGCAAGCGCCCTGAAAGGTGATTCAAGCAGTGGTCCCCCGGATTCAAATCCCGTCGAGATCGGCAATCCTGACTGAAGGTTTTTCCCGAGGGTTTCCTCAGTCATCAATGCGAATGCAAAGGATTGAGTTCGCTTAAACAGCCCTCGGACATCCCTTCACAATTGTTCTATCCGATCTGAAGAGGGGCATGAATTGCACACTTGCCAGACTTCCCACGAAAAATTAAATTAAAAATAATCATATTGAGTTAAAACAATTTATTTACAATGGGAAATACAACTAATATGATGTAAATGCACGCATTTTTTTTTTTTAAATACAGTACTTACACAAATCCCATCAATATTTTTGGATGAGCACAGCGAAGACTTCAATTTCACTTCCATGAGAAAAATAGCTCGGGTGTTGTTAATTTTTTCTTGTCTGTTCGCTCTCTACCTGGCAAACGGCATATGCGATTTCGATGAAAATTGGAGGGGACCTTCGAAATCTCTAAACTTAGATCAGCCAAGTTTTTAGTACAATGGAAGAAATATTTCTCATGAATATCGTACTTTTACGATTTTTTTTCTATTTTTAATGCGATATTTTTGTGATATTTGGCCTACGACCGGGCAAACGGCTACTCATATCTTGATGAAACTTTATGGGAACGTTTGAAATAGCTAAACTTTGATATGTTATGATTTAAGGGATAACCGAATGAATATTTCATAGAAATCGTACTTTTAGGTCAACGATAATCAACCATAAAAGCTCATCCATCAACGCGACTAGATTATTCTCGTTATTACTCTATACTTTTATTGAAAGTCGTATTTTTCAACCCTTGCTTCAAGTCTTGGCTGGTATCGAACCCAGGACCTCCTGAATCAAAGTCTCGTGCGTTACGCGTAGGCTACATAAGCAAATCAGTTGATTACTTGTAGACCTAAGTTGAATCCAGACAAATGTCGTTTCATTTCTAATGTAAATAAAAGAAAGAAAGAGAAAATTGTCTTGTGGTTGTAATTTTAACATGTTTAAAAAACTGTGACCTGCGAGTTGATACTTAGCAGATAGTTAATATGTCTATAAAATCACAATTCAATCAATCAATTCTCTGAGATGATTACCACCTGCAATCCAGTTGCACTCAAGCGTCTGATCTCTAGAAACCACAGACAGAGTGCAGCAAATCCAATAATAGAAGATGAATCTAGTCCCAGAACTCTGCACACAGTACACAAGAACAGGATTAATGTGTTTGCGTTGCTGCATTTTGTCTACGAGTCTTGTAGATGGCGCATCGGTCGGGCAGCATCTGTTCAGTATCGCGACGTAATCTTTCTTCGCGGGACGTGAATGTAAACTTCCCTGATTTAGAAACTCCAGATCAGGCAGGACACTTTCAGCCCGACGTTGAAAGAAGGCGTACGTCAGAAGACAGAGAGGCGGTAAATGCAGCCGTCAACGCAGAGCCGCATTCTTCTCTCTTGCACGGGCGTGTCGGAGTGCCTGCTTGGAATAATGTGGGGAAATTGGAATTCTTTGTTAAAAAAAGGTATCTCTTAAAAGTATTTGAATAATTTATTACAGAAAATCAACAAATTGTGAATATGAGTTTGTTTTATAAAAAAGTTTTTCTTCCACAGTCACCATTTTAACAAAAAATTGTTACTGCAAGTATCCATCACCATGTTTTATTTTAGGGTAAATGGATCAGAAATGTATCTGAGAAAGGGTATCAGTCCATATCAGTCTATGAAATGGATTCTTTTATCTCTGACCCTAGTAAAAGACAGATAGATTTGAAACTAAAATCCACGCCCCGTTTTGCTGAGAGAGAAGTCAATATGAATACCAATGGACCAAAATTCTGGATCAAAAGTTCATATCAATTATATAGATACAAATTGGTGGATTTAAAAATATTAAAGGAGAGATTGATTAAATTGTTTCGTGGCAGAGGTTAACCGTGTCAAGTTGTGTACCATCACTTCTGTCACTATCAACCCTTTTTCACCAAACGATTTTAGTTCGATTTAGTCATAAAGGCCAAAACAATAATATGTTACAAATCACTAGCCATGAAATCATTCTTAATACAATATTATATTGGCGGACAACCAACAGCTCTAATATTCCCTATCTTTCGTAATATGAAACCACTCACCCACTCTCCAACCCACCCCAAACCACAGTCGTCTACAATCTATAATTGGCAAACTGCCATCAAATAAAAACACTGGCAAGATGGCACTTCGGAAGTGCACGCACGTCTTTATCTCTCCAGACAAATAAATTGCCAACGTTCGGCTATTTATGTCCACGTTAGTAATTGTTAATAAGGTTTTTGACACAACAATGGGCCCTAAAAGTGTGAGGCATTCATTACAGAGGTGATGCATAGTGACAGACTTGATTTGTGTAAAGTCGTGGTGCGAAATGCGAGGGTGGCGTGGTAGCGCAGGGGGGCGGGGGCAAAATAATAAATTAAAGGAATGTAAGCTATTACCAGTAATCTGAAGCTAGAAATGGGTAATTTAGTAATGAAGTTATTATGAGCAACACCTATTTCTATTGTTTTATGTGCATGTTATTGTAAAAAGTTCAATTTACGATAATGGAAATTATATTATGAATTATGATTGATACCTTTAACTTATTATTATAATTTTACAAAAAATCCGAAACAATTTTGAGAAGCTGTTTGGGCTGAAAAGCTCGGCGAAACAGCCCAAATATTAAATTTGTATTACATTATTCCGGGCTGATAAGTCTAAAATGCAAAACGCACACAAATTGCATCTCAATATTATTAATTTGTACTTATTTATTTCCAGTAATGTGAAACACTTGCAAATTTGTGATTTGTTATCAAGTATTAGCATGAATTGTGCTATATATACATTTCATTTGAAGGATATCGAGTATGTTTAGTTTTCACACCGAAATTAAGTAAAATTTCCTAATCTAATACGTTTTCTTATAGATACGGTCTATTTGATTTTAAATTACTTAATTCTCACAGCCACTCGGGATAATTTGTAAATCTAGTGGAATTCCAACTCCTCCGTCAACATTTGTAATCTCTTAGCGTGAACATACTATACCCAACCCATAGAGCTTCGCTGTTTAGTTTAGCCTGCACATACAAATAGTGTGTACTGTACAAATAATGAGTGGAGCCTAGCCCAGCCTAGAGTTCTGGTGAGACGCTAAATCTGGCGGGTTTGAACAGCTGTACCTTCGTCTTTGAGAACGATTGTTTACATTAAGAATCACCGAGGAGCCAGTTATATAGGAACCGTACACAGCACTGACCTGGGCAACAGAGCACGTCGGAGTAGATTGTCTTGCAACGTTCACACTTTCCGAGTAGGCCTAATATACAAATGTGTAAAAACGTATTGAAGTTTACGTAAAAGTAGAAACAATAAACATATTGTTGATGTAGAGGTTCAGAATACGACGCACAACAAGGTATTACGACGATACTTGGTGGGAACGTTCAATGGTATTAATTCCAGAATTTGTCGTTTGCAAACAACGTTCAGTTAAAGTTGGCAGTGGCTAGTATTAAATCAGCAACGTCGAAAATCGAACCTTCATAAGTATTTTGCAGCAGGGTTCTAAATTTAAAAACATATAATAACCATTAGTGAACTTTCTTTCCATAGTCCATCTAATATTCAGATCAGTGTTTGGTGTGAAGTGTTTGCAAATGTTTAAACTGGTAATTAATCTGCGACTGTCGTGATAAGTTCGCAAGCCAACCAAAAGGTCGAAGTTAACTTTCATACGTTGTCGCCTGCTGAAATGAGCAAGTTTTAAAACTCCAACCAAACTTCTAGGAATCAACTTTCTTCAGACACGTTTTCTACGAGAACTTGCAAAGATGATTTTATTCGTCGGTAATCTTTAACGATTTTGATATATTCTATAACTTTTTAGATTGCGACGGGAACGAATGTGCTTTGAATTTCAAGTTGTAAGCTAATAGCTTATTCTGGTATGAATACGATGGGAGTTAGCGATCAACTAAATCATGTATTCACTCGGGAAAAAGAAAAAGAGAAGAAAGCAAAAATCAATTTCTCAGAATATATTACCAATCTAACAAAATCTGTATTTATTATTATGTAATGTCAAATCGTGGAGTTGAAAGGTACAATTAAGAACTACATTGCGAAATTAAGTTAATAAATAAATAAATAAATAAATAAATAAATAAATAAATAAATAATAATAATAATAAATAAATAAATAAATAATAAATAAATAAATAAATAAATAAATTGTATTTAGAGTCTACCCACTCAGTTATATAACTGCTTTTCAGTGGGGGACAGTAAATCAAAGCGACCAAGCCAACCCTAGGCTCCGACGCAATCGACGAGTGAGCGATAACCAACCAAAGATCGATATTCTTAATATGAAATATAGCAATCAGTGGTATGGACAGTGCAAACACTCGTGGATCAACGCCAGAATCAACAAGGCCGATTCAGAACAACTCGGAATTTATTGTGCTTCGTTGCTAGGACGGCTCCAAAGTCACCGTTTACGTTTACGTTTACGTTTACGTTTACGTTTAAGTAATTCAACATTCATTATATAAACAGAAATAATTATACTTAATGGTTATTGAATACCTAATCAAGAAAACGACGTGTTTCTTTATTGAAAAAGACGAAAATTAAGTGATGATAACCATAATATATAACTATTACTATTATTATAACAATTATAACTATATCATATTTTTTGTATTGGTCAGCTAGAAAAAGGTTCAGTTAACTGGTTTTTCTTCACTCATAAATAAAACGTTAACATCGGTTTGCAATTTAAGAAACAAATATCCAATAATTTTTAATGATAATATAATGTATGTAGTAGAATAAAGTATTCCCTGCCCTGCCAACTGAGTCTGATTGTGAAACATCTTGTTTTGGCCCAGACAAGGGAGAGAAGCTGGATTTATCTGAAGATCTGGTTGTTTGAACACTTGGGGTGGTGTCAGCCATGCAGGCAAGGGTGGCTTGTTTATTCTCGGGGCCCTGAGGGGTATCGCCATGCCTCGTCCACAGGCCAAAGGGGACTTTTTAAAATTTGTCTAGTAAAGTGAGAAAATGGCCGAGTCACTATCACAACATGCCACGCGATTCCTCGTACTATCATCCCAGCAAGAATAACATACGACAAGAGGAAAATAAACATGACTTCTTTTAAACACACATCTACATGTTTAACATTTTACACCCGTTTACTATTCTACTTCAAGTGCAAATTTAAAAAAATCTTAGTATTATTTATTATTACTACAACTAAAGACAATTTATTTATTTTAAATAACACAAAAGATTTTTAAATGCTTCAGAATATATTCTCACCATTAGATAAACATACACAGACACACCTTTCTTTGCTAAATATTTACGTTATTTACATTATTGGTTTATTATGTAAATAGTTGAAAAGAAGGACATGCACACATAAGCATACATCGTCATGCCTTCTCCACTTTAATTATTCTCTGATTGACAACTTTACGTCATTTCATATACTTTACTTCGTCATTACACAAACTAGACACAGCCATACTTAATTGCTTGGTAATAGTCGATAATCAAACATGTTCAAGATTTGATGTTTGATTTTTGGTTGGTTGTTGATGTTGTTGTTTGTTTTTTGTTTGGTTGTTGTTTAATATTTCATGCAAAAGTGATGCACAGCTGTATTTAAATCAATGTTAATAAATAATTAGAAAACGAAAATTATAATAATAAGAAGAAAAAATAACAATAATTGTTTTAAAGAATCATATTTGCATTTTTTATTTTTTAGTTAAAAACTATAAAAGTAATAAACTACTACATTTACATGGGACAATACAATAATTTACAAACTGACATTTTAATTAGTAGATTATCTATTATGTACATTTGTTTTTTGGAATGTATGGTCTATTTACCGTAATTTAATCTCCAGTGAGTTGCTGTGTTTTACGAGAACCGATAGGAAATATATTGGCAGGCAATAGGCATGAATTATTTAATCTAAAATGTATTGGACGATCATGTTTCCGAGCCATTTATTATTGTACCACACATTTTATACGTATATTACTGAAGATACGTTCCATGTAAAATAAAATACATGATCCTTGCAGTAATATATTTCCAACACAACACCCCTTTATCGCTGTTAAACTTGCGAGTTCAAAGATAAAAGATTGTATCGTAAAACAAAAGTTTGCAAAGTGTGCAAAGTTAGTTGTTGGGTGGTGCGAATAAGATTGGGGTAATTTACGCCGGCAGCGAACCAAGAGGAGTGGGGGTTAAGCCTAACAGCCTAGGTCTCGCCATCAATAACACGGGTCTAATCAAACCGTAGACGACCTCGGATCACGCTGACTAATGTACAGGGATCACAGTGATAACACAGGACGGATGGATGGACGGGAGGGAAGCTTTGAAAACTTTTTATAAAACGTATTTGACTTAACTTGATTAGAAGAGCCTGAAGAGGAACAAGATTTCACTGGCATGAGAAAACAAACTAGACTTTAATAATATGTGATTGGAATGATTTAAAATTACATTTATATTATAAGGCGAGATTCAGCCTCGTTGCTGTATACGCAGAGAGAATCTGTTTTGAATAGCGAACACATTTTGACACAATTTTTAGAATGCACGTTATGTTAATAAATACACTTGCAAAACACTTGCATAAACCACGTACAAATTGAAGCAATATTAGTTAGCTCTTTGCTTTAATAATATATATTTGGGAACCGTTTCACCAACCAAGCTGCCTGCATTTTCTTAAATTATAATCAATTTCGATGCCAGTTAAGATTTGTTGTAAATATTTGATAGGTGGTTTCATTTGAGTTTAAGAGGAACCGCTCCTTAATGACATTATTAGTTGGGTATAGTTTTATACAATACAATCTAGATAAGTAATTGTAATTTAAACACTAGTAAACAATACCACAACGCATTCACTAACAGCGCGATATTTCTGCAGCACCGATGATTTCTTTACTACTTTTCATTATCACGATATTTTAAAGACAATGTTTCATTTTACTTCAGATTCTTTAAAGTAAACGCGCTCACACGCGACATTGTCTTGTGTCACCTGCTCACCCATGGCTCTAGGGACTGGTGCTAGAGCATTGTAGCACCTGATCTCTGTCAGTGTCACCCCCTTCAATCTCATTGAGTACACTAAGGTTCATCAATATTACTTAGAGGATGTCTTTTAGGTAACCCCATTTGAAGATATGTACACGATTCTCGGTCTGAGAACAAAAGCTCATTGATATTATTGAAAATTAGCTCTTGAAATGGAATTTTAGAAATGTAAGTTTAAATGCAATTTTTACGACGAATTTCTGCGATATCGATAGGGTAGGCATACACAAAAATGATTCCATTACATTCAGATAACCAACATAAAATTAAAAAAAATTAAATACCCAAGCATCTTGAAATTTTTAGACGAACGAGTGAGCGCAGCGAATCGAAGTTTATATCGCTACTCGATCGGACCTTCTCGTGACTATGTCCAATGTCTGTATGTCCGGGCTCATACGGCCGAACGGCCAAATAGATTGAGCTGAAATTTTAAACAGACATCCGTGACCAGGTAACTGAGAACTGCTAACAAAATGAGCTCAATCCGTTGCGATTTAAGCCTACAAGAAATAATAAATTGAAAAATTGGCTTGAAATACGTAGATTTCATTTTATCAACAATACTTTTGGTCTTGAAGAAGTAATTTTTTTCGAATAATTTTTAATAGGCTGTGATTAAATGCATAGCAGTGACCAAGGTTCCCCTAATTTCCGCTGGTACATTGATGAGTAAACCTTGCGATTGGGTGTAACCCTATATCCCCCCCCCCCTTTTGCAAGAACATCTGCTAACCAATGTGGTTTCTTTTACAGAGTAGTTAGTCTCTGGAACACATTACCAGCGCCTGTAAGAGCCTCATCAGTCCCAAAATTCAAAACTTTAGTCAAAGCACGTTTTAAATAACCGATGCTCTCCTAACAACGTGATTACTGTTTGAGATTGTTGCATCTACGTAAATCAAATCTTTTAATACCTTAGCTTCATTTTCAAGACATTCACTCACAATAATTGCGCACAATAATTAATAAACTCTGTTTCACATTCTCAGTTCTGTCAATGTATATACTCTGACTGTCTTCAATCAATTTAGTTTTTCTTTCAACTCTTGTGTATTTGCAACTATCTTACAACTTGGCTTATGACCTAGCATTCTCTTGGCTCTGACTGGACATCATTGGACTCTCACAATGTTCTCATCTCATTCATCTAAAATTAAATGTAATTTTGTTTTTATTGTATCTTGAATTTTCATACTCATTCATTTAGATTTAAACCTAGTGTATTGTAGTTTTATTGTATAGAAAGCAAGCTAAGCCATTCTGCCATGGAGCTAACTAGTTCTTTTTAACTTGCTTAATAAATATCTGTACTCTGCTAATATAGGTGTGTATATGTCATCTACCACGTTATGTGCTCTTGGTTTACCTGTCCTGTATATTGTGTGGTACATACATGTATGTGAATTTGTAAAGTTTGGAATTTGTTGAATAAATAATAATAAATAATAATAATAATAATAATAATAATAATAATAATAATAATAATAATAATAATAATAATAATCTTTACTCGTATTTCGTACTGGCTATGTTTTCCATAGTATTGTCACAGTTGATGTAGACTAAACTGCGTCATATGCATTTCAAAACATGTTTTAATAATTTTTTAAATATAATCCATAAACTACAAAATCTTTTCCGACCAGGGGATTGAACCCAGGTCTCCCACATTCCAAGTACAAGGGCGCTTTAGCCAACTAGACTAGGGAAACGTCAAAGTCGTTGATAGACGAGTGAGTAAGCCATGTGTTGAGTACCCGGGAATATTCCCTTTCCTCCCCTATACATAAGGCTGGATCTAGCCCAGTATGGGGAATAATACCGGGTATTCAACACATGGCTCACTAATAATAGGGTTTTTAAGTTTGAGCGCGTCAACTGTAAGGCCATAATGCGCCACTCTAGCGACTAGCCTATGATTGGCTAAGGTGGCCTAAGGTAGGGGAAAAAAGTAATGTTACCGGGTACTCAACACATGGCTCTCTCACTCGTCTAACAACGACTTTGACATTTCCCTAGTCTAGTAGTGGCAAGTCGAAACAAAACCACTCATTTTCACCAGAAATAAATGGTTTTATTTTTAAGTGTTATTCTGCATAAACTTAGGGCCTATATGATATAATGAGTGACATTCACAATTAATTTAAAATTGCAAATCAGAATACAATATTCCATAATATCCCCCCCCCCCCAAAAAAAAAAAAACATCCACCCAGGCCCGGGTTACTTCCCCCCGCCTGGATGTTATCTGTGATCTTGCCCTCGCCACGCATGCACCAGCTGGGCTGATCGCGTGCACGGTATTGGCGACGACAAGAAAGAGAATCTGCGGATCACCGCCTCGACAAACAAAAACCAAGAGGACCACCCAACTAAAAACACCGAGCATGAGTGACAGAGCCACCCTAATCCAGAGACGGACGGAGCCAAATACGGCAAGACAACAACAGCAACAAGAACAACAAGACGCGAGCTCCACAAAGAGAAGGAATTAATGGCCGTAGAAAAACTTCCAAGTGATCTTTTATCCGAAGTTTATGTGCGAGCGATAGCGATGACTTTCGCATCGGTTAGCTAAAAACAATGAGTTGAATTGAAGGTTCGAGCAACTGTGTGTGCGTGTGTGGATATGTTGAATGTCTATACACAAACGCAAACTTAGTATAATGAACTCTTCAAAACTGATATTTAGTATAATTCTGAGTATGCATTTCATGTGCATGTGCGATGTGCATTAGCAAATCGTGTGGATGTACTATACACTTCATTTCAAGTACAGATTAAATCACTATGGGCATTTAAGTCATCGGTTGGGTTATATTAATTCCGAATCATGATTATAACTTGGTGATTACGTTTAAAAGTTATGCAAATTATTTCTACAACGATTTACAAATTATTATTAACTCGACACTTTTGTAAATTAGAACTGGGGATTCGAAACAAGTTCGTTGATTTTAAGAGAGTGATAGGTTCGTTTAAATTTGGAAATAGAAAACGTAAGATTTTAACAGGTCATTCTTATGAACAAATAAAGGCCAATATTTGCTCTATGTAAAGTATTAATTATTAGTCTACCTATGACAATGTACTTACTCAGTGCGCTCGCATAGTAATATCCTTTTTATAGGCAAGTTGAAATACATTTGTATTGAATATTATGCGTTCCCTATTGATAACAATAGGCCAAGGAAGGGTGAAAATAGAGCTATCCGCTTGGAACAAAACGTGACACAAATACATAATGACCTATGAAAAGTGAGATGCAGAGGGATGAAAAATGCAAGGTAAAGGAATAACGAATGTGGCAAGAGCTGATGAAATGCAGTGGATGAAACGAACCGAGTAAGCAAGGAGAACAGGGGAGCACGTAGCGGAGGAGGGGCGAGAGAGGAGAGGGAATCACACATAAGGAAAACGTGGACCGTGAAATCCCGGAGGAAGGCAAACAAGGGAGGAAAAACAGAAAGAAATAAACGACCCAAAACAAAGATAAAGAAAGCGAGAGCACAAGAAACTAAATAAGAAATGTGAGATGCCGAGAATATAAGAGCGAAAGAAATATAATAAGGAATTGTGGGAATATCCCTGTGGGCTAGAGAAGAAGATGGAAAACGAATGGATGAAAGAGTAAAGAATGATGAAGGATGGTTGGGGGTGAGGAATATGGTGGTTATAATGGTACGTGAGGCTGGTGTTGTGCGTAAAGTTATTAGGAAAACACTGATGGCGTAATTCCAATCTCGTGGTCATAGACCAGGAGCTAATTCCTGTAGGAGCGATATTAACGAAATTGGCTCACCCCCACTTAACATGTCAAATATGACTTGACCCCGTGTTAGTATGCACCTTATGAACCAGCCCCAGGTAGTATGTTACTTCGAATTGTGGTATATGTTTTTTTAAGCCATTTTGTTTTTGAATGTGCGATCATTGAAACGTTACTTGCAACTGTTTTTAAATGTACATAACTCGGGACTTGGTTAACCGATTTTATTTTTTAAAACCCCCGATTTTTAGGTAACTGTATGCTCTCCCTAATATATATAATCAATTTTTAATAAACATATGATTTCATTGTAAAAAGTGCAGACACGGCAAAAATAGTGTAAATAATTTCACTTAAATGTGATTCAAGCATAGATTCGACACATTTTTTTGGTTGCTAGCAAGATGTTTTTATACTTGATTATGATTTAAAAAATATATTCACGAACTAAAATAATAAAAAGTATAGATTTTTGGAGTTTTAGAAGATAAGCGTTGAAGGATGAGCAGTTTCAGTGGATTGAGCGCTATTTAACTATGTTTTTAATCCAACTTCATTTCGTCATTGTTAGCATAGAATTATAATTTGAAAGTAATTTCAACCAACAATGCAAGCAAATGGTAAAATATAATGATATTTACAATGTGTTTTGAAGATATTTTTCATAATAGTCAATTTTACAGGGTTTTCAGTTTAAAAAATTGGAAAAAGTGGAAAAGTGCGATTTTCACGTGATAAATTTATTTGGTTGCACTTAAATTCTTTGAAAGTCTAATATTAGAGCTTTTAAAGGTTCTCTGAAAATTTCAGCCAATTCGTAGCAGTCGTTTGTCCCGGAAAGCGAAAAACGAACTCAAAAGTGTACAAATAATAGAAAAAATATCTTTAAATTGATATTTGATGACACATCCCTACTTGTTTTGCAATAAATGACCTGTCATGTTGTAATATTTATATATTGTGCTTTATAGTGGTTTGACTATGATAGTAGGCTATTGAATTATTATCTCGCACAAATGTTCCATTGTTTGGCCAATTGGAACCGTTGTTCCAAGGATAGAGGCGGCTTTAAGCCTAACAATCGCGCAAATCGTGAAGAAAGCATACAAATTAGATAGAAGAAATAGATGGCCCCAAGTTGCGATTCTGTAATTTTCTTAATTGGATTAATTAAATTAATTAATAAATTAACCAAAACATACATTGAATTAAGAGACTACACTGTCGACATTGGTATCAAATAA
This sequence comes from Sweltsa coloradensis, assembly GCA_024449915.1. Taxonomy (NCBI): domain Eukaryota; kingdom Metazoa; phylum Arthropoda; class Insecta; order Plecoptera; family Chloroperlidae; genus Sweltsa; species Sweltsa coloradensis. Next base: position 572,814 of record JAMZAV010000419.1, on the reverse strand, counting down.
AAGCCTATTTAACAAGAATAAAGATCTGAAAAAGTATTTGAGTTAATTGATTGATTAATTTCCCAAATAATTACACTTTTTAAAAAATTCTTCTTAAGTCATATGTTTGATTATGTATACCTAAATGTCTACCGATTGGCCTAAGATGTTCCCACTTTAATAACATGCCAATAAATTCGAAATGTTATGTGCCTAAGCGAAATTATTGTAACAGAAATGTTAATAGATTAGTGAAGTTGAATAACAATAAGTCGTCAAAAGTTTGTTAATAACTAGTAGAATGGTGTGAAATCATTTAAAGAAAGTAATAAATAGTTTAGAATTTCCGCTCTTTCACTAAAACATAAATTAGAAAAAATCGGACGGCTACTTCGGGCCCCTGTTAAGTTCCACTGCATTGTTTAAAAATAATTATCTTGTATAAGAAGTCTAAGTTTCCTTGCTGTTTCCTAGCAACAATACAATGATGGGAAAATGTTTTTATTATAATTCAATTAATAAAACAAATAAATTGTATTTAGAGTCTACTCAGTCAGTTATATAACTGATTTTCAGTGGGGGACAGTAAATCAAAGCGTTTTTTTTCTTTTTTAAAACAATTCTTTGACTTATAAACACCTACATGCTTTATCCTATTGTAATAATTTTTTCACAGAACCTTAATTTCATGAATTAATATATTCGTGTAAAATTTGAGCGCAATCGAATAATTATTTCTTATGAAAATTGCAATTTTATGTTTTTCTTTTTTAATTACGATTAATTAAAAAAATTAAGTTTATTTTTTATTTCATTTCATTTTAAATTTTAATTTTTAAAAAAATCTTCTACTAAGTTATGATTTTTCACAGAACAACAGAAAATCCGCGTAACACATGGCAGCTCAATGCACCAATTACGCTCATCCAACAACGCGGCGGGACTTAAGCGTTTTTCCCAGTTAATTAATTAAATTAATCCAATTAATAAGAAAGTTACAGGATCGCAACTTGGGGCCATCTATTTCTTTTATCAATTTGTATGCTTTCTTCACGATTTGCGCGATTGTTAGGCTTAAAGCCGCCTCTATCCTTGGAACAACGGTTCCAATTGGCCAAACAATGGAACATTGTGCGAGAATAATCATTCAATAGCCTACTATCATAGTCAAACCACTCTAAAGCACAATATATAAAATATTACAACATGACAGGTCATTTATTGCAAAACAAGTAGGGATGTGTCATCAAATATCAATTTAAAGATATTTTTCTATTTTTTGTACACTTTTGAGTTCGTTTTTCGCTTTCCGGGACAACGACTGCTACGAATTGGCTGAAATTTTCAGAGAACCTTTAAAAGCTCTAATATTAGACTTTCAAAGAATTTAAGTGCAACCAAATAAATTTATCACGTGAAAATCGCACTTTTCCACTTTATCCACTTTTTAAACTGAAAACCCTGTAAAATTGACTATTATGAAAAATATCTTCAAAAACATGGTTAATATCATTATATTTTACCATTTGCTTGCATTGTTGGTTGAAATTACTTTCAAATTATAATTCTATGCTAACAATGACGAAATGAAGTTGGATTAAAAACATAGTTCAATAGCGCTCAATCCACTGAAACTGCTCATCCTTCAACGCTTATCTTCTAAAACTCCAAAAAATCTATACTTTTTATTAGTTTAGTTCGTGAATATATTTTTTAAATCATAATCAAGTATAAAAACATCTTGATAGCAACCAAAAAAAATGTGTCGAATCTATGCTTGAATCACATTTTAGTGAAATTATTTACACTATTTTTGCCGTGTCTGCACTTTTTAACAATGAAATCATATGTTTATTAAAAATTGATTGTATATATTAGGGAGAGCATACAGATACCTACAAATCGTTAAAAAAAAAAAAAATCGGTTAACCGAGTCCCGAGTTATGTAAATTTAAAGACAGTAGAGAGTAAGCGTTTCAATGATTGCACATTCAAAAACAAAATGGCCTCTAAAAAAAACGTATACCACAATTCGAAGTGACATACTACCTGGGGATGTTTCATAAGGTGCATACTAACACGTGGTCAAGTCAGATTTGAGATGTTAAGTGGGGTGAGCGAAAAAAAAAATCCACAGGGTCTGGCTCCTGGTCTATCATTATCCAAGAACCAACCTTACTTGTAATAATTATAATTTTTGTGGGAAACCTGCCCAGGGTGCAATCCATGCCCCTTTTCAGGAGTCTAACTAGGTATGTTGCGGATAGGACTTGTGAAGGGATGTCCGAGTTCTGTGTGACTCAATCCCTTGCATTCGCATCAACGACTGAGGAAACGACCACGGAAAAAAACTTCAGTCAGAATTGCTGGTCTCGACGGGATTTGAACCCGGGACCTTCCGAATCAGTCGCGCGCTCGAGCCAACACTGTCGGCAAGCTTACTTATGAACTTCTTGGTATTCAGTGAAAGAGAGGCTTTCTTCTTGAAGCTCGAGGTTTAAGTATTTCATAACCGATCGTATAACCTTACTGTCCGTCCGTCTGTGCGTGTGCCACGTCTCAGATAAGAACCGAACATTGACATACGTATTTTGTCAAGATTACCTTTCAACAAGGTCGACACAGAATGTTTTTCCTTTTCGTGACCCTGGGGGTCAGGGGGCGGGCCTAGCCTCATAATGGCCTCAGTTAAAAGGGGAACATTTCTTGACCCGGCACCTCCACCAAAAGTAATAAGCGAGGTTTTATTTGTTTATCCTTCTTCGACTATTTCGACTCATTGGGTTCTTCCGTACCCGTGCTTGTTTGAAATCACTATTCCATCTTATTTAAAATTATTTAATTTATTTATTATGCAACACATACATTTGAATAAATATGTCAAGACGATGGCGAAAAAGATCATAACTCCAAGGCGATATAACTTATTATAAGATAGCTACAAAACATAATATCGACAACATTATGACAATTATTAGCAAAACTATCAAACTTTGAAAATAAGTATACGAAGTGTACACTAACAAATGAATCAGTAATGTAAAAAAACATGTGTGTTTAGGGCAGATTTGCAAATGTCCTAAATGAACTCAAAATGTAGAGCATTCCATTCCCTTGGCTCTTTATAGGTACCTCTTCCCTCTTCCCCCATCTAGATCACTTCCTAATACAAGAAATGTGGTCGATCAACGATCACATGTTCAAACGAGTGTCACGTGCCTATAGAGTCGCCTGTGGCTGGAGACTGCCACCATAGACCACTCGAACACCAATAACTTTCTCTTTCATCGGGTATCACATACAATGCTATCAGGTCGTGGGGTCGATTCTAAGGTCACGATACTGACTTATTCATGTTTGTGTTTTAATTGCTCTTGTTTGTAGCTTGTAATATCACGAACACGAGCTACATTATATGCAAACACGCGTACAGTATGTACGCTTATCAGGCGCATCTAGTAATGTTGTATATTATACTAATAATTATCAATTTATCATACTTTTCATTATTGCATCTATTGGGTTAGTTAAGTTATTACTTTTAACTGGATTATGATAATCCAATGCAACTCTCATTTGTTTAAAGCACTAAGCTGGGATGGAAATTGACGGCAGAACAGAACAGAACAGAACAGAACAGAACAGAACAGAACAGAACAGAGTGTCTGCATCTATGTAATTAGATTTATTTAGTTGTCCTCCTTTGTAAATTAGTTTTATAACTGAATAGGATAGACGTTAAATAAATAAATAAATAAATAAATAAATAAAATAAAATAAACAAAACACTCTCGGGATGACATTTCTTTGTTCCCTCCAACCTGTTATCTGTGACAAAAGGCTGCATTTAATTTTCTATGTGATTAATATATTATTTTAAAATACATTCTTCTAAAATCGACCGTTTCGTCAGAGTGCATTGTGTACAGATTATCAGATATACATAAAACACATAAGAGTGAGCTGATACACACCAGAAATCGAAGTGTAGTGTTGAAGTTGTGATGTTGTTGGTGGAATGTCATGATGCCGACCACATATAATAACAATGTGCAATTAATACCTCAAAAGAAAATCATGAAAAAAAAGAATTGGAAAATGACAAAAACATTGGAAAATTATAACTTTTGGAATGATGAGTACAATATTTTCACCTTTTGTCGTATTTATTGTAAATATTATGCGACTAAATTCTAAACAGGGTTGCAAAACTCTTATACGTTAGACTGCAAGGCCAAGTAATGTTTTAATAATTTTGTACAGCAAATGATTGTTTTAAGATTCATGCAATTTTTTGGGTGATTCATTAAGTTTAAGGGCGCGTCAACCATTAGGTCATAATGAGCCACTCTAGCCTAGGGGATATGGGGAGGAAATCCCATGCAGGTCAAAACCAGCCACGGGTATAGAGGAATGGGTGGAATTCTCACGTCGCGGTCGTCATCGTCCTTGTCATCGTTCGTGTTGTCATGGTCGTCGTCGTCGTCGTCGGGGAGGACGTCAAGGGAAGGTGGCGGTGTCCCCGACGACGATTGCGAGAGCTCGCCTCTAGTTTCGGGGAGTAAAATACTAACTTACAAACTAGCTGATGTTTGCGAGATGGACTTTTCCTCTTTCCTCGCCTAATACGACATAGCAGAACCATGCTCTGGGCCAAATTCTACCCCGGACCCAGACGGGGAATTTTACTCCAGAATATTAGTATTTATTAATTACGATATTTATCATTGTAAGCGTGAAGTAGATGCTGATATCGTGAAATTGGTAGGCAATTTGTATGCATATTGCATACTGTTCTCATTAACATAATATTTTAACTTCACTCACATCATAGTTTATATTCCCTACTGGACGTTAGAAATTTTATATACAATATGACATTTATTGTATTTTATTTTATATAGTTTGGGTGAATTATTATTGTTATTCTTATCCTCTGATATTGCGTGGCTGGTGTCGGCCCGTCTCTGGAGCCTCTAGGGGTGTAATCGCGCGGTGAAATAAAGTAAACGCCTGTGTTGGTCTTCAATCAGAGCCGGGCGAGCCACGAGACACATATTATGAGTCCCGCACCTTCTAATGAAACTCGTCCTCCAAGCACTCCCAGGACCTCAATCTCTTAGCGGGATCTTCGGGAAGAAATAGGGGGATAAGAGGATTGGGAGGAGCGCGCGCTGCCGTCGTCGTAGACAAGATAGATTATTGTAAGTCACGTATGTGTTAACGTTGGGTGATTGCTTAGGGACTAGAGAGTTGATAGCATTGGTATTTCTGATCACGTGACGATCAGGGTGAAAGTTAGCCAGACAGACTGACAACCGCACTCAAAGAAACAAACGAAACTCAGAAAGAGCTAGCTAGTAGCTAGACCACTCACAAAGTCTATAAACGAAATCGTGAAATTCTCACCCTTTTTAAAAGGGAGTAGGATTCATATTTCATAACCTTTCTGATGTGAAATGCCAAAACTCTCTCAAGAAGTTTGTTTTAAAAAGTTCGCTAAATTTGTTAGGATTGACATTCAAGATGTGAAATGTGTCTGTTTGAAACTTGGCTAAGCGGTTTTTGAAGCCAGTTGTCATTCTTAATATAAATTCTTCGCGAAACTTTCTTGCGTTTCTTTCCCCCTCCTCTTTACATTTTCTGCTGGCTCTTGCTTTTCTTCTTTGTCTTTTATTCCTACGGTGCTGAGCAAAATTGATAGAAAAAGAATCTGAGCGTAGATAAGCTTATATGTGTTATGATGTTTGACGGCAAGTTGGAAAGATAATTGAACAGACGGATAAGAGCGTGAGGGGTGGGGTGGTGTGGGGGGAGATCATGCACAAAACATGCCTAATTCATAAGGCTGATCCGACCGCGACGCACTGTACTCTCCACGCACTTCCAGCACTTTGCGAACAGTCTTAGCATTCGATCTCCCGACTCAATACAAGGAAGGAGGGTGTCGTAAACGACGTAAGATATTTCAGATACTTCTTGCGATTCTCAAGATTTCCTCTCCCCTCCCCCATCTTGTGTTGTGTCTGTCTGTCTGGTCTCCTCTCAACGGGATTGATTTCTCTCCCCTTCCCCTCAACCTGTCCTCATGCGACCCTCCATGCGTCCCGCTCTCCTCGGAGACACCACACCACCAGTCAAGATCTTTCAAGCAAGCTTCAAGAAGTCAAACAATATTTGATTTGGTTGGTTGGTAAAGTCGCGAGGAAACTTCAAACTCTTCGAACGGAATGAATTAAACCACCTATAGTTTGTTTCTGTTCCAGAGACAACCTACCACCCACGAACTAGCCATCAACACAATATCATGACGAACAGCAACTAATGCTACCAGTAAGATTAAGAGGGTGCGAACAACGGTTCTAGACACATTCGTGTTTGCACAGCCGAAGCCCGAGCCGACTGACATTACTTTGTACAGTTTGGAAACAGACTACAGTAACAAACTAATTGCATGTCTTTGATTTAAGTTAATTTCCTTCTGTCAAATCATCAATAAGTATTCAAAATCATTTTCCACTTCATCTTTTTCTAATCTCTTTCTCTAAAACTCTTGTTTTTGTTGCAAATAGTATTAATTTAATGCTCCAACCCAATCAAATCACTCTTGAGTAAATTAGAAAATAGTTAAATGTCCAATGTCTACGTGCACACAAGTCTATTTACCCCACACTTGTTTTGATTAATTTAACCCTGTCGAAAAGGTTTTACCAAAACAAAACTCATGGATCAAGAAAAATATAATTCATTCATTCACATTAACTCTCACATAATTGACATGTTTTTGGTGACTTTGAGAGTCAGGGAGCATTTACCCAAAAATATAAATATCAAACCCGGCACCTCCACCAAAATCAATGTTTCAACGTTTCAAACCTTTTATGGGCGGCTCTCTAATTATGGGTACTCTCGTAACCGTATATTTACTACACATGAAACAACATGAATAATTTCGAAAGGGTACTCGGTAGAAACAATCCGAATGCCCTAAGTGTTACTGTTGTTTTGTTTCTGTAATGTCTTTGTAAACCCAAAAGAGGGTTATTGTTTTAGTTGGTTGGGAAGGACCTTCACTAGATGAATTGCTCTGTTTTATTTCAGCGTGAAAGAAGCCATCAGCTCCACGTGGTTTTCTTTGTCCCAGCGAGAGACAACTTCTCACGCCTAGCTCGCCCGAGGGGGGCTGAGTAATCGTCGAGCTCGCACTAATTTACTAAATAAGTTGTGTACACCGCTCCAAGTTATGCCACTTACCGTACAAGAACTAAATCACGCATTTGTGGCTGTTGAATATTTACATTTCTACTGTTTATGTTACAATTCTCCTAGAGATAAAGATTGGTATATTCAAGCATTAACCCTGACAACACATTCATTCGCTTTTATTTTGAAGCCAGTGTAATGGCTTAGAACGAAGAACTCGGAAGAAATTTATACAGGGTGTAATATATGAAGAGCATAATATTTATGTTTATAAAATTCAACTTTAACGGATTAACCTATTACTTTTATTACTTTAACGAAGATATCCCAAACTATAACCCTTCCCTTTATGTTTTGGAACAATATTGTAATGCAGTTCTTATTTCCTTAATGTCTAGCTTTATCCTGTTCAGAATGTTACTTATTCTAAATGGAGAAATGTATATTGCAACATTTATTAAAACAAATAAAAAATAACGCTTACCAGCAATAAGATATAGCAAAAAATAAATACCATAATATACGTTTAGTTGGAAGTCTCTTGCTATAGAATATAGTCTGCGCGTGAATAAAGTGAAATCTATATAATATGTCTATGGTTATGTAACAAGGCAGACGTAACATACACCTGTGATAAAAAGCTTTGAACACTGTTGCCATGGCAACGTGACGTCAGGGACATCCTACGCAGTGTGTCAACCTACCAGTAACTAATCAGTGTGCTTACCCACGCTGGAAATATTGACGAGTATTGTATTGCAATACCTTTCACAATAACCTCGATATTAATACACAAAGAAGCAATAAGGATTTTATATTTTACAATTATTGTTTATGTGGTATGCTACAGCTTTCGTCTCGATTTGTTCTAGAAGGTTTTTTCTACAGATTTGTTTGTATCATTTGGCCTACTGTGTGATGTAGACACTAGTTTACAGTTAGTAAAAGTTAGTTTTAGTTCATAGCTAAATTTAAATTTAACGTATGCATGGCTCCCCAATTCAGTTATAATTACTGATTTTCAAACGGAGGCAACATATATTTCTAAGATAACACAAATGGTCACAAAATACTTGATAAATAGTAATTAAAACAAATTTCTAAAAAAAATAACAATGTACAGCAAAATAAATGTACGATAACACATTTGAAATGGATATTAAAGTGTTTATAGAGAGTGAATCCAAGTTGTATTCTCTAAAATTTAGAGAATTGAACTTGGTTTAATTTTAATTAAAAATAAATTAAAAATACAACCAACAGTTTTGAAAATACTTTTATCACATGACATAAAATTATTTGAGCTATTCGTGAAATCTACTTTACTACTATTGAGATCTTCTTAAAACCCTCAATTGACGACTCGAAATGGGCGGAGCTTAAAACGATCGATAGGTCACGTGACTAGTATTGGGTATAAATCCTTATTTCGCAAGTTGGCGCCTGCTGAACGGCGCATCACTTATCACGCTCTAACTTTTATTCTATTCATTATTTAGACAACACTTAAATGAATAATATTTAGCAAACATATCATTCCTTGTAATAGCGATTATTTCGATTTTTTTTGACCAAGTCGTTAGCTTGTTATAACAATGTACGCATCACACAAGTGAAAATTATCAATGACTTAAGTTTTCTCATTAATTAATTTGACAAAAAACTACTGATCGGATTTCGACAAGGATTCTTTGTAAAAATGCATCAGACTGTTTAGACAAGAAATAAACAAACTTTCTAGATAGAAAGTGCACTGAACGAAAATTTACAGCAAAGAGTAATATGCAGCGTGCACTTTTTCACGGCTCATCCGCACGTCAAGAGTGCGTATTTTAGATAAAAACACATACCCTGCATATTACTCTATGCTGCAAAGTTTCGTTCAGTGCACTTTCTATCTAGAAAGTTAGTTTATTTCTTGTCTAAAAAGTCTGGTGCATATTTTTAAAGAGGTCTTTTCGAAATCCGATCAGTAGTTTTTTGTCAAATAAATTATTGAGAAAACTTTAGTTATTGATAATTTTCACATGAATGATGCGTACATTGTTATAACAAGCTAACGACTGTGTCAAAAAATCGAAATAATCGCTATTACAAAGAATGATATATTTGCTAAATATTATTCATTTAACTATTGTCCAAATAATGAATAGAATAAAAGTTAGAGCGTGATAAGTGTTGCGCCGTGAAGCAGGCGTTAACTTGCGAAATGAGGATTTATACCCACTAATTCCGCCATGTTGCCTCGTGACGTCAGGAGGCGGGTACAATTCAAGTCGTCAATTGACCGAGGAAATTATTTTATTGATGAAGTATTTTGTGGTTTAATTTTGTAACCTCTTATTAGAGGATAGCCATGAAAACAGTTTGTTTTCGAGCTAAAAATACTGAAAATATGCAAACCTGGCGTCGACAGAAGTACTTGTCATATTGGTAGAGAACAATATTCTCACAATAAGGGAACTGTTTAAGTTCATGTTACTCTCTTGTCCATTACATCTCAACTCTCAACCTAATAATACCTAATAATATTACCGTTCTGCTGCAACATTTTTTTAAAAACTAAATGCACGTACAGTTTAATTATATCGCTGTATTGAGTGTACGATAGTCATGTTATGTGGAATAACTGATTTTTCAGATATTTGGTCGCTAAGCTTCTACATTTAATAAGGATACATACACATATTATTGGATGAGCGAAGCGAAGACTTCAATTTCACCGACCCCCCAAAAAATTTAGCTCGGGTGTTTTTTTTTTTTTTTTTTTTGTTTTTTTTTGTTTGTTTTTTTGTCTGTTTGTTAACTCTCTACCAGACAAACGGCTTATCCGATCTTGATGAAAATTTGACAGGACCTTCGAAATCTCTGAACTTAGAGGTGTATTGTTTTTGGGTACAATCTAAGAAATATTTCTCATGAATATCGTACTTTTACGATTTTTTTCGATTTTTAGTGCGATATTTTCGTGACATTTGGGCCAATTCTGACCAAACGGGTGGGGCTACAACGTTCATATTATACATGGACATTAAGGTTATGGTGATGGAGTACCTTTTGAAAAAAAAAATTGAAAAAGTTAGCCAGAATCCATAGAAATAAAGCTTTTAATATAAGTTTTTTGATTTTTTGTGCGATATTTTCGTGCCATTTGGGCCAATTCTGACCAAACGGGTGGGGCAACAACGTTCATATTATACATGGACATTAAGGTTATGGTGATGTAGTACCTTTTGAAAGAAAAAGTTGGTAAAGTTAGCCAGAATCCATAGAAATAAAGCTTTTAATATAAGTTTTTTACGGTAAATAATACCAATTGACAAGAAACAAAAGAAACTTGACAACATTCACCTACAATGCGTAGGCAGCAAAACAGGGCACTTGCAAAAGTAAAGATATCCCAAGCAAACTTTAAACTTTAAAAAGCTCATCCATCAACGCGGCGGGACTTTAGCGTTTTCCTAGTATAGTCAAAATTGCAAGGTGTTGCCAATACCATCTCTTTAATTTCATATCATCTATCTAATGAAGAAAAGATACCATTACCATCATTTAATTATCTTTATCATTATACTAGGAGAACGCTTAAGTCCCGCCGCGTTGTTGGATGAGCGTAATTGGTGCATTGAGCTGCCATGTGTTATGCGGATTTTCTGTTGTTCTGTGAAACAATTATTACTAAGTTGAAGATTTTTTTAAAATTAAATTAAACTAGGAAAACGCTAAAGTCCCGCCGCGTTGATGGATGAGCTTTTAAAAATGTTTAGTTTGCATGGGATATCTTTACTTTTGCAAGTTCTTTGTTTTGCTGCCTACGCATTGTAGCTGATTGTTGTCAAGTTTCTTTTGTTACCTGTCAATTGGTATTATTTTCCGTAAAAAACTTATATTAAAAGCTTTATTTCTATAGATTTTGGCTAACTATTTAAACTTTTTCTTTTAAAAGGTACTTCATCACCATAACCTTAATGTCCATGTGTAATATGAACGTTGTAGCCCCACCAGTTTGGTCAGAATTGGCCCAAATGGCACGAAAATATCGCACAAAAAATCAAAAAACTTATATTAAAAGCTTTATTTCTATGGATTCTGGCTAACTTTTTCAAATTTTTCTTTCAAAAGGTACTACAACACCATAACCTTAATGTCCATGTATAATATGAACGTTGTAGCCCCACCCGTTTGGTCAGAATTAACCCAAATGTCACGAAAATATCGCACTAAAAATCAAAAAAAAATCGTAAAAGTACGATATTCATGAGAAATATTTCTTCGATTGTACCCAAAAACAATACACCTCTAAGTTCAGAGATTTCGAAGGTCCTGTCAAATTTTCATCAAGATCGGATATGCCGTTTGCCTGGTAGAGAGTTAACAAACAGACAAAAAAACAAAAAAAAAACAAAAAAAAAACAAAAAAAAAAACACCCGAGCTAAATTTTTTGGGGGTCAGTGAAATTGAAGTCTTCGCTTCGCTCATCCAATAAAAAATAAACTTTAATTTTTAATTTTTTTAATTAATCATATTTTTAAAAAGAAAAAAAATCGTAAAATTGCGATTTTCATAAGAAATAATTATTTGAATGCCCTCAAATTTCATATTAATATATAATTCATAAAATTAAGGTTCTGTGAAAAAATCATTACAATCGGATAAAGCATGTAGGTGTTATAAGTCGATTTTTTTTTTTTTTAAATCGAAAAAAATCGTAAAATTGCGATTTTCATGAGAAATAATTTTCCGATTGCGCTCAAAAACGTGGCAGTTCTAAGTTTAAAGATTTAAAAGGTCTACATAAAATTTCATCGCAATTGGAGTATCGGTTTAGCCGGAATCGTGTTAACAAACAGACAAAAATACAAACAGAAAAAATAAGAAAAACGAAAAAAAATCGTAAAATTGCGATTTTAATGAGAAATAATCTTTCGATTGCGCTCAAAAACGTTGCAGTTTAAAGTTAAGAAATTTCGAAGGCCTCCAGAAAATTTCATTGCAATTGGAGTATCGGTTTAGCCGGAATCGTGTTCACAAACACACAAAAATACAAACAGAAAAAACAAGAAAATCGAAAAAATCGTAAAATTGCAATTTTCATGAGAAATAATTTTTCGATTGATTTTTCGAATCGTGCAGTTCTAAGTTCAGAGATTTCAAAGGTCTCCAGAAAATTTCATCGCAATTGGAGTATCGGTTTAGCCGGAATCGTGTTCACAGACACACAAAAATACAAACAGAAAAAAAAGAGAAAAAAACACTCCGGATTTTTTTCTCCAGTGTAGTAGAATGGAATCTTCGCTTCGCTCGCTACGCTCATCCAAAAAGTGTAATACCATATCTTAATTACAAGAAAGTTTCCATATTGGAGTCAAATTTTATGTGTTAAGAGGCTTGGGTGCGATTTAAATACCACTCCGATCGTGCCATGTGCAGTACTTTCGTACTTTTCAAACTACGGACAGGGAAATCATTATTTTTCATTCTGTTTTTTTCCTCTGATAGATAACTAAATTCTTATTTCTCGTACATAGCCCTTTTGTTCATTTTAGTCATAACATTTCCCCCACGAGTCCTCAAAGTCCATAGAAAATGTTCATTTCCGGTCAAAGTTTACTGCTCTTGTGTGACCAAAGGGGAGTAAATTTGGGAAATCAGGCCATGTACGTAGAATAACAGTTCATTTCTGAGTAAAATAAAAAAAACATATTTGAAATCGGACGAAAAATGTAGACGTAGTTTGAAAAGTACGAACGCCTTGCAAAGCACACTTTTGGCTCCATTTGGTGGCGCTCTCTAGTGAAATTCGATCGTGTCTGCTTCGAAACAAGTAGGGGAGGTAATGTGGGCGGGATCTGGACACCGGATGTGCTTGTCATCAGATCATAATCACAATCTGTTATTTTGAGGTTTGCTTACAGCTTTTTACATCGCTGTCGTGAGAATTCTATAATATTCGCTATCAGAAATTAATTATGATTATTGTTGCTCAACGTCACTTTTATTACCATTAGCTATTCGGACTAAGAGTGGTGATAGACGAGAGTGAAGAACAATTATTACAGATAAGATAACCTACCGTATGCCTTGTGCGGGATTCGAATCCGCGTCCTCCTAGTGTAATTCGCCAGCGTCCCTATACTATTACAATATGTGCGACCACGGACGATATCAGAATTTGAAACTGCATAAATATTATGTTTATCGCGTTCTTTAATTAGTAGATTATAATTTTGATTCTCCGCAATGCAAGGTTTGTGATGCTCCCATTCAACCAATCTTATATTCATTGAACCAATTCATAAAGAACTAAGCAAATATTGTTACGATAAGTCTATGTTATTATATTATATCTGAACCTTTATTCTATTTTTAGATAGCGCTAGAGCGTTCTTTCAGCACGATAAAGAAAATAACATCGTTTGCTAACGCACGGTAGGCGGGCCTTTCGACAGGTCATATCCATAGGACAGACATCACCCATGCACTACGTAATGGTTGAATTATTATTATTATTTACTACAATTCAGAAATTAAAAAAGTCCGCCCCAACCGGGAATCGAACCACGGATCTCCCGCATTCCAGACAGGCGTCTTAACCTATTATTACAGAATATTTCATTTCATTAATCTGCATGGGGGCAAGCAAGTCTGCTAAGTGGTAATGTTTGTGTCTTGTTTGTCTAAAGATAGCGTCCCCGCTTCCATATAGCAGAAGGTCGCTGGTTCGATTCCCGACTTGAATCAACCCATAATCTATAGGCAGGGTATCGCATTACATCCACTGCACTGAGTGTGGCTTTGAAACCGTCTTAGCAACGAAGCACATAACAAGTTGTAAATGGTTGTTCCGAAGTAGTTATATCTACGCTGACTCATCCGCGAATGAATCGTGGACATCTGTGAACTAGACTATTTCAAATGTCCGATTATTTCGTCAATCGATGGCGTCGTCGGTTCGTCACTGAAATGAGATCTTTGACTGTGTGGGAAGACTCTCGTTGCTTGCAATTATGATTTGTATATTTTTTAAATCCGGCATTGTAACAATTGTTTTGATTACCAGTACGATAATGATATCATGCATAGGTGCTTGGTCGCGATTAAACACCACGCTGAGCGTTTCAATTGCAGTTCTTCCGTACTTTACGAACTACAGGGAGAATCATCCGAATATAATTCATTCTGTTGTTTTCTCTGATATAATTTAATTCTTATTTCTCGTGCATAGCTCATATTCCCTGACAGTGGGAGGCATATTATAATATCACATGGTCACTTATGAACCTTGATGTTTCCAAGAATTGTTCAGATCATTTAAAAAAAAAAAATACGTTTTAATATTGTTCTGGGTAAAGTATCCTAATCATTGCTTGGGTAAGTAAGTTAAAATGTATTGAGTTATTATGATTACTAAAAATATGCCTTAATTCCCTGCACCGTAGGGTTTGTTATTCTTCCAATGTACCAATCGTCTCGATTAACCTTGAAACCTTATACTTCGAATTAGTGATTTCCATTTTCCTTTAATTTGCCAAAAGCTGTTCATGCAATTGTGCCCGGAATTGATCAACCCACAATTCGGAAAAAGACTGTCGAAGGAAGATATCATTGACCCGGCAAATATAATAGAAGCCCAGAAGCAAGCTGGCAACAAATCCAAAAAGAAAGTCACAGTCACCAAGCAATCTGAATCAAAGACAAAATCATCTAAGTAAAAAACCTACAACGTAGTTTTGCAATGCAGTTCATCTCTTCATTGCGTGTGAATTCCACTTGCAAAGTGTGGCCCAAGAATTCAAGAAACAAAACAAATGAAACTTGAACATGATCACATTTACCTTTAGTTTTCCCCCGTTTTTTTAATATATCATTATTGGGACCTGCGTTTATTTGTTATAGTAGACACTAGAGGCGAGCGTGTAAAGTATGTCAGACATCACATTACTAACGTATTTCGTCGCGAGTGTACGTGAAAGTGCATAATATATAGTTGAACTCAATGTACCTCATTCTATATGTGCACATGTGTAAATAAGAATTCTCTAATGTAACTAATGTGTAAAAATCCTAACTCACGAGTATAGCACATGCCTATATGCGTGACGCATTTCTAAACTAAGAGTTTTTTTCGTGGTTTTGTTTGCGATATTTGCAATGTATTTTAGCCTATATGTATCCGGAGTCTCAAACGACCACTAACTTTTTTTATTGATTGTTATCTTGTGTATCCGGTATAATTTATTGACAATTAATATTTCTGTTGAATGTGGAAATCCTTATGTGAAAATACGTTCTATTTATCTTTGTTGTGTGTAAAAAATAACTTTGTTTACTAGGAATCACGTTCTGAGGTAGGCCTGCATGGACGTGAGCACGTAGCATAAAGCATATAATAACTTACACATTTGAGTGTGAGTGCCTTGCTCTAAAGTTATTAAATTCACTTCATATCTGAATACGATAGACATTATATATAATTACATGATCAAAAAAAGATGTTTAGACCGCAAGATATATTAAATAAAAAACACTCCAAAAAGTGATTATGCCTACATTTTTTTTTAAAATGGCTCTCTTCCTCAGACGCGGGGATATTTTTGATGCGTTATGTATGGCTGTGCTGTGTTTACTGGTTATTGTCCAACTCGTAGATGTTTTATAAGTAGGCTACTTTACTTTACTTTACCTACCCAGGCTAATTACGAGTGTATCATGAATACAACAACCTCATATACATACTTTTAAGAAAACGTGTCACGATCGCGAAGCCGCAGTTGCTACCTCGTAAATCGGGAAATAATGGACATGGACGGTATTCAAAAAACGTCTCTGAGGACTGGGCCGCTTGTGGCTGCACCCTCTGCCTTTTATATCCCAAAGAGTGATTGTGTAAATAATATATTACGCAATGTTAGCGTTTAATTGAATTAAAGTGAAACATTTGAACGCATTTGAATGAACAACAAACACTAGGGTTCGAACAGAGAACCTCCGCCTCTGTATGTAATAAATAGATGCGATAGAACACTGTATACAACAAAGAATACTCTTGTCATGGGTTTATGACGTTATAGCTTATGGAACTAGAGTCATAAGTTTTAATCGCAAACGGGATTCGTGGAGTATTTCCCCCAGTATTGTATTGAGATGATTAGTGTTTAGAACATAGAGTTGATATTTTTATAACGTTACTTATATTGATTGTGTTGTATATTGCATCACTTGTACATGTAACCATTATTCAACTGTCAATCCTAATAAAATTAAGTATTTCATTGTCACGGGAGAAAAACAAATTTTGGTAGCGTTCTGTGTAAAATATACAATTATAAATTATGACAATGTTAATCATTTCCATACACCAGAAAAAACTTTTGGATAGTAATTACTACTGGATTGATATTTATCTTCGCATGCATCCACTATAACGTTGCCGGCAATGTAACTTGACCTTGACAGAGCTATCGTCGACAGAGTTTAGTTGGGCACGCAATAAATCAGATAAGGCGCTGTTTGTCGGTGCGTTACCCCTCCTCGGCTCCATGTTCAGTTGCGGTGGGGATGACTAGTTGTTCACGCCTATCTCCCTCCCTTCCCGCTCCCCGCAAGAGCGTAACTATCCAGAAAAGGGCGGGAAAAGTTAGCACTATACCTGTTAAGATCCCATATTTTAGTGAATTCTGAATAAATAGGCATCGTCATCGGTAAATTCTGGTATCGTTCCATCTCTATAGTAAGAATCACATCGTATACACTGTGATGTCGCGTTTAGGTTATTGTACATCGAGGGTAAAATACGCTCGTCTTAGATTTGAAACGTATAACGGGCAATTTGCACCAGCAATAAATCACAAAAGTTTGCCACACAAAATCAATGCTTTTAATTGACTTCGTAGTAGAACGTAATATTTTAAACCCACTTTATATAAGAGCGTGTTTAATATTCTCTTTCCACGAAGTTCCAAAGTCTGAACTCTCTGAACTCAAAACGAATTCAATAAAGTCTCAAATTGAAATTAAACCAAGCCCCAGTTTTAATTTCTCCTATTAAATTATCCTCAGCGCACCGAAGACAATGCAATTAGATCGGCCTACTAACAGAATAACTCTGTGGTTTTATGTACAATCTTCTCGATGTGACGAAATGAGCACAAATGTTATTACTGACGGCAAGGGAAGGGAAATGCTACAAAGGAAGGAAGCCTAGGGGTAGGGGATAAGGGATGGAGGGTAGATAGGAGGAAGACCCTGTTAGCCACAATTAAACCCGCAGACATCGAGTAAATAAATGTCCTATCCGAGATCCCCGCTTCCCCCATTCTCTCTCGTCTTTGCTCCTTAGTATCATTGCTCCTTGCTCTGCTCGGTATTCCTCCCCCTGCACCCGCTACACTCGGGGCATGGATAAATATTGACTACGGGGAGATATCCGATGTGTTCCTTGCTTCTCTCCCAATAATAACACAAGAGTAAATTGAATTAGTGATAATAATTCTAGGGTGGCTACAAAAAGAGTCGGAAAATTATCAAAAATGTAAGTTGCCGAATCTACTTTGCCTCGGGGCTTATAGCATTGGTATCAACTTTTTTTCTCTTGATTGGGTCAATGCTCGTGTCATTTTACTTGCGCACACTGCACTGCTAATTGGATAAGCCATCGAGGACTGAATATCCGGGCCTAGCTTCCCAATTACTATTATCGCCTACCATACACAGTAACCGTATCGGTTCTTGTCTGTATCGGTTGCTCTATAACCGCCTACCGCCGCGTGAAGAAACCTTCAAACAAACTTTAAAGTATAGGCGGCTCCGTTGACAATGCACCATGAACACCTATTTGAATAAATCAACAGACAAATTCAAATTTTGTTAGGCCTAAATACGTGAAAAACTAAGACGAGGATAGGAATTTTTAAATATGGTGGAGGTGCCGGGTCAACGCGAGTTAAACGTACAAGTCGATATGAAGTTTTAGCGTACATATCAACCCTTTGAAGCCACACTTGTTTAATAGCACACTTACTCTTTAGTTTTAATACAATATTATAATTTTATTAATAAATCTTGAATTATGTTTGCACTAATTTTTCAATTACGAAAAAATTTATATCTATATTAAAATACTTATTTTGTCACTTCAAAAAATCGTGTTTCTAATCTAGAAATATGACAATACAATACCGTCTATTAGGCCCTACTGGTTGTGTAAATTGTCAAGGATGGCATACAAGATTTTTCCCTGTTCTGCCAATCGAAACTGACGACATCAAATATCACCAATAGGCGAACGTAAAATCAAAGCGTTGTTGTTTTCATCTTTCTCAGATTCTACTTTGACTTCCCAACACAATACGTTTGATGAACCATGTGAATGCGAAGAGCTTTCACGTCGCAGCACGGAACTTTTAATCAAACGAAGTGAAAGCCATAGAAAGGCGTATTGATGCTCGTCTCATCGTTGATCAACGTTGTGTGGGCTCACTTGGCGTGTTTTATATATAACAAGCTGCAGTCTCGTGCCCGGTGGCGATATCAATAAAGATCGGAATTGCATACTTCAGATGGTAAGTTATGTTCTAGTTGAAAGGAATATCGCCCTATTTAACGCTCGGTGAGAAACTCGGGAAGAATACAAAGCACAGTGTGAAATATTGTCCCACATTGTCATGTCTCGTACATTATTTGAACTTTACAATATACATTTCTGAAACATCGATAAAAAGTATTTAGACAATTTAGAAATGCAATATTTTGTACTTTTTGCACGTGTGTAATGTTTCAAAGCTTTAAAAAATCATTTGATTTGTTGCAAATCAACAGAAAGTCAACAACGCTTTTAAGAGATGGACGATGAAAGTGTAAGATATGAGTGGTAATAATTTTTCGTGTGCAACCTGCCCAGTGTGCAATTCATGCCCCTCTTCAGCAGGTGTCCATAACTATATATGTTGCGGATAGGACAATTGTGAAGGGATGTCCGAAGGCTGTTAAAGAGGACTAAATCCCTTGCATTCATTCGCATTAACGACCGAGGAAAACCTCGGAAAAAACCTTCAGTCAGGATTACCGGTCGCAACGGGATTTGAACGCGGGACCTGCCGAATCAGAGTCGCGCGCTTAACTCTCGAGCCAACACTATCGGTTAGATAGGAGTGATAAACATTGTTTTATTTTATGGTGCAAAGCACTGCCTCCTAGATGTTCGTCGTGGCTCCTCGTTCCCTGCCTGTCCACGTGATACTAGGTTTTGATTGTTGAAGACAATTCGCACTTTTTTCCCACAGCGCTAGTTACCGTCCCCAAGAGCTTTCTTTTGTTTTCGTTGTTTACATACGATCTGCATACGATTAAAATGTCATCATGCCAGAGTTGAGCTGTATTTTTCTTCATAATAGGCAATGGTGCGTGCAAGAAGTTGTAAGATACCGGGATGCCATTATCTAAGTAAAACAAGTAGGTCTTTCTTTGCATGAACTACAGGGAAATAAGGAAATTGTGCCACCCAGCCCCTTCCCAGACTCCCCCTTAGCACGCGCCACTGCTTGATGGAGAGTAATATTGTTTAGCTCGTGGCCTAGTCAAGACTGGGGCCCAATAGGCTAAGTAAGCCTATTGATTTTTAATATGATTAGGAATAGGAGGCATAGGCCCTATAGATAAAAATAACATGCCTATTAGCCCTTGCCTTATATTATCAAACCATGGAGTTATAAATAGTACTGGCGTACTGGAGGCGCAGGTGTGTGGTCGGCGGTGTACAAGTTAGCACTTCAAATCGGCAGACATTTTGATTGTTTATACTTTGGTAACCAAGGTAACCTATAGGGCCGACCACAGTTATTGTAGCAAAGATTAACCTGCCAGTAGTGGTTATTGCAATCAAAATGGCGAATAGGCTCAAACAAACAAACACGATCGTGGACGTGCTGTTCCATTTGAGCTAGACCTCCTTCTCATCCAACTCCATGATCAAACAACAAAGTTATCAATATCTACTTTTTGTTTAATTACCAGCATAATATAACTAGACAAATTTGTATATTACTATTCTGCAAACCATGATAAGTGATGTACGTATACAAAATACGATCTAAAACATTCAATTTAGTTGGATTCAACAGTAAAATACATGAGAGGTGACATTTAATGTGACAACAACATAAAAAACCAAAATAAAGCTCTTGGGGACGGTAACTAGCGCTTTGGACAACAATTAACACTGTGCGCGTGGACAGGCAGGGAACGAGGAGCCACAACGAACATCTAGGAGGCAGTGGTGCAAAGCCTACTCGGAAACTAAAAGATGCGCCTTCTAACAAGGTGTAATTGCGAAGGGAATTCCCGAGGGATGTTTACGAACATTCAATCCCTGCATTCGAGAGAGTACCTCGAAAAAATCAAGATAAGATTGATTATTAGAGTGAAGTGAAAATGGAAATGAATATTAAACGAAATTTAATAGATTTACAAGACAAGAACGAGTTCAGTCAAACGGCAAACCACATTTGAGGAAGTTTGTGAAAAAGAAACGTAAAATGAGCACAACAAGAGCATTGCGTCAAATAGCTACTCCATGCTCACCGGCGCTTTCAAGTTAGGCTAGATAGTTCTCTAGTCTTAGCTTTCCGCTTTAAATTAAATCACCCCACCATGCAAATCAGTAATGTGGCTGACTGGGTACACCAAAAATATTAACGTATTCGTTGTTTACATTCACTGTAGCAGAGCGACTGACTGACCTACAGATTAGTGGGTGAAATGTGTTACTTAACATCTTAACTAAATCAACATGTTATAATAATTCATTTTACGGTGACTTTGGAGGTCCTTACAACAAGACACATTAAATGGTATATTAATGTCACCCACTGAAAATCATTATACAGATTTATTTGATGCGTTATTTATTAAGCACAGTGTACCATTTGAGACGCTGGTGGGTTGTAGATGAGGATGAATTACTGTTACAAAATCAAGCTCATGTTGGGGTTCGATCCCACGTACCTCGGGGTCGTAATACGCTTCGACTTACACTCCAACCGTCGTGGACGACCGATAACGGAGCACGCGGGATGTATGCCTAATAGGGATGAAGAAAGAAAAAACTGACTAAAAAAAGACAAAATGCCGAAGTGTTTTTAAATTAAATCGTTCATTAAAAACTTGATTATTGAAAGAGATTGATAAAATATGTTTTCGTGGTGTAGATTCTAATTTTGTTGTAAATTGTAGCAGGAATCCTCCCAAACTCTCTCCCCATTTTTGTCACCCAGTTAACTCACCAGCCTCAACTGAGTCCTGAACCATGTTCTATTTCTACACAAACGCTACACTAATTAGATTTATATGTTTCATCGTAATAATAATAATATCATAATGTTGTGGAAGCGTGTAGCTCGATAGACTTGTAGTGTAGCTGTGATAATGGATGTTCACATCACATCCCGCGCTGAATGCTTCTTGCTCCACTGGAATAATAAATTAAGGGTCGGGTTTGCAGTGTGTCACTCTCCCAGTCCTACCACACGCTAAATAAGCCAATTTTATCAAATTAATCTCCCCTCCCTGACACAACTCGACTACATTTCACACCAGAACAAGGTTAAGTTGGCAAAGTTTATCATTCGTGCATTAAATCACTGTTTTTTTTGTTGCTGTGTCAGGATATCTATAAAAGTAAGTAGGAGAGCAAACTGGCTAAAAAACTGTAGTTCTGCGGCTTATGGGGGGGGGGGGGGGTGATGAATTAATGTGGGTGGCGTGTATGGAGCCAAACCGGCCACGATAGGAAGCTAGAGCCGCGCGGATTAAAAACATTTTATCCCACGTTGAGGGATTAAAAACTCGGTGCGCGCAAGGCAATCATAAATGTGCCCACATTCGTCAACGCGAGTGTTCTAAACAGACAGGTCAGGTTAGTAATGGATGCTAATAAATCTTACTAAACAGTGTAGACTGTGCACAGAAAAATACAAGTAAACAACATTACAGTGTTATGTACGTTTTTACGCTAAAACATGAGATTATTACGTTTCCGCATATCTCGCGTAGTTTCCTGTGTTTTGTTCATGTAGAATGTTTACCGGAAGTACGTTGTATTCTCTACGTCATTGTAGATGGGTGTCGTTGTGACGTAAACGCAAACAAACACACGAGACGTTATATTTTGGACGTGTAATGTTTATAAAAGTAAATACGGACACTTCGGGCGGTCTAGGCCAATTTATTATAACATACGTTTACATGTGAATATAGTTTTTAAAATATTTCAAAAAAATGTACTGTCCTTGGGTTTCTGCCTGACCCACGCTAGCTATAAGATTCGGCGAACATGCATTATTTTACCAAGAAAACGCCATAGTCGTTACTAGATGAGGAGCGAGTCAGTGTGAATACCGGGAACATTTGCTTTAAGTTGTTTGTATTAAGGTATAACGTTGGGGTTTTGGGTTTTAGTTGTCAAAGGGGTTTAGCTGTAAGGCCAATGCCCCATCTAGCCTATGATGGGGGCAGGGGGGAAAGACCATGTTTGATAAAGGGCCGTATGGTGGGGAAGGAAAAGGAATGTTACGAGAAAGAAAACATGGCTCGCCTAGTTAAAAGAAATAATAAAAATTAAGATATTAAAAAAACTTTTACTTTACGGGTTTTTATGTAGGCATTCTTTCCCTATTACATCAAATTCGCAAAAAAAAAAACAAATAGAGAGCACATAGGTCTAGTTATCAGAGTCCCCCCTTCCCAAACCCTTGGTAGGCCCTTGGTTTAGGATGGTAGGCAGCCTGTACTTCACCGGTTTCTCGAAAATATCTGGGGGACGACAACTTGTCTGGGCGTGAAGGGAATTTACCTTGAGATTCTTTCCCCATAATTCTCATGAATGACAAGTTCCGCATCTCTTTCGAGTGGAGTTTCAATCGATTCCATCTAGTTGTGGCAAATCCCGACGAGTTTTTTTATTTCCCGGAAATACCTGGTATCAACATAAGGGTTTGGCACAATGGAATGCCGCTCCCAAAGTGAACCCGAGTTTGTCAGTTGTACCTGTATGATGGCTGCCAACCCTGGGGGTAACAAAGTGGGGAAACGCGGCAGGAGGTAAACTCGGTTAGGTTCTTCAGGTTGGACCTAGGCCAAGGGCCCCGCTGTATCGAACGAGCAGCAAAAAAAGTTCTAATGAAGTCAGTTGCTTTAAAAAAATGTTAGAAAAAAAAAAAAACCCGTTTCCTCGTTCAATCAAACACCGATGAAAAATTAGACGACGCGGCCCTTGGGATGCTGCGATCGCGAGGAGACATTCACGAATGGCGAGCGAGTGGGGAGTTGTATAGGATTATGTGTTCTAATAAAAAAGTCAAATTCTCTAGAGGGTACATTTCGATGGCCTTTCAGCTTTTACGCTCCAGAGTTACAAACCCACATGCAGCACAGCAGAGTACCCTAGAGTGGCTACAGTTGCTACAAGTTTGCATAGGTACCTAGGGGTATGAACATGATTATTGGGAAACTTTGTCCTCCAGTGAAGCAAAGGCTCAGGGAAACGTACCCGGAAAGTTTGGCTTGTTTCAAATTTATATTCTCAAATGGACGAGCATTATGATGGGCTTCTTTTTAAATTTTTTTGTAAAATTTTTGAAGCCGTTTTTTTTTTTTTTTAGTTTTGCCTCGCTGAATAAATTTTCATTTCTTGATGGTTTTTCCCTTTTAACTTTCATTTAAAAAAGGGGGGGGTTAAGTACGCCGGGGTCATTCGCCGAAAAAGAAGAAGTGTTTGCGGCTTCCCTACTCATTTGATATGCAGGGATTAGCCGGTGATCCCCCGTGTATACGCTCCCCCTGGTAAGACCTTGGGCCCCACATGCAAGTTTCCCAGGGTCAGGTACAGAGAGTGAAGCAGACCTCTTTTAGGGAGCGACGGGGAAACGGTGGGGGGAAATTTTCGTAGTCCTTCACGGAGTGACTTAGAAGTTTCATCGTCATATCAGCAAGGTCATGATTCGAATTTCTCATATTGCCGCGCGATAGATTAATTTTAAAATACTATTCAAATTATAAAATTCTACGAAATAGTATAACCATGGACTTTTATTATTCTTGTGTCACAGCATAGAGAAACATAACTATCTCAGTCTAATGGTATAATATGTTGTGTTTTCAACATATCTTCAATAACGATCAGAGTCGTGTATTTTTGTTTTATTCTACTGCCTGCTCGAGTTTCATTTCACGAGGCAGGGAAAAAGCCATGCAAAGTCCACTCAAAATCTAGTAGACCTTGCCAGTCGCTAAGACCATCTCTCTATCTCTACCTGTAATATATAATCAGTTTGTTGGTCTTATGGTCAGCATCTCTGCTTCCAATGCAGAAGGTTCAAGGTTCGATTCCCGCTATAGGTATAAGTTTCTTAAATTCTGATTGGGGCTTAAGTCCATCAGTTCTTCGGTTTGTAGGAATTTGTAAACGGTGACTTTGGAGCAACGAGGCTCATAATAAATTCCAAGATTTTTCCGAATCAGCCTGTCCGCGGGTGGGATCGTGTCCAGCTTTATTGATCGGTTTTATAGAAATCAATCCAGAAATTAAAAAATCCATCCCAGCGGGGTATCGAACCCCGGTCTCCCGATTGCCGGTCGAGTGCTTTACCCCTTAATCTACCCATTTTTTAATTTCTGGATTGATTTCTATAAAATCAAATACACCTACGGGAGTGTTTCCCGATTAATGATATTGAGAAATTATTGATCGGTGTTACAACTTAAATATGCCGGTCTATTGATGGCCATTGTTCGCTAACAGATGATGTCGGCGCCTACAGGGTTGGCTTGGTCGGCTTTAAATTTAATGTCCCCCACTGAAAACCAGTTCTGTGACTGAGATGGGTAGACTCTCAATACGAATTTTATTTATTTATGTATGTATTCATTTATTTATTTATTTATGAATTTATTTATTTATATTTGTATTTACTTATTTATTTATTGGATGACCGAAGCGAAGACTTCAATTTCACTTACCCCGTGAAAAATAGCTCAAGTGTGTTTTTTGTCTGTTTGTTCGCTCTCTACCGGGCAAACAGCATGCGATCTTGATGAAAATTAAGGGGACCTTCAAAATCTCTGAACTTAGATCTGCCAAGTTTTTGGGTAAAATCGAAGAACTATTTCTTATGAATATCGTACTTTTACGATTTCCCCCCCGATTTTGAATGCGATATTTTCGTGATATTTTGGCCGATTCTGACCAAACGGTGGGGCTACAACTACAACGTTCATATTTTATATGGATATTAAGGTAATGGTGATAAAGTGCTTTTTGAAAGAAAATTTTTAAAAAGTTAGCCAGAATAACATTGCCGTTTACAGGTGATAATTAACAAGTAAGTAAACAAAAATCACATACAATGCGTACAAAAAGCAAGTCTTTGGGCCTCGAGATATTTTACATTATATTGTTAATTGGATTGATTGGATATTGCTTAACGTCTCATATGTATGCACTTTGGCTAATCGAGACGATGAGTGGTGATTGATGAGGATGAAGTATGAACTGAAGGGAGGAGGGGAAACCCGGTACTGGCACGTAGCCTACTCCTTTCGAAAGGTACCAAGGGGACCAACGGCTTAACGTCCCATCCGAAAGGACGGTGTAACTTTGACAGTCATATAGGTTCCTCCGCTAACCCGGACTGCCGAGCAGACGTTGAGGAGAACGAAGCCGTTACACTAGCTCTCGAACTCTCCATCTGCTCTAACCAGCGATATACGTGAGTTTCAGGGCAGAGCGGTCACCCACTCTACCCGTGACCACGCCCGATTCTGCTTAACTTCGGTGTTCGAGTGGGAACCGGTTAAACGATCTCGGCTAAATCGCTGGCTATATTGTTAATTGGAATCACCACAACAATTAAGACTACTTTAAAAATTATCCTTATTTAACAAAAATAATTTTGCAATGGAACTTAAAAAGGAATGAGATCCCACGCATACAAAAAACTTAACGACTTTGGCGTTTTCCTAGTCTAGTTGGATAAGCCGCCTTTATACTCGAAATGTGGAAGACCTGGGTTTAAACCCCCGGTCGGTTTGATTTCATAATTTCTGGATTGTATTAACAAAATTATAGAACGTATTTTGAAATGAATACAATACTATGGAAAACAAAGCCAGTACGAAATACATGTAAAGATTGCACGGTTATCTCAATCTCCCAGCGGAATTTTGGGGAACCTTGAGCGTGCAAGATTTGGAACACCTTGGTCACTGCATGCATTCACCGCCTTAAAATGATTTCTTCATGAACAAAACCATTGTCGTTACATTAAATCCCACACATTTTCAGTCTTAAAAACAATAACAATGACGACATCGAAACGGTAATCATTGAACAAAAGTAAACCATAAAGGCTCATCCATCAACGCGACTGGAAAAAGCGTTCGCAAAGCGGCCTAGTGGAATACATCGTTAATTTTAAGCTACCGAATCAAGAGAAATACGTGCTAAAAATGTCGATATTTTTATATTGGGATTCACTTAAAAATTTTGAAACTGGAATTGGATGGGAAAATCTATAACTCCCGAGGGGGAGAGGGGAAGACAAGTCGATCGAAACGTCATTAAACAATAAAACACAAAAGCCCGGATGAAAGTGTTGGACTGTGTTAAACCGCGTCTGACATCAGTTTATCCTCCTGAAATCTCTGACCGAACGCTGCCGTGTAGACTCATGGTACAAGGATATTCTATGGTGAGAATATCCTTCGACCACAGATAACAGAGTACACTAGTGTATTCTATTATCTGTGCTTCGACCATGGTGTAGACTGGCTAGAGCTAGACTACAGACTAGCCGTGTAGAGTCTACTCAGGTACATGGCAGAAATACAATACAGCAAGCACATTATTATCTGTGCAGCAAGTTAAAGTTACTAGGCCGCTTCGCTAACGCTTTTTCCAGTCGCGTTGATGGATGATCTTTTGTTTGATTATTTTTGTACAATGATTACTGTTTCGTGTCGTCATTATAGCCGTCAATATAATTGTCGGGCCAAAAGTGCAATAAATATGAGACGTGAAGCAATATCCAATCAATCAATCAAACATTGTCGTCATTGTCAAGCAAGAGTGAACCATGTCTGCCTTCAACAATGCAAGGCGACCGACTGCAAGTCTTAAGGCTGTGTGTTCACCAAAAACCAAAATCCAAAATATGCATTCAACCGTAGTTATAGAGTATGATCATTAATCACAGTCTTTTGAAAAGATCAAAATATGTTTTTTAAATTTTTTTGGTCGATGCATTTTTCCTCTATTGCTCCTTTTTTGAACGATTTTTGATGCTAAGTTTTTCCAAAAGTATACCATTTGGATGGCTGATATTTTTAGTTTAGCTTACACTCATCTTTGACTATAGAATGTGTTATTTTGAAATGTGTATCTTCAATACCTTACATTTTACAGTGTATTATATTTTCCGGTACTTTTGTGGTATTTGTACCGTCAAAAGAAAAAAAAGCTATAGATTTCAAAATATCACATTCTAAAGTCAAAGATGAGTGTAAGTTACAATAAAAATAACAGCCATCCAAATGGTATACTTTTGGAAAAACTTAGCACCAAAAATCGTTCAAAAATGTAGCAATAAAGAAAAAATGCATCAACCAAAAAAACCTAAACATATATATTTTGATCTTTTCAAAAGGCTGTGATTAATGATCATACTCTATAACTACGGTTTTATGTATATTTTGGTTTTTGGTTTTGGTGAACACACAGCCTTAAAGAGACCGAGAACCGACATGCGCCTCGTTGTGCTAGCCGTGAAAAGATGCGGGGCGGCGAGGTCATATTGACCAATCGTTGCCCTAAAAGTACGATATATTTCTTCGATCGTCCACAAAATCATAACACACCTCTAGATCCAGTAATTTCGAACGTTCCCATTAATTTAGTTTCATCAAGATCGGAGTAGCCGTTTGCCCGGTAGCGGGCCAAATATCACGAAAATATCGCATTAAAAATCGAGAAAATCGTAAAAGTACGATATTCATGATATTTATTCGATTGTATCAAAAATCTTGACGGATCTAAGTTCAGAGATTTCGCAGGTCCCCTCAAAATTTCTTCAAGATCGCATATGCCGTTTGCCCGGTTAGTGTGCGAACAAGCAGACAAAAAACAAACAAAAAACACCCAAGCTATTTTTCTCAGGGTAAGTGAAATTAAAGTCTTCGCTGCGCTCATCCAAAAATGCAACATAATCTCTGTTACACTAAATTGTAGACTGTATACATACTACCCAATTTCATTTAAGACCATGTAGTGTACAGGGACACTATAATTAAGAGTAAGACACATAGTGAGAGTGACAAAGTAAAAATAAATGGCTCGGCACTTCCTACGCCGATATTAATTAAATGATGACTTGACGACACTGACAGATTCTGCTATACCTCTCTTAGTAAACCCGACAGACTGCCATACCCAATACTTCAGAAACCACGTGTATGAGTGTCCGTGCACATGATCCCCCTGACTGACTGTCTGATTGAAGCGCGACATGTAGTAAGCAGCTCAGTCGAGCAGCTCGGTGTTGATCTGTCGCGGCAGAGACCTCCTTATTCTTGTTCTCTGGTGATGAGACGACGCCCCGGCCCGGCAGCGCTCAGCAAATACTGCTGAAACTGCGCCAATCTGCATAACGAGCAGCAATCTCCGAGCTCATAAGCGAGTCAATATTCGCTGTCGAAGTCTATAAGGCGTAACCGTCCGTACAAACAGGAGGGGGATCTCTTTGTGGGAGGCGAAGTGAGGCGAGAGGATTCGCAGAGAAGTGCGGCGAATTTAAAATAATGTAGAGAATCACAGTTCAATTACAATAAAGCAAAGGGGTTTATTTTTAACAAGAAAACTGTAACAATGAGATGGGTCAGTGTTTTCTATTTAAAACACTGGGAAACCCCTGCATGGTTGGCATTGTTCACTCATCAATGATGTTGGCACCAACAGGGTTGCCTTGGTCCGCATTAAAAACATTCAAAACCCCCACTGAAAATCATTTATGACTGAGTGGGTATAGCCTCTAAACACGAATTTATTTTTATTTATTTGCTGTGAAAGTATTATTTGACTGGTTAAAATGAAAAGTCATATTTAAAATTGAGTGTTAATAATCTAGCAATAACGAAATGAGGTTTTTATTTGACAATCCTATGAGGGAAAGATGTTAAATTGTCCTCGTACTACATGGTGTGCGTGCGGTGTGCAGCTCACAATTAGAAGTGGAGTAATCAGTCATAAGGGGGATCAATCAATCAGTGTGGCAGATGGGTCACGGCGCTCGAAGACTCACACCTGGGGTAGTACCTGATGCGACGCGCGTCTGTCTGAGTGTGCCAGAGTTGGGCGGTAGTCAGCGCCCTTGCTACACCGACGACGCTTGGAAGTGCTGACACGACGTACCAACATCGAGGAATCATAGCTAAGAGGTCATATTCCTCCGGGATTCAATCATTTGTTATTTCATTGTTTAAAAGAGTAGAGTTGTGAGTAGCTAGAAAAGAGTGGAATCAGGAGGAGGAAACGCTGAGCCCGGCAACCTCGGCACAAAAACAGTTTCATGCCATAGATTTTGGTGTGAAATGTACCACTCAACCCTACGTCGCAGGAAATGAGTTTTAGATTTTTATTGTTTTTGTTTTAATTCGCGTTTGTACCACAATAATAGTGCAACTTTGCAACCATCGTGATAAATTACTATCGATATTGTAACTTGTGCAGAATTTTCCTTGTATGCATTCAATTAATCCGCATATAGCACTGACCAGCACTTTCTGAACTAAAACAATCATATATTTGAGCATCGATTATCGAAAAACACAATTATATGTACTACTCATATCTCCACCAAAGCTAGTGCCCCCAAAAGCAAAGTCCTACAAAGTCCCTTAAAAAAACAATAAACCACATTAATAATTTCAATACATGTAACATGCTATTGACACTGTCACTGATTCAGAACACTTTCTGGGTTGATTCAGTTTGTTGTTGATATTTTTGTTAATTTTGTGGCCTGGCCAACCCTCACACACAATATCGAGTAACACACTTGTTTCATTGCTGCATTCACGCGTATAACATTCGATTTGTTGTGGCTGCCTTCAGCTGAAAAGTGTCAATCACCCGCATTCTAAACTGTGATTTTCAGGGTTTTCACCAGTAATACATGCGTATTACTACAGTGATGGACGTACCAAAAAATGAAATAAATGCATAAATTCGTATTTAGAGTCTACTCAATGAACCACAGAACTCATTTTCAATGGGGGACTTTATTTTAAAGTGGACCAAGCCAACCATGGTGCCACACACCAATAACGAGCGAACAATGGCAAACCAGACCTCGGCATTTGATAAAGGAAATAGCGAACAAATGGTTGGACACGATTTACATGCTAACATTTTAAATCGTCCAATTAATTAATGTCCCGAGAAAATAAATATGCACTACTCTCTCAACTATAATGTAATGCATATATATAGTACATTTTAAAAGTTAGTGCTCTCAAAAAGTTAACGCTGTTCCACCCTGTTTTTTCATTTAAAAAAATATGCAACAATGTAAAAATATAGTAAATTAAATTGAAACCTGGCACTATAAAA
Source organism: Sweltsa coloradensis (assembly GCA_024449915.1). NCBI lineage: Eukaryota > Metazoa > Arthropoda > Insecta > Plecoptera > Chloroperlidae > Sweltsa > Sweltsa coloradensis. The sequence continues at coordinate 541,975 of JAMZAV010000419.1, read as the reverse complement.
ACACCAAAACAATTTTTTTCATTTTTTTCTTATGGGGCACCGGGAAAATATTGTGTCTTCAAAATAGTATCAAACTGCAATTGCATCTAACACATCGTTCAACGTAGATAGTTATGTTTCTGTGACAAAATTGTTTGACTGTTTTTCTTCAGTTTAACTAAGAGAAAACATAGGATTTTTCGGAACTGTGTCCCGTACGAATTGTTCCGTTTACCGGTACAAATTGACAAAAAATACCGGTTATCTACAAAATTCGTCGAACATACCAAAGTGTAAAATCCCACGTTTTCTCTCTGTTAAACTGAAGAAAAACAGTCAAACATTAATGTCACAGAAACACAACTATCTCTCCGTTGAACGATGTGCTAGATGCAATTGCAGTTTGAAACTATTTTGAAAATGCAATATTTGCCCGCTGCCCGATAAAAAAATTGAAAAAAATTGTTTTGGTGTGCTGACAGTGTCATGTTTCAATTTCACTCACTAAATTTTTACATAGGTGCATATTCCGGAAAATGGAAAATAGAGTGGAACAGCATTAAAACTTGTTGCAAATAGACTATAATTGCCATTTCTGGGACTATTTCAAAACATTGTAAGCAAATCGTTTTGGATAATCCTCAAACACCCATTTTCTCCTCTCACAACCCGAACACCTAAATTAACCCAAGTATTTGATATAACTGTGTAAAAATTCTTCCTTCGTATTAAAACAAATTCTTTACGATGGCAATCTGAACGCACTGAAATGAAAATACGCCTACTCAAACATGCATTCGGTTGTTATCGCACGGCGCCCGAGTGGGGAATCGAAATTACAATGCAGCGCTGCGATAAGCCGGAGCAGTTTTAAGATCGAGATCCCTGGGGGCTTGTTCGGCTTTGGTTAGAATAATAAAATGCATACACGGGGAGGGGAGGATGCGCGAATTGATAACACGGGGGTTTAGCTACTTTCCCGTTTCCGGGATACGGGAGGAATGGCCTCGAGTTGAACAGTGCTGGGTGTAGGCTAGCTAGATAGAGCCGACTTCGACATGGATATTAACCAAAGAACGCAATAATAAACTTAAGTAAAGTATATTATTACATTTTATACGGGGACACATTTTAGTCTCGTTAGTCGTGAAATTTGATTGTAAAACAGAGGTATTTTGGAATCCATAATTAATTTCATTAATTATTTTCAATTAAGAGTCTACAAGTTTGATTACAAAACTCGTGTTTAAAGTGCGACTTTAAAAATCAACTTCTGTAATCTTTCTCTTTAATACGCAGCGTTGATAGCACAGGAAACATTTTCATATTTTTGTAATTAGCCCACTATATTATTTGATACTAAATACTTATGAATATTAATTCATTCGCATCTAATATATAAAGTTAATTATCATTCTGTGTTTTAGATTCTCTACAAATTAATATTAGTTTAGTTGTCTAAGTTTGTGTAAATACATATTTTGCAGCAAATGCTATGCTTAGCAATATATTTTCTAAAACCGAAATACTTTGTGGTGTTTTCGTCCGGTAGTTTCCTCTGCTTAATTAAATGGAAACTAACATTGGCTCCTGTTTGTCTCACATAATACATCCTGTACACATCCGGGGAACTTCTGCATCTTTGAAACGTCGCGTCGAAGTAACTTCCATCCGGTTCACCCGAAGAAACGACTCTCGCGAGACACTCCTTTGCGAGAGGTGAGCGGTGCCTAAATATTCGGAACTCTAAACGGTAATGTAAACTGTGGCTACGCACTACGTACAAAACTGGCGACATAGAAGAATCTTGTAAAACACCAGATTCGTTAATTGCAGCTGCAGGACAACTGATAACTGCATCTAGGTACGGTATTGGGGATGTACGGCATTAAAATGAAAGCAAATCCCTTCTCTGGCTCCTTCAAGCTTTATTAACTGTCTAATTGGTTTCAGTACCATGACGGGAGCCAAAGTCAATTTTCTTCGAAAAATTGGAGCATTGCTAGGCAATTAAATGAAATTCATTTATGGCGCAAAAGGAATTATGGAGTCAAGTTCAGAAATTCTGCCAGATATATATTTTATTAATTTATTCGTTTCAGAACAAATACCTTTTACCCGTTCTCCTTAATATCCTCCTGATTGTCTTAATGGAACGCAGACATTACTAGTGCGTTACATATTTCTCATCTGGTGTACATGGGGTACTCACCGTAAACAAACTCTCTCCGTAAAGTAACTTATCAACCTGTCTCGGGCCTAGTACACGATTCTCTTACTTACACATCACTTACCTAATTGAAAGCAAACAATTTCCCTAAAATACATTCGGAATATAAAGCCGAGTAATGTAAATATCTCTGAGTACTTCACTACGCTTACTAAAAACTGTCGAAAAGATAAAATCTTATGTAAATGCCAACGAATTTAGTTACAGAACTGAAGCGAACGAACGATAACTGAGAATCCTGAGGGTTTACTTGTCTAATTTAGAGACAAACATGATAAAACATATTCATTCATGGATAGTTCGAACGAACTAGTTGAAGTAGATTGTAATCAGTACATCTTTATTTACGGGTATGCGACAAGAGTACATTTTACTCTCGAAAAAAATGGATTTCAGTGAAAATGAAGCAATACTTTAATGCCTTGTGGAGTAAGCTTCAATATTTTCTCATCCAAACTTAAATCAATCATATCAATATTTTTTCATTTTATTTGAATTACGTTAAAACTATTAAATAACATTATATAACACTAAAGTGCCTTAATTAATCAACCAATATGTCCGTTTCGAAGAAGAGGCAGCCTAATCGCCGATACAAACGTGAATTTTCGTCAACTGTGAAATGTTAATGGGGGGGGGGGGGGGGGACAAACAATCACTTCAACAGGTAAAACACAACGAATTAAGTAAAATATTTTGTTTACTTTTTGGCGATTTTCATGGCGAATCCCTTCCTCCTTTTCACAGTTCATGTTTTATTACTAGAGTAAGATGTGGTTATGTATACAAGGTTATTTGTTGTGATTCTGCTCGTAATTATGGATTTGTACTTACGAGGAAAACATCTAATGAGTATTTTCACATTCAGTTTGTGTGATGAAGTAGGGAAGGAAGTGGAAAGGAGGCGTGAAAACCCGTTTTCAATCATTTCCCCTCATCCCTCTTGTCTAGTCCACCCCTCAATCTCTCATTTCCCCTCCCGTTTTATCACCAAGTCTTCTTGTACGAGTATTATTAAAAGCCGTTTCTTATCTAGGACGCAACGTAACGTTATCTGCACGTGCAGAATGGTGACACAAATAGGATTAGTTAACACAATATCAAACATCAATAACTCTATAGTAGGGTGTCAAAGAATTTTGAATGCGCAAATTCGCGACTTTCCATGACCGTAAAATGGATTTTTGTGAGAAGAAAAGTCCAAAAATTCGGAATGTAAAGAAGAATTGTTGAGTTTCATTCCTCCCATACTCGACTATTTTTGACCTGAGGTTAAAATCAGTGTATGATCATGATTATTGCTTGCATAAAAATAATGATTTGAAAGTTGTTAAATCAACATTTTACACAAGAAAATTCAGGATCTGTGTCCTACTTCATGACTTTTTTAACTTATGACTTATTAATGACATGATAGCCTGCAGACACCCAAAGGGATGGAATAGTTAGCCAGGCAACTATCCCTGCGGCTGCATAGTGGTGGCTCCAAGCCAATGGTTGTTACTATCTCCTTGCACAAAAGAGCTGGGATTCTGGCAATGTTGGAATGGTGCAATATTCCTGAATGGCATGGGGAAGGTTAGATCAATATTACACTTAGCTAGAGCGAACAGAATGGCCGGCCATGCACGCCATGCAGCCTTGCAGGGCAGGTTATTGCGCTGAATTACGCGGGGAGATCGGCCGAGGGTGATACAGGAAATGAGAAGGTAGACAGACTACTCGAGAGCTGAGGGAAACTCGTGCACGACCAAGTCTACCAGAGGGAAAGTAATAAATAAAGAGGAAGAATCTTGAAAGTCGCGTTAGGAGATAATTATGGTGGCTGAGTTGAACGCCGGGATAATGCTACGGAGGAAAGCGTTGCTTGGTTGGTTTGTAATGAGATTTACATTGAGAGAAGAAGTTCTTACCAATGTATTTTTTTTTAGCTTTTATATATATAAAAAAAATAAAACATGAATTCAGTTGAACAATTTTTTGTTTTCAGAAATGAAAATACTCGGCACCTCCACTACAGTGCAAACAAGTGAACAGTGCAATAAGTAAAAAAAAGTAATAAATAAAGTAAAAATAAAGAGCATATAATCCAATCGTGTTTGAAAATTATTCAATTCAATGTAAATGCGATCGTAACCCGGCACCTCCACCATTTAGCACAAAAAAGTTTGTTGGGTTTATATGAGATATGGGAAACACGTTTAGAAGTTTAATAACAATTCTAATCGAGATTTAAAACGGTAGGGGGGGGGGGGGGTAGGGCGAACAATTAATAACATCTTCCTCGTCAAATCAGGATTATAGGTTTAAATATGATTGAACAGTCCAGGGCCAAATAAGCTGGTAGTAGACTTTTAAAATAATATTTTATGGAGATTCGGACCAATGACAATCGACGTAACGCTAAGAGACTCATGTGGCATAGATGTGTACTATAAAAATAATCTAGGACTACATAATTTTAAGAAATATAATTAAATATCATTGTTTTTGAAGGGGGATGATATTCCACCATAAGGCTCCTTGCAAATCACGTAATACAAACCTCTAACATAGCTGTTTTGAAAGAAGGTGACTGGGTCAAACCAATTAAAATAAGATAATATTAAAAAAAGAATTTAAAATATGATTTGGTAACTCAAATAAACGCAAGCCAAAATAAAGAACAATTTAATATTACGACTGTAAGCTGTGTGTTGCAAAGACGACCCTCCTAAAATGTGTGTGCATTACATCTGTATCGCTCATAACCGGTTCTCCACCTAACGTGCTGCATTCTGCGGGTAACCGTACTATACAACGCGGTACGATCAGGACCCGGCACCTCCACCAAAATCCACATTCTCACTTGTATATTGCGCAATGTTATACTGCCCAGTCCACCACCCCGATACAAATATACATACATACAAACTTGCTCTCTATGTAATTTAAACAAGAACTTTTTAGGACTTTTAAATAGTTTGGTAGTTAATTAAACAGTTAAATTCCACTGCGTGCGTTCATTTTTGTCAATATTGAGACGTAAGTGAACGCAAATTTCCTTGTTATATGTCATTATTGTTGTATTGTTTTAAATGTTATATATTGTGGGTATTTTTAATTATAAAAAAAATTAAACTATATAACAGGTAGTTACGTTACAAATACAAATCATTAGACTTTTCTCTGATATTTACATAATATTTATTTACATATCCCAAAAAATTATATATATGGCTGTGTATTAGTACCAAATTATTAACACAAAAGTTTTTTACGAATAAAAATAAAAATACCAAAAAACAGAACATTAAATTGACATGTTATAATAGTTTTATTTTATACACCAACTGTCCAACTCGTCAATTTAATGTTCTGTTTTTTTTCTATTTTTAATTTTATTCATACAAAAACCTTTTTGTTAATAATTTGGTGCTAATACACAGCCATATTAACAATTTGTTGGGAAATGTTTTTGTCCTGTCTGTTGTGTTTTTTAATTGTTAATTTGTTTGATAAAGACTCCTGTAAAGAAGTCGAAATATAACCTTTTAAATAAATATTAGGTAAATAACAGTGAAAAGTCTAATGATTTGTATTTGTAAGGTATTTTTAATGTTGTAGGTATTGTAAAAATCGCAAAAATTGCCAAAACAAAGCGCTTTACTAATAATAAATTAATGGCGTTTTCCATTGGCATGCACTCGGCTAGTGCAGAGATGTCATTGTTGTCAACCTCAAACTGAACAAATGAAAAAAAAGTAACAATCCAGTGCGCACTAGGGCGCACTAGTGCGACCTGAGTGCGGCCAATGGAAAACGCCATAAGTTTCTAATCAAAGTCCGAAGAATATGCATTGTGGCATGGCATTAACACGGACTCCCAGTGTGTCCAAAGGAGTAACTTTTAATTGCCTACGAAATTAATTATAAACTAAATTTGAAAATTTATTTACAAGTTTCGTTTTATTTTTTCCGAATGCGTAAAACGCACCACGCGGTCCCCCAGTAATCACGCATCGAGTATTCCTATGATGATGAAACGTACCCCGTGTCACACGACCTTGTGCCAACCGCAGCCGGGGGTCGAACAAAGGACCCTTCCTCGCCACCCGCAATCAAATCATCGCAGAGCGAGTACGTGTCAGCTCCAATTGTGGCTTCATTGACGCCACGTGAAGGATTACGTAGGCGCTAATTGCCATCCATTAGCGTGCGCATTGTCTGTTGTAGTGTGGACGTGCACCGCACGCTCTGGTGTACGGCTAGAACTCTGCTGAGGCTTACATATCATCACTTCGTATTATATTCTGTCACGAAAAAATGTGTTGTTTGTACCCCCATAGCCGTCATTATTTTTTGTTTTGCAGAAATTATCATTGTTTTCCTCTCGAAATCAGGTAGACCTATGTAAAACTGATAAAAATACTCATTTATTATACAAATAAATAAATTCGTATTTAGAGTCTACCCACTTAGCACATAACTGATTTCCAGTGGTTATATCAGACCGAGCCAACCCAGTCGAGCAAAAAACAACAATGGATGAGTTTTTTTTTTAAATTGATAAATTTATTCAATTATCAATTATTATAACTTATTTAATGAAATAAGTAGACAAAATCGCAAATGCAATCTGTGTTTTAGCTTGGATTTGTATAGGCAGAACGCGGGCCCGAATTTTACTTTAAATTGTTCACAGAGTTTGTTTAAGCTTGAACGATGTGAATTTAATATAGAGTTCCGAAACTTTATCATTTGTCTGGTGGCACCATTAGTTGATTTATTGAGCTAATTAAGACAATGCACAACGGTAGGAGGAGGGGTGGGGGGTCCCCCGGGCACTTTGTATTTGTTGTGGAAGCGAGGAATATGAGGGGTGGTTTGTTCCCTACGCCCTAGGTATCTTAAAAACTAAAGCCACGTCGTGACAACCGTGAATGTTTTGCAGCGACATGTTTAAGCTGTCGTTTACAACACACCTTATAAACAAAACAATGTATTTCGAGTAATATCAGCAGAACGTTTTGTTTTAAGCATTGTAATGTTTGTAATGTAGGTAGAGTCATGAACATGCGCAATGCCAATGCGATAGTTTTAGGGTTGATTCGGATGACAAACAAGGTGGTTTTTATCTCTAGCCCAACATTTAATTCGAATAAATTGGTATGATAAAGAAGGAAGGAATCCAATTAAAGTCAAAAGCCCATCGATGATTTTTAGTGTGGTCAAAACTATAAGTGGTCATGTAATACATTGAGCTCACATTTAATTACACGAGTCAATTAAATGTCGCTAACAAAAATGGGATTCAGTTTATTTAACGCACAATCTAACATCTGTGATCGCTTACATAACGAAGACAAGGACGAAGTACAACATCATTTCCTCGTTTGGTGTTTTAGTCCGTGGAGATTTCAAGATAATTATTTGATGAAGTAAAACTAAGACCAAGAAAATGTTTCTCGAGAGAACCGTTTCAGAATTTCTTAACCAAAGAGTTTGGAACCAGAGAGGAAAACCCCACGTTCAGAAGATACAGACAAGAACTTAAGGATAAAGAATGGGAATAGAGTGGCAAGAAGAGAGTGAGGATTTACGAAATGAAGAATAAGCAAGTTAAAGTTAGCCTTAAGTAGTGGGGATGACGAATAAGGAAATTAAAGAAAAGAAATGAAACGAATTTTCCGAGAAAACCCCGAAGAAAATAAGCTCGGTGGGGACGGCCGATATTTTATCATGGATTTAACTGTCTTCCTTGATCGATTTACTACCTCTAAATACGGAGAAACGTTGGGAGAATCTCCATAAAAGTACACTCCCGATTTGATAAACCTTTCCACTTAAAGCCCCCCGCCCCGACCCCTTAAACTTACGACCTCTCGCGCAGTCTTCACCTCGGCTGATGAAGCTCAAGATCGCACCGCTTTATTAACAACATTAATTCATAGATGCAAGGCATTGTTATTAAATCCATGTGAAGGGGTGGTCTCTATAATTACTGTAACATTCAAAGGTGGAATAACTTGCGAGGGGTTGGAGTTCGATTAAATAATAACTTTCTGTGTTTCGTGACACGTAGCAAATATTTCACGACCCTCTCGAGCGAGCTAGGGTGAATCCAGGGTTGGAATTGCTTCTCGGGGATGAACCACCCTTCCAGGCATCACCCCCGGTATCACCCTCGTATTAAAATACGCGCATCTCCTATGCACAAAGTTTTACCTGCTCGCTAAGCGGGGGAGGCGAAAACGTTGAAACTTGCCACATGTTTTCAGTCAATCTACATAATTACACGAGTTTTTCACGGCGACGTTTTATTTAATGAAAAATTCAATTTGTAAATCATCCTATATAAGGGGAGGGTACCTGTAATTATTGAAGACGATTACAGGGTTTAGGATCAGTGTAAAAGTGAGGCTTTAGGCAGTGATAGACCCATCTGAAATCAATACCTTGCCCACGATCAGGCATAGGGTGATTGAGAAAATTACTCTCCAAATTGGTTTTAGCCGGTGAATTGGCCGTGGTACATTAGGCACTGATCAAATACACCCCACGGCAAGATTTCCTCACTCATTCACAGTCTTAATCAGCACGGTTGAGGTTTGAATCAATATGACACAATCATCCACATTCCAGTTTTATTCATAAGGGAAATAATCTAATTGGCAAACACATTGCGAGCAGCCTGACTCGTGTTAACGAACGTTAACATCGTTCGTCCTGCCCCCTGGTACTTTTTGCCTGTTGTCGTGCAGACCATTAATCAGGTGCATGAGGGGAGATGAACACACTTTTTTTGTAAGCTTCACATTTTTTTGCGAAAAAAATAAATTGGAAGACAAACATTAAAAGTTAAATCGCATTGTACATTTTTTGGGGGAAATGAAGAAAGTTAAACTATCCGTTAAAACTTATTTTTAAAATATACAAAATTACTTTGTATATAGTAACTCGGAAGTTTAGAATACTTTTAGTAAATATTGTTCACTACAGTTTTGTAAAACTACAAAGTAGGAAGCTGCAGATGAGCTTACAAAATTAAAAAGTTACGTGGATGAAAACAAAAATAAGAGACTTACGAAACAACTTATATTTGCATCGCGGCACTGTTGTATTGTAGTTTTTTTTTTAAATATGTTGATGTAAACGATTGTTACGTGAATAGTGTGTATTATTGTGTATGTTGATGGAATCTTATAGGGCAAATTAAGGCAGATGAGGTGCAAGTGAACAAAACCGAACTACAACATACCAAGATGTGTTGAATTTACAGTTGAGATTTAGTTTTCATAAAACAATATAAGAAACCTCATTGAAAGAAGTAAATTGTCTTTTAGACATCAGCTCTACTATACGCTGCATCCATGCACCTTGCTCCCCTAGACATCCCTAGCCACAAATCACATCTCCGAGCAGATACTCGACAGATTTCCCGCTCGGGTTCTACAACCCAACATTTCTTCGCGCGTTGTTTAGTGTATTTCCATCACTCGTAGGCGTCGAAGAGAGCGAGGGTCCCACCAGTAATGCCAACCTAATTGTGATTAATTGTTGTCGAGATTAAGTGATTGGAACATTACGCCCACGACTAGACAATAAGAAAGTAGAAACGTCACAAGGCAAAGATGTTGAGTCGAAGATTCGAACAAGATGACATTGAAATTGTAAGTGCGGTCTATGGACTAACTAAATTATTTATGAAAATAGTGGAACAGGTAAATGTTATTTGATAGTGTATTATGTTGTGCAGTCTTTATAACATATTTTTATATTAATTAAATTGAAAAATATTCTTGAAATTGATTGAAATATCAGTAGACGTGCAATAATACACTATCCTAAATAATACCAGTCCCTAAATTGTTCGCTTGTCGATGGCGTCAGTCCCGACAGGGTTGGCGTTGTTTGCTTTCCAACATAAGAAGAGTCAGGGGGTGTCTACCCACCTGTTTTCTTGAGAGTTTATTAACATCGGCTGCCAGGCCTGTCATGTCCTCTTCTCTTCGAGATTCTTTGTCTTCCATTTCTTCTTCTCCTTCAAATGAGTTATAATTTATAAAATAAATTACAACCTTAAATTTTCTTAGTTTCAATATAATCATCTAGGATATTCCTCGAATGGTGCTGTTATCGAAACGAATACCCTGTGTTTATTACCCCACCACAATAAACCTCCCCCCTCCCCTCCCTTCCCCTCCTTCCATTAAGCAGGTGCGAGCATTCCCGGGCGATAATTGAATCTCCTCTGGCCGCCATATTGACTTCAGTGTTCAATCTGCGAGGTTTATTACACGTCATCAGAGAGGGACTTGGTTTTTCACGGCCCCTCTTAACGTCTACGCCCAAGAATACTAGGCTCGACTCTCACTACGTGCATAATTTATTAAGTTGGTTTTTCTTTTTTTGGGTTTGGGGAAACCCCTTTTTAGTGACAGAATGAGCGAAAGGTTTCTCTTATGGGTAAATAGATGAGAGGTTGTGGGTTTTGAGGGAAGTGAGTTGGTAACTTGATCGAACACTTTAAAACCGAGGCCCCACGGAAATTCACATTTCACCACGTTGATCGCATGCAATATTAGATGTGTGGAAATCTGTTTTCAAAATTGCTAAGATAATGTATTTTAAGCATTAGGCCAAGCTTTAAATGTTTTTTTGATAGTATTTTGGTAATCGAGTATTGAAAATTTTAAAATATCATAGCTTCGTTAGGTACTTGTATAATATTTTGCTAACAATTTTGATGGATAAACTTTAACGATTTGCATGTACATTAACAGTAAATTACATAACGGAAAAATGCATTAACTACTAATTTTACCTAAAATTATTCACGGAATCTGAGGGATTCATTGATTATCTCTTTACTTGCGTTTGGGGGGAGACTGGGAAAAGAGTGATACGCAGTTAGGTTAGCACGACTGTAAACCAGGGTTTAGAAGAAATATAAAACAATCGTTTATGAATTGAAATTTATTTCGTAATACGTTGCAGGTTTTTCAAGTTTTCTATAACATCGTTCACGATATTGTGCTATTTACGTTAAATTATTATTGTTGCAATATGATAATTTTTATCGTAGCTCTTCGCAATCTTGACTACTGCAGGGAATGAAATGAAATGGTTCAATGGAGTGAGCGTACACGGTATGTAGTATGTACGTCTCCCCACCCTCCCTTGCAGAATGATTTTCATCAAAGCTGTAGGGAAGTCGGGAAATAAGAGAAAAGCCTCAGGTCTGAGGAGATACAGAGGAATGAAATGACTGCAGGAAAATTAAAGACAATAATTAAAGGAAGAATCTTCTTTGCATGAAGACATAATCTCGCTCGACAAAAGCACACCGGCTTTGCAGAAAGCGCTGAGAGGAAAAATTAAATAAGAGAAAAAAAAATAATGAAAAACTGTTCGAGATTATTTCCCGTTCTATTCATGTATGCAACAAACAGGCTCATTGGGGACGAGGCTTTTTAGATAAAAAAATAATTAAAACACTCGCATGCGGTAGATTTGTATTTCCCTAAAGGGATTTGCCCCGCTTTTGTGCACAACGTGGGAGGCTGCAGCCCTAGCTCCGGTTGGCAGGATTGATAAGGAGTTGGTTTAGGGCTGCAATATCCACTCAGCTAGAGGAATAATTGATTCGTCGTAACAATCCCTCTGTAATCTTTCATTCTAAGCACAAAGAAACTGATTTAATTGTTTAATTTCTTACTTTTCTTTATTTGTAGATTAAATATGAATAAACCGTCGTAAGCTAAGATCATGTTTTGTGAAACAGAACAGGGGTATAAAAAACTCGCGGTCAAGTTTTAATACAGATTCATAGCTTTAAAAATAAAATTCATTCATTTTTCTTTTAGTTGATTTTTTTTATAGTAAAGTATTGTTGACATTCAGTAAAAGTGAGTGTTGCTTTATAAATATACCATTTCAAGCCGGTTTAAAAAATGTTTGTTCACTGCTAGTGTTAAGTGCTTAAAACAGCTCGCAACATAAAATAAACAAAATAAGAAGTTAGTACCACCTAAGAAAAAAGATAAACTCATCGCTTCTCTCTCTCTTACACGCAGCATTTCTGATCTTGAAATGCTAGGGGTGTATAGGGGAAGATAAGATACGAAGCATTTGATGGCCCAATGAATGTTAGATCCCGTAAAATTTAATGTTACAACCATTGGTCGAAGTTTCCTAACTGCAATACAACATCCCTTGCCATAAGCAAGTCTAGGAACCCATATCAATAAAGCGCACAGCGATTACCGTGGTGGGCCGTATAAAATACACACACCGCTGAATGACTTCTTAGGTCGGACAACATGGGGGGGGGACTGTCATCGCGACAGCGCTGCAGGGGTGTCGCGCAACATGGGTGCTACTTCATTGCGCAGGTATACGGCCCAGTTAGACAATTTTTGGGAAAAAACCCAAAATTTAATGTTCCTCAAATATTTTTTGCTAAAAATTCTCGGGGGATGTCCTGATCAAAAACTTAATTTCCCCAAAAAATCCCATTTGGGGGAAAATCCCCCTTTTAAAAAAACTCCGCCATTTTGTTTTTTCCCCGATTGTTTGTCTAACCGGTGATCCAAGTGCACAATGCTTTTTTTTTTTTTCTTGTTATTATTTGCAACCTTTTTTGATTGAAAAAATTAAATTGCATAGGAAAAAAAATCCCCCATCTTGAAAAAAATTCCCCTTTTAAAATTTTTTTTTTTTGCTATAGCGGGGCGTTTTCAGTGCCTAAATACATAACATTTTCCTCTGTTATTTTTACAACCCCCTATTGATAGAAATAAAAAAATTTTCTTTTCCCTTTTCCTTCACAATAACCAGAATTAACTATATTTCAAATCATTTTCGACAAAAAAAAGAACCACAAGTTCAATGTTATTTTTTCAGTTTAAAAATTTTCCCAAACCCAAAAAATGTAGTAATTAAAAAATTATTTTGATTCAAGTAGTTTAATTTAAAATTTTCTAGAACATCATTACTTTTGTGGTTTCCCTTTAATTCACATCATTTAGCAGTACCGTTTTTCCATCGAAAAATCGTTCCAAGAGTTTTAAGAAAATAAATAATGCTGTCCCCTTAAACATTTTATCGCTTCCTTGTAGTATAAGTAAAAAAAAAAAACCCCCCCCCCCCTTTGTCCCTTTGAAATTTAAATTTAGCCCGGGGACGCCCCTAACGGGGCCCTAAAACTCTTGCCATCGTTTTCATTTTTACCGTCACACTTAGTTACAATGGCTCCTCGGTTTACCATGGCCCAGGCTTTCTGAAGCGACCGTTGCCCAAATGGGTGCATTCATTTTCCAGCACGCAAACTTTTGGAAGAGTTCTGTGGAGTTTCCCAGCCACTCCGAACAGCACATCGAATGCGCATGTCCGTCAAAAACGAGACACCAAGACACCCAAAAAATGCAAGAGTGGCACATCTCCAACCCTTCCGCGCGCTCACCTTGCTTGGCTCTTTCAAACGATGTGGGGGCAACAGACAATGTCAATTGCGACTGTGCTAGAGATGTGGAGCCAGAAGGCAAGGGTTTTAGAAACCTTCGCAAATTTCCTGAAAATGCAAGCGAAGGTTTTAAAATTTTTGGCAACCTCTTAAAAAGGTATCCAGTCCGCAATGTGTAGTCCCCATCAATCCTACGCAGCTTTCCACTGAATGTTGTGCCGTCCGGGCTGACGAGGAGTTTCAGAGATCTCACCTACAATGGCAGCAAGACCACCCACCTTTTTTTATGAATTCTCTTTAAACAAGGGACGAAGTCCACCCTCTTCAGGCCTCTGCAAAAAATTGCTCCAGCTGAACAAGACCTTCCCCCCAAAAGAAGCATCGCCCCATTTGCCATCGCGGGGTTTTCTTTTTGCGCCCGTTGTGTGGATACGCACTCTCAACAGGGAGATATGTCAACAGTATGTGTCGTATTTAAAAATCACTATAGCTAAAAAAAAAAAAAAAAAAAAACTAAAACTCAAAAACCCTGGTGGATTTTACGGCTACCAGAAGCCGTCGACAAAAGACACGAAGCATGTCCCGGGGTGCCATGGATCACTTTAGCAGGGTGTCGTTGTTAAAGGATGGGCCCCCCCAATCCTCTGATTGGGGGTGGAAACTTGCGAATGACAAGACGCCAATCCCCAAAACTTTAAGGCCCAGAATCAGATAAATACCAGAATTGTATATGCAACTGTAAAACGGGGTGGAGCGCCCCAAAAAGTAGATGCCCAAAAAAAGGCAACTTTCTCCAGCTTGTGGGTTCTGCACGGGATTGGTTTATTCAATGCGCTCCCACTTTAGAAAACGAGAAAAACGTTTAGACGTTGGATGTCCAAAATTATTTGACAGTGTAATTTATAAAGAATGTTCATGGCGAGATCTTATTTACCCCTTTGGGGCGTCCCCGGGCTAAATTTATTTTAAGAACAAAAAGTGTAAGGGGATGGGGTTTGTAATTACGTGGGCAGTACAAGGAATGCGAAAAAGTGTTTTAGGAACAGCAGTAAAATTTTTTTTTGTAAAACTCTTGGTATGACATTTCGATGGAGCAACGAGACTGCTGAAAGATGGGGGAATTCAAGGGAAAAACCCCTAAATAAGTGAGTTTTATGAAAAATTAATTTAAAGACTTTTATACTCGCAAAAACATTTTTAATTAATGTAATGATTTATTTTGTAAAAGTCATTTAAAACCCTTTAAGACAAAATGAATAGTTTTCGGAAATTTTTTCACTTTGTTTACTTTATTTTTTAAGTCAAAACAGTCCAAATAAAAACAAAACATTATTTACCTTTAGGCTTTTCTGCTCTAAAAAATTTATTTTATTAACGTTTTTTAAAAGTTGGGAACGTTTAACTGCAAAAATAACATTTAAATTGCTGGTTTCTATTTTGTGGCATTTATTTTTTAATATATAAAATTCTGGTTATTTTGAGGAGGGAGGAATTTAATTATTTTTATCAATAGGGGTTGAAAAAATAAAAGAGGAAATAGTTTATGTCTTTAGGTCATTAAAAAGCCTCTATAGAAAAAAAAAAAAAATTTTAAAATGGTTTAATTTTTTCAAAATGGGGATTTTTCCCATGACAATATTATTATATCAAAAAAGGGGTTGCAAATAATAACAAGGAAAAAAAATCAAATATTTGGGCACTTTTATCACGTGAGAGCAAACAATCTGCAAAAAACAAAAAATGGCGGAGTTTTTTTTAAGATGGGGATTTTCCCCCAAATGGGATTTTTTTTGGGAAATTTATTTTTTGTTTAGGGCCCTCCCCCGAACGTATTCCCGCAAAAAAAATTTGAGGAACATTAAATGGTCCGGGTCAAAGTCTAATTTGTGTATAAGTAGATTTCTTTAACTTTAAAAAAATAGGCAATTTGTTTCGAAACGAGTAAAAGTCTAAAGAAAACATTTTTATTAATTTTTTTTGGGATTTTTATATTTTACAATAATTTAAAAGCAGAAATTTTTATTTTGCTTTTAATTTAAAAAAGGGATTTTTGGGAAAATTTTTTAATTTGTAATTTTTAATTTTTTTAAGGTCTTTAAAAAAAATATTTTAAAAACATCCAAAAACCCCCCAAAAACCCCCCCGGGGAAACCCCAAAAACAAAGGAAAACAACCCAAAAAAAACAAAAAAAAAAAAAAAAAAAAACCCCAAAAACCAAAAACAAAAAAAATTTTCCATTTTAAAGTTTATGATAATGATAAGTATTTTAAATATTTATTGTTTTTTAAATTTTTAAATTTAAAAAATAGTGGGGATATTCAGGGGAGAGTAAACATTAATAATTTTTGTCAGTGTTGCTGTAGTTTTAAGAATTTTGCCCAAAAATAAAAAACAATAAAAAAAAATAAAATTTGATATTTCCCATTCTAAATTTTAAAAAATGTGTCACGTCTGCCCCCAAAGTCAAATTTGTCCCCAAATGCCCCATGTATGGCCTAAAATTGCCCCCAATATGATGTCCGCCAGTAAATTTTTAGTAGACACCGGAAGCGTAGAAAAATCTCACAAAATAAATTATGGATAGCGTAGCGAGGTAGCGACGAAGCGAAGATTCCATTTCCTCCGGGGAAAAAAAAAACCCGGGAAAAATTGTTTTTTTTTTTTTTTTTTTTTTTTTTTTTTTTTTTTTTGTTTTTTTTTGTCGTATTATTGTGGTTTGTTAACACGATTCCGGCTAAAACCAATACTCCGATTTTGCGATGAAATTTTATGGAGGCCTTCGAAATCTTCTGAACTTAGAACTCACGTAGTTTTCTTGACGCGCAATCGGGAATTTTTCTCATAAAACGCCAATTTTTACGATTTTTCAATTTTTAAAACATTTCTTAGACTTTATAAAACCTACATGCTTAGCCGATTCTAATTGATTTTTTCACAGAACCTTAATATTTTATGGAAATAAGATATTCGTGTGAAAATTTGAGCGTAATCAAAAAAAATTATTTCTCATTTAAAATCGTTAATTTTACGTTTTTTTTTCTTTTTAAAAACAATTCTTTGACTATAGCACTACCATGCTTTATTTCCTATTTGTAAATCAACTGATTTTTTTTAAGAACCTTAATTTCATGAATAGAACATAAAGGTGTTAAATTTAGCGCAATCGAATAATTATTTCGTATGAAAATTGCAATTTTAAGTACTTTTTCTTTTTTAAAAATTACGATTAAAAAAATTAAGTTTATTTTTTAAAAATTTAATTGCAAAAATTAAGTTAATTTTTTATTTTAATTTAACTTTAATTTAAAAAAATCTATTCGACTAAGTAATGATTTTTTCACATACCAACAGAAAATCCGCGTAACACATTGCAGCTCAATGCCACCATATCGCCATCCAACAACGCGGCGGACTTAAGAGTCAACGGAGAGTTGGCCGTAGGCCTTAAGTTGTGATAATGGTGGTGAAGCTTGAAAGAGGCATGGAGTGGGATTTCGCAAATGTCACTAAGAATATTCGAAAAATCGCCGTCCAATAGACGGCCGCAGTGCAATGTACGTCTGTGGCTGCACGATGTACTGCAGAAGCAATCCGATACGGTGCGGCGACGTGAGTTCGGTCTCCGGTCCGCGGAGGCGCGAAGCACTATTATTTCACATCGTTCGCAGTCTCGCTCCGTGGGCGAGTTAAAAACAGAGGGTGCTAGATCTAGGGTGATTGAGGAAATTTTCTGATCAGGAAATTCCAAATGGTTATTGAATGTATGTGATGATGAAAAAAAAGGTATAAATCTTACGACTGAAAACTGTGGAATCCGAAACACGCCGTAAGAAGTATATGCATATTTCGAAACGCTGAGTTTATAAGACCACAAGAAATTCCTGGAGGCACTGATTGGTACATATTTTACTAATTATATTACAAGTTTATTATGCGTGGGTACGTGTGTAACGTGCCGTTTTATGCGCTATAGCTAAAGTACTAAAGTATACCATTAATATTAATATGGTTGTGCATACATTTAATCAGGAGATAGTTTAGCTAGGCGAGTGCACAAAGCCACCTCCTGATGCAAACCATGCACTGATCCATGAGACTGGATATAAGAATGGGGAAGAATTTGGGAATTTGAAATGGCTTAGAGAAAGTGCTGTTTTTATTATTCATTTGACATTTGCTTACGATAAACTCGTCAAATTTTCTTCTAATTCAAGTCACGTATCCATAAAAAGTACCAGTATGTATAGTGTACAACAATAGTACCTATCATTGGTTTATGCTTCCATTTTTTTCTGACTGCATAAACGGAAAATCTGAAAAAAAGTCAACTTTTCTCCGGCCTTTTGATTATGACATGGTTCGGTAGGTGCGGCTTAAATAAGAAACATAAATAATTTAAATTCGTACAAATTATTTCCAGATTATACCTATACAGTAACTTCATTCAAATATATTTCTTCATAATACCTATTACCTATACGATACCAATTAGCTGTAACCAATGACATTTCCAATGTATGCACGTAAGCTACAACGAGGCAAGGACTGTATGTAATTAATGAAGTGAAAAAAAATAATTGTGAAAGGAGAAGGGGAACACCAAAGTTAATGTGGTTGAAATTATGAAACGGTAATGAATTTCTTTCGAAAGTATATTTGTATGTTTGCTAACTTTGCGTTATTATATTATTATTTCTGGGATTATTTGAAATAACCTTTACACATTATTTTCTCTATTCAAGAATGCCATAACTAAATTTTAAAAGGCAACCACCATATTTTCTCGCCTAAGTAAAATTACGTTTAACGAAGTACCAATCATTGATACAGAATGAACATTGCTGCGCTTCATTTGATGTGTCAACCATTGGGTAAATGTTGAAGTACAACTTCCAAAACTTTTTTTTTTTTTTTTTTTTTTTTTTTGTTTTTTTTTTTCTGCTTTCGATTTCGATTCCCGGGTGTGACCGTTGTGCTGTAATGAGCACAATGAGTGCATGAGAGCTCGAACCAAGCCCATTTGGATTATAGAAAATACCCTGTATATTTAATACACGGAATCAACGCTCTGGGCATTATTCCCTTCGGCCTTGCATTGACATACATTAAAAAATCCTCGGAAGGTCGGTTAGAAGTGGGAAAAGTTGTATATAAAATTGTCTTAGTAAAGCGTTGAATGACCTAATCGCCGGCATTGCATGGGTTATTGGATACTCGAGGCGGCAGGGGCAAGCATATTACACGAAAACACGCCTATCTCTGTTTGTCTGGTGTCCGTGGGGACAAATTTTCCAGACCACAAATATTGGCGACATGTTCTCCCAGCATCTATGAAATAGCATTTGTCGAACCTGCCATGCTTGCTTTGACCGAATAACGACGTTAGAGGTAGCTCATGCATAACGCTTGAGACTCTGATTTTGGAAGGCAAACGGTTGTTGAATCCCGTCACCACAATCCTAGCTGAAAGTTTCATCCGGGAATCTTGAAGCCTTTAGGGCGAATGCCGGGATATGCAAGCCTTATATTTAGTTTTTTATTTTTCTAGTGCAGTGAGTACAATGTTTCACTGATATCAATTAAAATTCTGTAATTAGAAAATACATACTAAATAGGTTACGTTCGTCTCTATAATGCTAAGTTTGGTTGGAAATCCGCCCGGAGAGTGAAAATCCTGAGACTATAATTATCTTGTGGAGACAATTTTTAATTTCCGTTTCATGATAACCCACCAATGCACTTATCAGGGCAAACAAAATTATTACGAACTGTCAATAGTGTGGATGTGTGAGCGTGTGTTCAATACAAATGGATCTACCTGAACACGCGTATCGAAATAATGGTTGGTCCATGTGTAGAATCGAACACAAAATAATTCAAAACTGAGCCCTACTCATAGTTTTTAGATGCACATTACAACAAACCACAATCACTGCGTGTGAAATGGTCCCCCTATCCTCGAGCGGAAAATTTATTAGTTATGTTTTATTTTATTAAAAAAAAAAAAAAAAGTAAAATACGGCCTCCTAAATTTACAAAAAATTACTATAGTAGACCATGTATGTAATAACCTTTTATTATGTTTTTTTGTTTTGTAGAGTCAAGGCGACGATTAGCATTGTTTCCAACGAAAAATATATATGTCGACTTCAATGCATTATATTACGAGTATATATAATTTAATATAATTCAAAAAGGACTACACCGGGGTTTAACCCGGGGACCTAGCTGTCCGGGCTATTGCCTCTTACACCAAACTCTGAGCTATGCAGCCACCAATTAAAAACTGTCTAATTCTTGTCTATTTTGTTACATTACACAATGTACGGACAGCTAAGGTCCGGGTTGAAAACCCTGGTGTAGTCACTATTTTTAATTTTTGTCTAAAGACTACATAACAGAGTCAAGTCGCTACTTAAAAGCCAAAGGTTATCGCATATCCCCTCGATCATGGTGTATCCCCCCAACTCTAGGGGTATTAGAGAGGGTTTTGTTATTCTCTAGTTTTTTGTTCAGTGCCTGCTCTACAAAATGTACAAAACAGACCAAAGAATTAGACAGATTTAAAATCGGTGGCTGCATAGCTCAGTTGGTAAGACAGAGCCGGGACAAGCTAAGGCCCGGACCGGGTTCAAACCCCGGTGTAGGTCATTTTTAATTTCCACGAGATCTAAAGTACTAGACATAACAGCGTCATAGTCGCATGGCAGGCCCTGCCTACTATGAAGCCAAGGTTTTAAACATATAAATAAAACCATCGACCCAAGTCAAATCTTATTACACCACAACAACACGAAATGTCTTACAAGTACCGTTATTCTATAATAAACACGAAGTGTGTGACCAATTGTTTTTTCAACACTAACCCCTACCACACCTACAACCACACACTCTTATAGCTTATTTTTCATGGGAGATCACACCACCTTCTAAGTATTGAAAACTAGCACAGAGTCACGAAAAAATAATTGAATGAAAACTAACACCAGGATTTGCCTATATCTCGATGTGACAGGAATTGCGTCGGTTACAAGGTCACTGCATGTTACCCCCCCCCCCCCCCCCCCCTACCAGACAATGAACGTTCCTGGTGTCACCGCCTTGACACTGGTAATTTACTAATCCGGTGGCTGTCATCGGTCTTTACAGTTGGCCAATCTCCAAATATAAGTAGTATAATAGCAGATACTTATCCAGATTCAAAATGAGGAAATACGATTTTAATTCGTACTATATTTTTGAACACCCCAAGATGAAATTTTTAAATTCTTTTTGGCATAACTGTTATAGTTCTGTTCCTTCCAGAAGAGTTATTAGAGTTAGAGTACTCAAGAGAACTTTCATAACATCGTGGGTGCAAGTGAACCAAAGGTGAATTCACATCAGAGCGCTTTGCTTTTGTATTGATGTCCAGATATTATTTATAGTTGGCGACTATGACGCTTGTTATGATGGTAGTCTTACATAGATTATAAAATTAAAAAAGGTGCCTCCACCGGGGATTGGAACCGAACCTCTGAGTCTGGGCGATGCTCTCACCCCATTTTCATATTAATTTTCTTAAACTTAAATCAAAATTGGTCAGTGCCGTGGTTGAAATAAAAAATATAATTTCATCTACCAAAATTAATAGTCAATGCCATAGCCAACAATAAAGCCCACTTGTTACGACTTATCTCCATCTTAATTTGACAGCCGGTGGTCTAATCCCGGTTGGTAACACTGTTTTAAAAAACCATTATTTAAATATATTACAATGTTAATGTGAAATTGCCAAATAAAGGTCAGAATAAAAAATATGTATTTAGATTATGTTTGTTATCATCATGTAAAGTGGTTTCACGCGTGCTTTCAACCATTTTTTTCACCTATTAGAGATGTTTATGTTCGTACCCAAACAAACTGGGACTGTTGCCATGAACCCCTCCTCCCCCCCCCCTTCACTCCGACTCAACTTCATATTAGTACATCACACGCTTTCAATAGGCGATACACTAAAAATTATCTGTACTTCAGAATTCAGGCAGTAATTCATGAAAGCCTCAGAGATGCATAAAATGTAATAACGCGACGTGGCTGGATTGTATTAATAAATTGTTTCATTCTGTTGTGTTGTGAGATAATAAACAAAATTGTGACACACTCGGGGATCGAACTCAAAAAAAAATACTGGGTACCTGCACATATAATAAATGGATATTTGGAAATGTTACGGTATTCGAACAATTGGGTCGTTAAGAGTGACAATAAACATGGACGCCTAAGCATAGCACATTCTATAGCGCAGATCTATGCATAATGATTCAAATGGTGTACTGCAGTACTTCACGAGCAAAGTCATGCAGCCAATCAGAACAAAGTTATTAACAAAATTTTATATGACCTGTCACTCAAAGTGGTGAAAAAGCTTAGTGTCGCTTAGGTTGCCGCCACTTGCTAGGAGTCAAAAAAGCCTAAAATAGCGCCGACAAAAATGCTTTCGTTACTTCATTGTACAGCACACAGGTGCACACCCCTGTTGTCCCACACTAAAAAATTCTCAGATTTATCAGGAACCTGCTATAGTTGAAGGGTGTCTATTACCACGTGTTGTGCGTACTGTTTCCAAAAAGTGCTTGGTAACGCCTAAAAAAAATTCGCGAAAAAAAGGGTTAAATGTTAAAAAATTTCCAAAAGTTATATAGTACCAAAATTTATTTAAAAAAAAACAAGGGCATATATTGGAAAAAGTACTCAACACACGTTCATTGGACGTCTTTACTGAGTAAAATAAAAGAAAAAAATTAATAAAGATAATCCCTCAATTGGTCGTAGATAACGATGGAAGTACGAAAACCACTCGAAACACACCGAAATAATACAGGGTCCAGTAGAGCCTAAGCGTTTTCCTCAGTTATTATTATTTTAGTTGAAGTGTTGATGGTGTTCTAAATGGAATTATGATTACTTTCAAGCTTTGGAATGGAACTAGGTCATTGAGGAACGTTATTAGTTATACTCTGTCAGGAACTGTAACTGGGGCTTGATCCGCTTTGCATTTATGAACTGAAACTAAAACTATTCCCTATGTTTTGTAACAAACCCAAATCCACAAATCTTGTGTGTACTTTTCTAGGGTAATACACTAGTTACCACTTTACTTTTGGAATCTTTACCAGATTCTGTAATTTTAAATGTAAAGCGTTTGAAATACAAAGAAACTACAAACTTTTTCTTCAAATAAAATATACAATTCTCAAATGTATATACATTTTCAGTTATGTTCCGTGACCTGACTTTTCGACCTAAGCCCATTCCAATCCCAATAAAAATCGAAATCGAATGAATAAGGAGTGTCTGTCTGTATAGCAGGGATGTCGAATTTATTACTTTCAATTCAATATGTTACTTATGGGTGTGGTTTCACGTTTCAATGGCTAAAAATATTAGGACGTATAAAACATCCCATACCATCGCTGAATCAGCGAAGCGGAAAGAGAGGGGTGAGAGGAGAGGAGAGGATCTTAAACTGCCCGCCACTGACAGTTATTGCAGGCAAGGTGCGAGGGACTGCAGCCTACACTCTATACAGGCACGCCGTAACAATCGACCTGCACTTGGCCTTCCACCGCGCGCCCTTCCTTATTTGAATACATGTGTAGGAAAATGTACAATCTTTAAAAATCTCATTTTGAATTATTTGTATTTGCCACTATGGAGACTTGGGTGGAACTTTTAAGAAGAGATTATGGAATTTTCACAAAATGAAAACGCCGAAATAGTAGAATATCCGCAGATGTAATCGAGTTTGCAAAAACAATAAAAACAACTGAAATCAATAAAAATAATACAATAATAAAGAAGGAAGATGAATTAAGTTTTGATTCATGTAATCTCATGTTATGTTGCCCAACACAGAACGGAATTTCGCAGCAAATATGTTATGTTTTAGTTATTGCATGATAGACGAAAGTATTTCATAACCTAGAAACATATTGCTTTCTGCCACGTATTAATTCTTGGGGTGATTTAAGGGAGTCTTAAGATTTGTTTCTAACGCTAGAACTAACATGAAATGGCTGTAAACAATTCACAAGAATTGTGTTTCAGGGAAGATTTGTTACTTTCTATTTCGCCGTAGCCTCAATTTTTTGGTAGAAAAATGAACAATTGCCACACAATACCAGTGTGTGTTGTATTTACGTACGTGTGTTTCCTTTCGTTTGTCATCTAATGTTGCACCCGTGAACCGTAATTAATGATAACAAACTATAGAAGAAAATGCATGGTCACTCATACAAATGACAATCCAATTAAATAGTGGAGAAAGTACTTTGATGAAATTGTGTTTTAAACTTATTTTTACGTTAAAGAACGCGTTTTAAATCTCACTCAATCATGGTAGGCGATCTTTCTATTAAGATGCAGAGAGCTTGTACAAGGGTATCTGTGCATTTACTTCCTGGATTGTCCAACTTCTTTGTCACCCTGTTGGAAAGGGTTTTACAGTTTCCAGTTCGACAAACGGATAAGGGAGCAAAACCACGTAATATAAGAAGGAAGGTAACACATTATACGAGTTTGGATGCAAAAGATGCAACACACACACACACCTCGTCTCCCATAAAGGCGCCCTTCGCTTCTCCTAGGCGACACAAGGTTTGGTTTATTTACACCACGAGCCACCTCCTGGTAAGTTGCAGGTAATAGATGGGCCATGGTCTAGAAATATTCCTGGACGAGACTTATAGTGAACTACTATCCTAGGTATATTTCATATATGACAGACGAATAGTATTTGGGGATTTACGCAAGTTTACGCAATAGATTTATCTTGTATTTTCTTGAGAGGGGCGATATTTAGTATCTACTGCTGCTAGTGCTGGCGATCCTAAACTTTTCATTGACGTTACAGAAGGGTTCTAAGTTTAGGGCAACGACTTGGTAACGACAAATTTTAGGGTTTGTATACTCGCACGTGTTCAAACGTAAAATACAACGATGTGGTATATATATAACGCGTTCCTTTAATGTATAAAATAGATTGTTTGTTTTATGTTTTTTTAGAAAAAAGTCTAGGGCTTTACGTGCACGGGGAAACAAATAAAATGTATTATCACAATCATTATTGTGTGAGATATTTTAAAGGGGCTACTACCTCTATATATATAAATATATTTTTTTATATTCTACAGCATAATACTACACTAAAATGACCGTTAAAAACATTATATCTTGAAACTGTGATTTTACACGAATTTTTCATTTTTTTAAAGACAGAAATTTGTAAAAATTGACGTTTTCGATAATTTCTTAAATCAGCTTTTACCTGCTTATTTTTTGTTCCACATAGATACCAGAGCATCGTACCAATCTAAAATGGCCCTTTATAACATCGTGTCTTGAAACTGTGGACATACCCTCAAACACGCACAAATATGCATTCCAAAATCACACCCCTTCTTGGTAATCATCATATTTTGACCGAACCACTTGCCCAAATTACAAAACAAAACAAAGGTGATTTACAGAAATGGCTGTCGAGTACGTTAATAATGGCCAATATTTTTTTGGATAAAAATCCTCCAAGGTCACGGGGCATTAAGGTCGTCCCTATGTTATATCTCATGGGAGCTTTTGCCGATGGGACCTGCTCGAAATATACAAAGTTTGCCATTTTTGTAGGAGTCATGGTAGACCCAATAATGTTTCTGTTAATTTCTAAATTCATAACTAGTTAGCCTGAATGTAATATATTTTTTGAAATAGCGGGTGATTACCCCTTGAAGAGAAAATAAAACAAAGATAGATGTATTGCATTACACTTACAATAAAACGTGCATGGATGTTCGAAGGCATTTAGCATTTGACGCATATTTTACCAAATACATGAATTGATATGCCTGAAATAAACCCTACATAATAAAATATTAAATTATAAAAATATAAAAACACATACTGGCAAATATAGTGTACATACATTTTTGATGATACACATCAATATCTTGAGAACCTGAAAGTTGTGATTTTAGAAGGACAAAACTTTAACATTATATTAACTACGGTGACAAAATTTACCTTGAAAGTCTCGATTATAACAATTGAGTGCATTCTTGTAAATGTACAAAGAAATGACCAAATTTAAATAATGAGGATTCATTCTACATTTCAAATTGTAGCGGAATGTTGGTACGTGTGCAGCAGTAATACCTACGTTCTATATACTCAATGGTAATACGTTCGTTTGTCGGTGGCAGGGAGGGAGGGTTGTATGGAAATGTGCTGTTTAGATTGGAAAATCTCTCCAGCTACGAGTCCGCATCTCAGCCCACAGCACGGCCAGATAATTATTACTGCTTTGCAAGCACGGAATAACGATAACACATAGAATTTAATTTTGTTAATCAAACGCGAAACAGCGCAGCAATTCAACAAGATATAATACGACCATTGAGAGAGGGATCTTTTGTCGAAACGAAAAACCCCTTGAAAAGTAGGCAATTTTCTTTGGAAAAGCGTTCGTTTTTAAATGGAAAACGATAAACCTAGAAGCCCCATAAAAATTCCACGGTCCGTGGACAATAGTTTGGTCGAGTGTTCCAAAACGGAAATAAAATGTGCGGAACACTAGATGTGAAATGGAACGAAATGGAGAAATGCTCAACAATGCCGAAAGTGAACCCCTTTTGGTTGAAATACGATGAGCACATTTCGACAGCATAAAGCGTGGAATTAGATCTGTTTTCTTTGTTTCTTCCGATTCTTAGATGAGAAAAGTAAAAGTGGTCCTCATTATAGATCTGTGTTGCTGTCTCAAGAATGGAAGAGGTGACTTGGCAACATTGTTTTGAATGTTTTGTTATCAGCTAAGATTGCATTAATACATGTACTGATAGGTGGAGACTGGAGAAAGTTAGCAATTTTCCTCTACTTAGCTACTAGATACTGACAACAAATAGATTAATATATTTATTTAGCAAGTGTTGCATTGTCTTTTACCAGGTTCACGACAGTGTCATGTCTATAAGAAATTCCCTATCACATATTGTATTATTATTAAAATCAAGTTTTTCTTATCGACATCGATTCATAGATACCTTGTTCAAAAACTTCCAAAAGTTCGAAATCTTCACTTATAGCGATTTTCGTGTGAATCAAATATATTTTTGTATTGGGCGAACAGGACTACGACCCACCCCTCGGAACCAAACCAGTTTGTGGAAGTGGAAATCACTAGTCTATGTTTATTCATAGGGCAGGCGCACAGTTCATACCAAGAAGCGCTCATTAGTAGTTTTCAAAATCCCCTCCTATTTGGACCAGATCTCCGTCGTTGCGGGCGCATCCGGCGAGCTTAGCTTCCTCTTTGCACAGTGCCCATTGTGCGCGCCACGCGCCACACGCGTGACGCGAACACGCGCGCTATGTACCGCGGCCCCACAACATGCAGGACTGTGTCACACGCACGTAACTAGATCACACGCGAAAAACTGAGAACTTAACGTCGATATATCGTAATTTTGTTATATCTGCTAAAATTAACTTGGAAAAAAATGTTTTTTTCGACAAAGTAGGTCTATTTATAACGTGTGTCTAAAATCGCCAAAAATGAGTAACAAAGTTCTGACACTTGCGTTGAATGACCCGGTACTTCCACCATTTGTAAAAGGTCGGGACGAATTTACTAAAGGCTACCCGGCACCTCCACCAAAACAGCACGATAACAGAAATTTGAAGAAATATATCAAATTTTCTTAGGTATTCACAGTATTAAGGGCTTGCACATTTTCTATCCTCGTTCTGGGTTTTTGACTTTTTTAAATTTGAACCCTTTTAAAACATGTTTTCTAAATGTCGGTATTATTTCGATATTGAGTCCAAATATCGAAATCGAAAATATTTCCGCATGTCGATATCGTTACGAAATATCGATATATTTGCCAATCCCTATAGTTATGACTGAGACCTATTTACGCGCGCATTTCAAGTTCCTCTTTCTAAATAGGTAGCTAGGAACTTGCGTGCTTTAATTCGGGAAGTCGTTGATTCGATACTCGCCATCAACAATCCTGAACGAAGTATAATATCCAATAATTTCCTCAGTCATATACGTTTTGTAACCTGAATATGGGAACACCGGTTAAACTGATGTCTAACCTACATCGAGCTGCTACACGACATTTTACGAAATTACAGTAATTCGTATTGGTTGGGCAAATGAAGCAAATTATAGAGGAGAGATGAGAGAGGCGTGTCAAAGATGGGATGAGGTAGAATTGAGAAGATGGTGGGAAATGAGAAAAAAATGGTAAATTAATTAATTAATTGGTAAACAAGCAGCAGAGAATGGAGGAAGAAACATTGATGTTAATTTGTATGGAAATGTGAAATGTACATCAAATTATATATTGGTATTTCATAATTAATTGTTCACGCACTTGACTATAACCTGGACGATTTGTTAAGTGACGAGCTTGTGGAAATATGACATTTGTTTTAGCGTTCATAAGTAAATTGAGGTTCTCTCCTTTGAGGCACAAAGTTTCCTAACCTTTCACTCTCCCTAAAATCAAAGTGAATCTCAATTCCACCAAATATATAACTAGGAAACGCTCAGTTGGACGCGTTGATAAGCGAGTCTATAGCTAGACCCACATTGCACATTTTTTTAAATTTTAAAATTTGCGACGTTCGCTGTCCACGGGACCATGTTTCCAATATTATTTATTATTGCCAAGGTATTTGGTAAACCCGTGGGTAAACCTTTACTTTGTGGATAAAATCCACCGCCATCTAGAGGACCTTGACATCATTTCCTTGGGAAAACTATTTTAACTCTTTGGTAAAAAATAATACACTGCTTCCTCGATTGTATTTTGATTAATTCTAGGTGGCAGTGCATAGTAGCCAGAAACCTCGTGCGACTTTTCGATGCCATGGTAACGTTACTTTTGTTAAAATGTAATTTCCATTTAGACTACTTATCGGATCAAAATAACATTAACATATTCGTGACCGGACGGACATTCTAAATGATTTGGCCACCTCAGATTTTGTCGCCGTTTAGTTTGAAAAAAAACTTTCGATTAACTTTAATGTAACTTTGTAACTTTTCGAACGATTTTGCCACAAAACTAATGGCATTCAATCCAGATTGAAGCTTGCGGATGATCCAAATTTCAACTCGATCCGAACCTCCGTTCGAACGTTATGGCAAGACATACAAAAAATAAACAAAAATAAACAAAAAAACAAAAAAACAAAACAAAACCAGTAACTATTTTTTCCGGCAGAGTAAAATGGGAACGCTCGCTTGGCTCGCTTAATCAACTATTACCCCCTGCAGTACGTGGTTCTGCAGTGCCCCACCCCGCGTCGTGTGTGGACTGTGGACACTGAGACACGCGTGACGTCAGAGCTAGGCCCACGCGTCTCACCCTTCGTTGTTCAATGTTCACGTCGCCACGACAGATTTTAATGGTCTGTCTCCTTTGCAAACTTATCCATATAGACACACGACGAGGATCGATACATCATAATATAGTAGTTCTTTTGATGTCGCACCCCACGCAGTAATGAACAAACTCTGTAGGAGATGAGTTTTTTTATTGGAAAACTCATAACAAGCAGGATGAAAATAGCTTCGAATAAATTGAATAAAGTTAGGTAGATCTTGTTGCCTCGTTGGGGGAGGAATTTGTTTATTCGAAGTAATTCTCTGAAGTTGAAGTAAAAGGTTAAGTCAATAAAAACTAAGATGAAACATTCTTTATTGTTTTAATCTGACAAAGGAGTTTTAGATGTTTAGCGAGACTGTACGTACTTTGTTATCAAAGAAGATTTGAACCGAATTGCTTTCAACTTTGACCCAAGACTAATTGAATTATGTTGAGCAATTCAATTTTCCAACTCAATTGGTAATGGTTATTTAATTAGGATTTAAATCTGTATTTGGGTTTAAAGTTACCGCAGAAAAGGAGTGTACAAAATGTAGGTGTAACATGTTCTCATAGTTTTTAACTTGTCAAGTCGATTATTTTCATCGCACACTGGTGAATAATGGACAACCATAGAGCTTCTATTTCAATTACCGATGGCTGGTTGGGCATTTTGGCGTCGATGACGTCGGCTCCAACGGCAACAATTTATTGATGAACACGTATTGATTTATGATTGACGAACTTATGAATACGTCAAAAATCTGGAAAATGTCAGCCTAGCTAAGGGATGTATTTAAATAAATAATTACTATGTATTGCACCGCAGTAATGAGTATGGAATTGTGGATTAGGTAAAGATATTCATTCGTGTCATGCATTAAAATATATGACACACTGACTGGAGTAAAACTATGTTATTATTACCGATGTGTTGGCTCGGGCGCTAAGCGCTCGACTCTGGGGAGGTCCCGGATTCGAATCCCGTCGAGACCGGCAATCCTGACTGAAGTTTTTTCCGAGGTTTTCCTCAGTCGTTAAGGCGAATGCAAGGGATTGAGTCCTCTTAAACAGCCCTCGGACATTCCTTCACAATTTCTTATCCGCACATACCTAAATCACCCGAAGAGGGGCCTATTGCACCCTATAACAGGTTTCCCACGATAAAAATTTAAATTTTATGTTATTATTACCGATGGACTTACTATTCTTGTTCAGCTCTGGCAAAGAGGAATTAGGACACACTTGGCAGTTTGCAAATAGCTATTCGTTCAGTCACGAAGCATCCGGAGTATATGAAACTTATTTGCATAGCTGTTAAACATATTATATACCTTGATTATCAACACTTTTTCTGTTATCAACCAGAAACATTTCATAACCATTTTGAATTTTGGACTTACAAAAATAGTATGAAGATGAAACAATTTTTAGGATAGTGTGACTGTATATACTGGACAGAGCCTTTCATTAAAGCTTCTGTGACAACTGTTAAAATATTAAATATGTGGCTCGTTGGTCTTGTGGTTATAGCGTATCTGCTTCCAATGCAGAAGGTCCAGGGTTCGATTCCCTCTAAAGTCAGAAGTTTTTTATCTTCTGATTTGGACTTAAGTCCATCAGTTCTTGTCTTAGGAGTTTGTAAACGGTGACTTTGGAGCCGTCCTAGCAACGAAGCACATAATAAATTCAGAGTTGTTCTGAATCGGCCTTGTTGATTCTGGCGTGGATCCGCGGGTGTTCGCACTGTCCATACCACTGATTGCTATATTTCCTATTAAAAATATCGATCTTTGGTTGGTTATCGCTCACTCGTCGATTGCGTCGGGGCCTACAAGGTTGGCTTGGTCGCTTTGATTTACTGTCCCCCACTGAAAATCAGTTATATAACTGAGTGGGTAGACCCTAAATACAATTTTTTTTTTTTTTTTTTTTATTCAAACCACACTGTTGTGTCAGTTGACCGAGTGAACATGAATTTGCAAATGCATGTCATATACCCTCTTATCACAATGTGTATCAAACTTTGCAACGGATAAAAATACGACGGCTTCTACGCTGGCTTTTTTCTAACAATTATTGTAGATAAATAATTTTACAAAATTGTCGACTTTCTTGTTGAGGATTCTGTTACTAAGTTCAAAAACATCAAACTACGTCACGTCAATATCCAATGATTGATCTACAATAACTTTTTGGAAAGTTGGTGAGTAAGGGGGGGGGGGGGTACATTTATCAGCACATTCTTCAGGGCTGCGTGAAAAGTATACGGCCAGACCTTAGTTGGAACCCAATCTGTCGATTAATACCACACTCCGTAACATTCATAGTTCACCATGTTCGTCGACTCATCCCAGCTAATTTACATGTGTAGGGAATTATCTAGTAGCGGTAATGGGCTGACAGTTGTCGGTAGGGGTGAGATGGATTTCCAGGCAAGGAAGGAATTCTTCCGCGGAAATTGTAGTCAGCTGTTTCACACTCGTCTGACAGACTGTTAATGTTGCCAGGGTCTTGTTTACGACGTATCGTACCAAACAAAGACAGATTGTTCGTACATAGGCGGCACGCACCATGTTTTACTAATACTCAGTGTCTGAGTTATAAATAGTCAAGACGAGACCACGGCCATGGGGATTCCGCATGGAGATGTTCGAAATTGAATCGAATTTATAATTCACATCTAGGATGCGGTGACCAGACCACGCACCGCCTTGGGCTGACAGTTACGGAGCGTCGGCGCTCGCTCATGTCCGCAAGGCTGTGGAGCGCATGCGCAGAGCACTGTATGGTCTCTGGAGGCTCGCTAATGCCACGGTACGTTGTACGTGGCACGATAAAGAGAATTCATTACCAATCAATCTAACGCGTGTGTTTGTCACAGGGTACAGGACTATTAACGTCGCATTCGGATGTTGATTTGTGGGGTTCGTTTGTCCTTTGGGTTTATCGCTGCTTCCAATGCAGAATAAGGTCCCCGGTTCAAATTCGGCAGAGGTTTTGGACTTAAATCAATATTTTATTAGGGAATCCAGTGTACATTTTTTCGTCCTAGAAACGAAGCAAACAATAATAAATAGTGCACCTTGTACCCCATTAAAAATTGCAGTTTCTGTAACAGAGAGTTTAGGCTCTATTTCACAAATTATGTGGGATTATTGTATTTAAATTGATGTGTATGTGTGCATTGTGTCTTGTGTGCAGCGGCATCTTCCATACACCTAGCCTGTAGCACTCGGCAACTCAAACGCTGTGGACTTCCGTAGCACGATTAAATCCTTAATATCCTGATCATGACCAAGGTTCCGTGTTAATCATACGATATGACAACTCTTTTTTTATTCACAATCTATCTTATTTAAAACTCCCATATCGGTGAAGTATTTAGTACAAACTTAAAGTGTTGAAGTTAATTGTTGTAAATTATTTTAATGTATATGATAACAAACTCTTTCCAGTAAGTCTCTATATTTTTCAGGTAAACGTTATAAGGTGTGGGTCATTTTTATTAATAATAAACCTTCTATGTAAAACTGTATATTTGTAAATAACGTCTAAGCTTTTGTAGTTTTTTTTGTTTAGGTGAAAATGTTAAGTCTTTCGGTGTCAACAGCTTCATACCCCCCGAAGAAACGTAAAAGTTTTGAGTTTATTTACTTGCTGGTAATTCATTATTCATTTGCAATGAAGTCCATGATCTTACATAGAAATTAAATGACTATGTAGGTCCTGGTTTTTTTCTATTCATAATTGCATAGATTTTGTACAAGTCATTATATTATTGGATTTATTAAGTTTATTTAAAATAGTTAAAAATTCAATTCCTTATGAGTGCACAGAAACATATTACTTGTTAGCTAGTCCCAACTACGTGGCAATACTTTTACGACCATTAGGCACCTCAAGCTAGAACGACTACATTATTATGTGGGTATATTGTATTTAAATTTAGTGTATTTGTGTGTGTGCAATATGTGTGTCTTTTTGTGTGCACGTGATTTTCTCTTTCTAGGCTAGAATCGTGCACAGCAAATCTCAGACAACGTCAAACGCTTGTGTGGACTTCCTTGCAAATGTAACACCATTAAAATCCTTATAAATTAATCCACCTGATCACTGAAATAAGTTTGTGCAATCAAAAGATAATAGCACTCTGTTTTATGCACTGTAATTCAAATATACACCATTTAAATAATTCCCTAATATCTTTCGAAGTTTTGGTACCTCATGACCCTAAAATGGTTGTAAAATTATTGATACAGTGTATAGTGGAACCAGAACCGAGTGATTCTGTTTCCTCCTAGTGTTTGTCAGGTGACGAGCATACAGACGTGGGTCAACTCTCAAACAGAGAAACGACATCAAATCAAACACTTGTAAATAGTGCTGCATCACATCGCGTCGCCGGACTCAAGTCAACAACTCTACAGTCAAAGTTGCGTCTCCCACCCTTCTGTGTCCTCAGCTTCCAACCCCCCGAGCAACAGTAAATCATTTAGTTTTATTAAGACTATGACGTCTTCATGTTATTGAAACAAGCTGCTGCCAGATGTCGCCACTGATCGTACATGTTGAGATAGATGGACATAAATGATCCCTGCCTGCATTGCTTGATTCATAACAGTTGAAAGAATTTGTCAAGTCACTCAATCATTCGGCCGGACGAAGATGAATAACAACTATAAAAACAATTCAACCCCAAAAGACTAAAAGAAGAAATATCAATATTTTCGTATGCCAAGTTGTAACTGCAGGACTGTAAATAGGGCCTGAGCTATTTTACTGGGCTGGAGGTTTAGGTAAAAGTTCTAAGTTCTAATTTTGGAAGAATTATTTTTTGCAATTTTGTTGTCGTGTCGTCCAGTATTTTAGCAAAGGAGTTCACCATTTTAAACGAAATGAATGACAATTATTATATTAAAAAAAAACTCTTTACAAAGTGACACGATATTAATCACAGCCGTGTATGTGTTCTTGTATGATATTCTGAGTGTGAATGAAAATTAGTGAAGTAGATTTTAATATCTGGTGTACTTATTTTAGTACAAGATAGTAAATATAAGTAATGACGGAATTTTGGGTAAATTGAAATCTCAATGGTTCTGTGAAAAGAATAACTCGGTAATTTCTATCAGGAGATTTCAGTAAAAAATGTTTTGATACAATAGATATTATTTGCAGCAGTGAACAGCGCACTGGCAATAAAGTTGTCATAAAGTGCAATATCCATTGAGAAGTCTGCACCATATAGAGGGTATCAAGCGGCGCACAGAGTTGAGTTGCCAAGTGGCGATACACGATCTTACAATGCAGATAGCAGAGTGGTACTAAGTTGCACATCACGACGCAGTAGCAAACTAGTTAGCTCTCCACTGTTGGCTGGCGTGCATTGCCCCTCGTATGCAATCTTGATCGCTCAAGTGCAAGGCGTAACGACAAATAAATGTCGGGCGTGAGTGCCATGTTTCTGCCGTCCATTAGCACGAAGATAGAAGACGGAATATTTTATGGTTTATGTATTTCCTGGATGGGCACTATTCGAATAAAAGTCATTTAGTCATGTCAAATGTTATATTTCAAGTAATGGGCGCATTACTGCGTAGCGCTACCATAAAGCCCAGTACGACAACTGGTACTAAATCAAGTACTCTGATCACGTGCCAAACTATTTGTCTGCACTAGAATATTCATAAACACGCTGTTTATTATATCCATACGATGGATATTGGTATAAAACAACTCTTCATTCTAATGCCAATACTTGCCGTTTCTTGTCATCACCATCCAAAAGTAATCACTTCCACAAGGCACCTACACCAAGAGATTTATTTCAATGCTGGGAATTTTATTTGTGCATCCTTGTGAGGCAATCGGTCGACTGTAGCTTCGCTCCCTATTTTTGGGTATCCCGAACCAGATTGTGTATCAAAGAAAAATACTAAGCGCATTCGTCTAAATAATGGAGAAGACAAACAAATGTTAGTTTCATTGAAACAATTTAAACAGTTTCGTTTGGTTTTGGAGATAAACGTCCCATAAAGTAAAGTGTGACGAAGTCAGCACTGTTTACAA
This sequence comes from Sweltsa coloradensis, assembly GCA_024449915.1. Classification (NCBI taxonomy): domain Eukaryota; kingdom Metazoa; phylum Arthropoda; class Insecta; order Plecoptera; family Chloroperlidae; genus Sweltsa; species Sweltsa coloradensis. The sequence goes on along the minus strand of JAMZAV010000419.1, from coordinate 506,831 downwards.
AGACAGAAAAGAGGCAGGGAAAGTTACATCATAACACACATAATACAATTATTATATCATGTAATGATCTTATTTCATTTCACGTTTTAGTCGTCTCAGTAGGCAAAGATACATTTGACCAATGGTTTAAATTTTATCCGTACATATAACGCATATTATTTAGTTGTGCATGGTGACACTTATGTTTTTGAAACAGCTGTAGCATTATGTCAAGCCAAAAAATAAGGGATGGCAAAAAGGCAAAAGAAATGGAATACTCCCAACAACAAAAACCCACAGAACATGTAAAAAAGTAATGCTCCAATGCATTTTATTTTCATCCTTTGAATGTACACTTTTTTAAAGCGACCATATTGGACAAAACATTATACATACACGGGTCAGAATAATTTCTTGGCGCGTATCCATTGCGCAGAATATGGACAAAACATTGCCGCATGAAACTCTACCCTTCGGTGCTGTAAATAATACCCTATTACCATAACGTACTCATTTTCAGTTATAATCCCTTGGCAATGACATTATATTTTAGGTCAACGTATTCATGTTGTTGCAATACAATAGTCTACGAGAGTAATTTGGCATCCTGCCACTTAATTTACATTTCCAGAGCAAAGTTTGATGTTTTCTACTGTACGAGCCTGTCCTTACATTCCGACGAAGTTCGTAGTAAAATTGTCATCGCCTGTCCTCGATTGCCAGCGCGGGCAACGACTCTTCAGCACCACAGTTACCATACTTTTAACTGAAAGTAATAATGCATTGGAAGCTCTGCCAACTGTTTGTTTGTGGATTTGAATGTCACTTCTCTCACTCGGTAAATTACCTTCGCGGTACAGATGAAATACTTAAACACACCCCACCCTAGCGAAGGAAGTATAAGTTTATCTTAAGGCTCGTAATAACTCAGGCAGTTTAATATTTATTACGATAATTTACTAGTTGTTTATTGGTAATGGTTGGAGCACGTTTGACGACAAGCGAGAATTAGTTCAAGACTAAACAGGAAGTTTCTAATCTAATTCTCTACGGAGATGCTTGTCACGTGTGCGAGTTCCGAACACCAAAGTACAAATATATGCATGTGGTATATGAACTAAGTCAATACTATAGAAATATAATGAGACTCATCTATAACAAATCAAATCTAAAAGAATTATTGTTGTTTTATTTTATCTGCTAAATGTTGCTCGCAGTCTTGCACTCATTAAAATAAATTCAAAGTTTCGTTTCAATATGGCAACACCTGCAATAGTTTGTAAATGTATATCTCTTATACATTTATTTCAGTTTTCTACTTTCTTCATCAAAATGACTAAAATATCAGCTAATATCTGTTATTAAAAGTTATAAATAACTAATATTATGGGTTTTATTTAGTATGTTTCTGTGGCAATTGCACTTTTGTTCTATGGCTTCACTACAATGCTTGCTGTACAGTCCAAGCTTCGTGATATTTTTACCTGTACCAACATTTATTTTAGTCCCTGGGTGTTGTGCCCCCTTAATAAATTAGTGACACAATCAAGGGATTTTTAAATTCTATTTTTTTAAACTAAGCCCATCAGAGATTTAAAATTAAAATAACGAAACGAAATCACGAACGAAATACGAAATGAACAGTGACATTTTCAGCGCGTAAATGACCGCATATAATCACCGTTGTTCCATGGAGGGAGGGTTTTAGCCACATAATGCTAGTTCTCTAGTAATAATAGATTTAATGTGCGGGTAAAGCCGCCGGGAGTGTGTTTTTACGTTACATCGCCGCTTGTGAATGAATTAATACCTTGGGATTTAGTCTATGCGCTTTGCAACATTCAAGCTAATCTAACAATAGCACGTTGTTATTTCGTTTTGGTTTGTTCGGGCACCGTAGGGATTTTCAATTTATAGAAATAATTAGGTGTTCAATGTTTGCAGTACTGTATCCACCAGAAATTACCATGGTTGGCACCAAAAAACTAATCTTTTGTATAATTCTTGTAAAACAAAACATTTAGAGTTGACTAAACAAAACTCACACCATGAAGCATTAACGAAATAATGATTAAATCTAAATTTGTGACTGAAGTTTGAACTTCTTGTTCATTGTTACTAGGAAGCTTCGCAAAAGCTTTTTCAGGCGCGTTGTTGGATGAGCGTATGTTTTTTTAAACGAAAAAAGCGTAAAATTGCGATTTTCATGCGAAATTATTTTACGATTGCACTCAAATTTCATACAATTATATAAATTAATAAAATTAAGGTTCTATGAATATATAAGTCGAAGAATGTTTTAAAAATTAAAAAAAATCGTAAAATTGCGATTTTCATAAAAAATAATATTTCGATTGCGCTTAAATTTCACACATAAAATTAAGGTTCTGTGAAAAAATCATTTCAATCGAATAAAGCATGTAGGTCAGCAGCAAGTCAGCAAGTCGAAGGAATTTTTTAAAAATCGAAAAAAATCGTAAAATTGCGATTTTAATGAGAAATAATTTGTCGATTGCGCTCAAAAAAGTGGCATCTCAAGTTCAGAGATTTCAAAGGCCTCCAGAAAATTTCATCGCAATTGGAGTATCGGTTTAGCCGGAATCGTGTTAACAAACAGACAAAAATACAAAAAAAAGAAAGAAAGAAAAAAAAGAAAAAAAAACATTCCGGATTTTTTTCTCCAGTGTAGTGAAATGGAATCTTCGCTTCGCTCGCTACGCTCATCCAATTATTTAATGGCCAAAATTGTAATCTCTGTGACATTAAAACAAGCACATTTGACAACATAAACGTACAACGCTTAATAGCAACTCTAAGCAAAGTTTCGATCTAGCTAAGGGGCTAATATTTTGAATATGTAATATTTTTCCAATCTATTTGTACTTAGACCATGACACCAATCACCATATCATTATAAACTAGAATTAATGTTGACCAATGAAATCATTTGTGTTGTGTGTTGTGAATTTTTCTATTTTATCCCCCCTGTAACTCCCATCCCCACCGTGGACAATGTTTCTTGTTCTTATTTTAGCCCAAGTATGTTCACAATGCACTAAGCACTAAGCACCAAGCGGGCTGCTCTGTCTGGATGAGCCGCCACTTCCTAGCGAGAGGGGGGATGCGAAGTTATAGTTCTAAGCCTCGGCTAAACCAACCGTGGCAGGGTGAATTAATACCTAAGCCTTCTAGAATGCACCGAGTCTCACGGAGCTGGATTATAAGCCTACTAGAGTGCACATAGCTCGCATTTGTTGGCTGGGGGAGTTAGTTGCTCAACTTAACTTTACAGTTGCGTTCTGCAACAGACAACACAACTTCTTGCGAGGGGACGACTCAAATAATTAGATTCATAACTTAATATTTGAGTGTATGGTATCAATCCAACTTCTGAAGTTAGTCATTAATCAAGTTATAGACCAACCTACTGCTAGCTAATAATAGTTATTATGTTTATATTCTATTATCGTTTAATTTGTAAAATGGGATGGGATCTCAATACTGATGCCTCCGTGAACAGACAAGCCAACGCAAAGCTTATGTACGTCATTGAGACAAGCACACAGTCCAAGATGGCTTATTCAATATTGTGAATAGTTCAAGGGACATAGCAGTTCCCAACGTATATTTACGAACGTTTGTCGAACGCTTTACATATTTTCGTAATATCAATGATGATGTTAAAGGTTAAGTTATATTTCTTAACAAAATATACAATTACATAGAAGCAAGCACGGCTACGAGATTACTCATAATAGGGAGCGAAAGTAACGACAATTTATGCATTTCGGTCTACGTTGGTGGAGGCGCCGGGTCCATAGCTATCCCACACAGTCTGTTTTTAAGCGCAATGCCACTTGCCAAGAGATGGATGGCCATGTGCGAATGTTTTGTCGAGAGACGGGGCAGACGCAGGGACGACCGGACATACATACGGACGGACAGACAGACAGACGACCGGACATACATACGGACGGACAGACAGACAGACGGCCGGACATACATACATACACGGACGGGCATACAGATGGAAAGACGGAACAGTGACATATATAGACGTGAACGAACTGAGTACTACATAGGTCGGTAAGCACAGACGCGGACATAATACTCCATCATCGACGCACATGGAGACAATCATGTATCAAGAACCTAAATTCAATGTTAGAAGTAGGGTTTCTTTTATGGCACGTCAACAGTAGAAGTTGTTTGTTTAGGCCATAACGTTATGAGTTTTCAGTCCAACGTTATGAATCCATCTCCCTTTTCCCAACCCTATTTTCTAATCCCTTATTTGCAATATTCTTTCTAAATCAAATTTTTAATTGTGGTGATGAAAAACAAAAGCACCAAACTATAAAGATGTAGAAATTAACAAGCGCACAATATTTAATTTCAGGGTGGTAACAGATACAGCCACGAATCCTTCAAGTACAATCCATGCAACAACAAACCAAGATGAACTCGGAGATGCATTCACGCTCGCTCGCTTAATTAATCTACAGATTTGTTTTGTTAAATACAGTAAATCGGAACAGAGAAGACTGCAAGAATATCTTGCCATTCTCATCACAAGGCACTCCATCTTATTTTCTAATTCAATCCAAAGTTTCCTGTGCGGAAACGGGGAGGGGAGGGGGGGGGGTCTTATTCATCAGGCGGCCGACACGAAAAGAACAGTAATTAATTACACATGGGAAACGTAGTCTTGATGAGATTAGACTCATCTGCCTTCTACCTCTTGTAATAATCCGCCTAGGAGATGCCGCGGAGATGATACACACTAATAGATTCTGCGAGGGTTCTCACAGATTCAACGTACGAATCAGAACAAAAGTAGCATTTTACTCAACAATCGCGGTGACATTTAAACGAATCTTATTGAAAGATAACACAATGAAGGAAATGATTAAACGTTGCGGGCATTTCGTGTTTTGAGAAAGTTCTCTTCTTAGTTTTGATCGTCTGGTTTGTGGGATAGATTATTTGTTTATTGTTTTATGTTTGTAGCGAATCTAACTTTAGATCTGTTTAATTCAGTGTGGGTCCCAACCCCAACATACTAAATACTTCCGGCGACAAAGACCAGCTCCCTAACAAGCCCTTATCTCGACTGTTCCCCAAATGTGTGCCTCTAAAAGTTAAAAGTCAGCCCTTATGAGCTAACGCTCGGTATGGGTGTAACCTCGCATGGTAATGATACCCAATGCGATGAAGTGAAGACGCAACTACTTCGGTGAGGGTAATTTAATACAATTGGAAATAAACGACAATGTAAAAATTAGTAAAATATTTTTAATTGCGAAAGAGTTACCTGCAGTCTACAAAAACGCCAGAGTTTACTTTTTCTCGTGTTAAATTTAACTTCCAAGTTCTAAAAAAGTTATCAGAGCTTGCTATAGGGTAAGTCTGAGATTCTTCCATAAAAAAGCTTTAAAGATGATATTTAAATAAAGGCCACTACGTATTTAAGCTTATTATATCCTTCACCCGCCATGAACAAACAGTAAACAAGACATTTACTAAATGTTACCACATAATGATATTTCACCGTTGTATAAATAATTCAATAAAATATTTTCAATATATTAACAACTTTAAAAACATTGCTGACAAATACATTGAATCGTTGCGTTGCGAGATAAGGAACGGTTTTGACGGTTTGCGTCGCAACCGGCTCCCTCTAATCTCACGTGTCCGTAGTCTGTAGACAGTGTTTGTCAAACTGCTCTTGAGGGAAGAACCATCCCTTCTCCTAGCAGTGTAGTAGTTAAGATAACACCAGGGGGGTGAATGTACTACCTGCCAGGGGACCGCCATGATTTATATCTTAAACACGTGCGTCGCAGGCACACACCCGGACAAAGACTAATTTACCTTTTTCATTAGGTTTATTTTAATTTTATCTTAATTTTTAATTCAACTGCTGTTTTATGATGGAGCCACACAAAGACGAACTTTTATGAGGTATATAAAGAGTGAAGCTTTTTCATGACAAATAAATACGTTGTTATAAGGTTTGTGTAACGCGAATTGGAGTTCTCTTGGCGTTAGAATGTAGCGGGTAATTCGCTATTTTAAAATGTGTAAGAAATACAATTTACTGTGAGTGTGTTAAGAAATAATGTGGTAAATATTTAAAGGGGTATTCACCCGCTAAACTAAAAAATATATTTTATTCAGGCTAACTAGTTATGAATTAAAAAATCACCAGAAAAATTATTGGGTACACCTTGACCCGAAAAAAATGCCGAACTTTGCTATTTTTTTTAGCTAGGTCCCATCGGCAAAAATCTCCCATAAGAATTAACATAGGGACATGCCCCGTGACCTTGAAAGATTTTGATCCAAAAAATACTGGACATTATTGACGTACTCTATAGCCTTTTCTGTAAATCCCATATATTTTGTTTTGTAATTTGGTCAAGTGGTTCGGTCAAAATATGCTGATTAGTAACAAAGGGTGTGATTTTGGAATGCACATTTTTGCGTGTTTGGGTGTATTTTTGTGCAGCGTTTCAAGACACGATGTTGTAAATGACCATTTTAGATTGGTACGATGCGCTAGTATCTATGTGGAACAAAAAAGATGCAGGTTAAAGCCGATTTAATAAATTTCCATAACGCAAATTTTTCGCAAATTTCTGGATAATATTTTTTTAAATTAGCGTACAATCACATTTACAAGATATAAATTTGAAATGATAATTTTAGTGTAGTATTATGCTTTATATAGATATGTGCTAAAAAATATTTTTTTGGGGTAATATAGCCCCTTTAACAGAAAATTGAAAATAATTATGGATTATTGTGTAGATTTCGTATTCATATACCTTCTTATCCCGGAGGAAAGCAATCAGCAGTGAGCACCCAGAGAGTACAATGAAGATCTAACTCTAGACGTCACGAGTTTGAATCCTGAACATCACGCGATAATATACTAAAACATTGACACTCACCTAACTGTATGAACGTCACCCACGACTGCACACTTTCCTGGTTTCGAGACAACGGTTTCATCTTCGTATACGACGGCATAAATATCCTGAAAAAAAAACACTCGTTTTAATAATTGTTATTGTTTTATATGGCACAAGAAAAATTGAAAACCAATGTATATTCACCGCAAATACTCAAAAAGAGCGATACAAATAAAAATTATAAGACGCGGCACCTCCACCAAATCTGATCCCTGAAACATTTTGATACAACTCTGCTGGGAACTACAGCTTAGTTTGTCTCGTTCTCATGTTAAAACTTTTGGTGATAAATGATAGCTATCTAGTAAGACACAATTTAGGTGAGAGGTCATTACCTTACTTCAATGCACGGGCATGTTTGACTTATGTATAGTTATGACTAGTGGCATATTTCGAGTCAAAACTGATGTATATTCATCACAAGTACTCAAAATAAAGTAATAAAAATAACAATTATAAGACCCGGCACCTCCACCAAATCTGATTTCTGAAACATTTTGATACAACTCTGCTGGGGTCTACAGCGAGTTTGTCTCGTTCCCATATATTAGGTGATCAACTGACAACAATTGTGTAAGACAATTTAGGTGAGAGGTCATTGCATTACTTCAATGCACGGGCATGTTTGACTTATGTATAGTTATGTATAGATATTAAGAGTCAGAACTTATGTATTTTCACCACAAGTACTAATAATAGAGCATGAAAAATAAAACAAATAAAGACCCAGCACCTCCACCAAAACTGACCCAAAAATCTTGTGATGAAACTCGTCTGGGATCTACAGCTGATTATTGTCTGAGTAACTGGTTCTCATGTTAAACTTTTTGGTGATAAGAGTTTAGTGAGTGACAATTTAGGTGAAAGGTCATTGCCTTACTTCAATGCACGGGCATGTTTGACTTATGTATAGTTATGACTAGTGGCTTATTTCGAGTCAAAACTGATGTATATTCATCACAAGTACTCAAAATAGAGTAATAAAAATAAAAATTATAAGACCCGGCACCTCCACCAAATCTGATTTCAGAAACATTTTGATACAACTCTGCTGGGATCTACAGCTGAGTTTGTCTCGTTCCCATATATTAGGTGATCAACTGACAACAATTGTGTAAGACAATTTAGGTGAGAGGACATTGCATTACTTCAATGCACGGGCATGTTTGACTTATGTATAGTTATGTATAGTTATTAAGAGTCAGAACTTATGTATTTTCACCACAAGTACTAATAATAGAGCATGAAAAATAAAACAAATAAAGACCCGGCACCTCCACCAAAACTGACCCAAAAATCTTGTGATGAAACTCGTCTGGGATCTACAGCTGATTAACTTTTTACAGCTGAGTAACTGGTTCTCATGTTAAACTTTTTGGTGATAAGAGTTCAGTAAGTGACAATTTAGGTGAAAGGTCATTCATTACCTTACTTCAATGCACGGGCATGTTTGACTTATGTATAGTGATAACTGATAAAAAAATTTAGTAAGACACAATTTAGGTGAGAGGTCATTGCATTACTTCAATGCACGGGCATGTTTGACTTATGTATAGTTATGACTAGTGGCTTATTTAGAGTCAAAACTGATGTATATTTATCACAAGTACTCAAAATAGAGTAGTAAAAATAAAAATTATAAGACCCGGCACCTCCACCAAATCTGATTCCTGAAACATGTTGATACAACTCTGCTGGGGTCTACAGCTTAGTTTGTCTCGTTCCCATGTTAAAACTTTTGTTGATAAATGATAGCAATTAAGTAAGACACAATTTAGGTGAAAGGTCATTCATTACCTTACTTCAATGCACGGGCATGTTTGACTTATGTATAGTTATGACTAGTGGCTTATGGCATGTTTGACTTATGTATAGTTATGACTAGTGGCTTATTAAAGGCTAACTATAGTAATGAATTTAGCAACTAACAGAAAAAAATTTGGGGCCACCATGACCTCCCAAAAAATTGTCAAACATGACATTTTTCGAGCTAGGTCCCATCGGCAAAAATCTCCCATAAGAAATAACATGGGGACGATCTTTATGCCCCGTGACCTTGGAGGATTTTGATCCAAAAAATGTTGGTCATTGTTGACGTACTCGACAGCATTTTCTGTAAATTCTCTATATTTTGTTTTGTAATTTGAGCAAGTAGTTCGGTCAAAATATGCTGATAGCCAAGATGGGGTGTGATTTTGGAATGCATATTTTTTCGTGTTTGAGGGTATATTTGGGCACAGTTTTAAGACACGATATTATAAAGGGGAATTTTAGATTGGTACTAAAATCTAGTATCTATGTGGACCAAAAAAGAAGCAGGTTAAAGCCGATTTAAGAAATTTCCCAAAACATCAATTTTTGCAAATTTCTGGATAAAAAAATTCAAAAATTCGTGTATAATCACAGTTACAAGATATGATTTTTTAAACGGTCATTTTAGTGTAGTATTGTGCTATAGATCACGTGGTAAAAAATAATTTTTGGGGTTTTTAGCCCCTTTAAGAGTCAGAACTTATGTATTTTCACCACAAGTACTAATAATATAGCATGAAAAATAAAACAAATGAAGACCCAGCACCTCAACCAAAACAGACCCAGAACCATTGTGATAAAATTCGTCTGGGATCTACTGCTGATTATTGTCTGAGTAACTGGTTGAACATGTTAAACTTTTTGGTGATAAGAGAGTGAGTGACAATTTAGGTGAAAGGTCATTGCATTACTTTAATGCACGGGCATGTTTGACTTAAATATAGTTATAACGAGTGGCTTATTTCGAGTCAAAACTGATGTACATTCATCACAAGTACTCAAAATAGAGCATGAAAAATAAAACCATGAGACGCGGCACCTCCACCAAATCTGATTTCTGAAACATTTTGATACAACTCTGCTGGGGTCTACAGCGAGTTTGTCTCGTTCTTATATTAAAACTTTTGTTGATAAATGATAACAATTTAGTAAGACACAATGTAGGTGAGAGAACATTGCCTTTCTTCCATACACGGGCATGTTTTGACTAATGCATAGTTTATGATTAGTGGCATATTTCGAGTCAACATCTATGTATATTCATCACAAGTACTCAAAATAGAGCATGAAAAATAAAACCATGAGACCCGGCACCTCCACCAAATCTGATCCCTGAAACGTTGTGATACAACTCTGCTGGGATCTACAGCTGAGTATTGTCTGTGTAACAGGTACTCATGCTTCAGCTTCAGTTAATTACAAATTAGGTGAGAGAAGTCACTGTCTTACCACAAGGCATGTACAAGTTTGACTAATAAATGTGTGTTGCTAGTGGCTTATTTCCACCAAAACCAATGAATATTCACCACAAGAACTATAAAAGAGCATGAATAATAAAACAAATGAAGAATACGGTACCTCCACCAAATCTGATTTCAGAAACGTTGTGATACAACTCTGCTGGGATCCACAGCTGAGTATTGTCTGTGTAACAGGTACTCATGCTTTAGCTTCATTTAATTACAATTTAGGTGACAAATTAGTCGAGAAGTCACTGTCTTACCACAAGGCATGTACAAGTTTGACTAATAAATGTGTGTTGCTAGTGGCTTATTTCCACCAAAACCAATGAATATTCACCACAAGAACTATAAAAGAGCATGAATAATAAAACAAATGAAGAATACGGTACCTCCACCAAATCTGATTTCAGAAACATTTTGATACAACTCTGCTGGGATCTACAGCGAGTTTGTGTCATTCTCATATTAAAACTTTTGTTGATAAATGATAACAATTTAGTAAGACACAATGTAGGTGAGAGAACATTGCCTTTCTTCAATACTCGGGCATGTTAGACTTATGTATAGTTAATGACTGGTGGCTTATTTCGAGTCAAAACCAATGAATATTCACCACAAGTACTATAAAAGAGCATGAAAAATAAAACAAATGAAGAATACGGTTCCTCCACCAAAACTGATTTCAGAAACATTTTGATACAACTCTGCTGGGATCTACAGCTGAGTATTGTCTGTGTAACAGGTACTCATGCTTTAGCTTCATTTAATTACAAATTTAGGTGACAATTAGGCGAGAAGTCACTGTCTTACCACAAGGCATGTACAAGTTTGACTAATAAATGTGTGTTGCTAGTGGCTTATTTCCACCAAAACCAATGAATATTCACCACAAGAACCATACAAGAACTATAAAAGAGCATGAATAATAAAACAAATGAAGAATACGGCACCTCCACCAAATCTGATTTCAGAAACATTTTGATACAACTCTGCTGGGATCTACAGCTGAGTATTGTCTGTGTAACAGGTACTCATGCTTTAGCTTCATTTAATTACAATTTAGGTGACAAATTAGGCGAGAAGTCACTGTCTTACCACAAGGCATGTACAAGTTTGACTAATAATGTGTGTTGCTAGTGGCTTATTTCCACCAAAACCAATGAATATTCACCACAAGAACCATACAAGAACTATAAAAGAGCATGAATAATAAAACAAATGAAGAATACGGTACCTCCACCAATCTGATTTCAGAAACATTTTGATACAACTCTGCTGGGATCTACAGCGAGTTTGTGTCATTCTCATATTAAAACTTTTGTTGATAAATGATAACAATTTAGTAAGACACAATGTAGGTGAGAGAACATTGCCTTTCTTCAATACTCGGGCATGTTAGACTTATGTATAGTTAATGACTAGTGGCTTATTTCGAGTCAAAACCAAAGAATATTCACCACAAGTACTATAAAAGAGCATGAATAATAAAACATGTGAAGAAAACGGTACCTCGACCAAAACTGATCCCAGAAACGTTCTGATGAAACTCGTCTGGGATCTACAGCTGATTATTGTCTGAGTAACTGTTTCTCATGTTAAACTTTTTACAGTTCAGTGTGTGACAATTAAGGTGAAAGGTCATTGTCTTATTTCAATGCACGGGCATGTTTGATTTATATACATAATTTTGATTAGTGGCTTATTTCGAGTCAAAACTGATGTATATTCATCACAAGTACTCAAAATAGAGTAATAAAAATAAAAATTATAAGACCCGGCACCTCCACCAAATCTGATTTCAGAAACGTTTTGATACAACTCTGCTGGGGTCTACAGCGAGTTTGTCTGAGTAACTGGTTCTCATGTTTAAGGTTCGGATTCCAGTTTAGTGAGTGACAAATTAGGTGAGAAGTCACTGTCCTACCACATGGCAAGGAACGGTAAGTTGTAGAGCTTTGTTTCACAGGCAATCTACCATTCGGAGGTTCAGTTAGGTTTTTAGTAGTTGATTTCTTTATTTGCCAATTAATGTTGTGCTTGTAGTTAATCGGCTCATTCGTTCAATCTTTTCAACGTTGTTCTCATTAGAGTAACAAATTTAAACGTTTTAAATATTTAATTAAAAAATTTAGAGGTTTTTCAAACACACGTGTGACTGTGACGTATTCGTTATATTTTTATTTCGTATCGAGTTGTCCGGTTATTTATAATAAATTGCGTGTTGAGTGTACCAATACTCATCCCTATTTTATTTCCAGCTTTCTTCTTTCTGATTATGCTTTAGATAAGAAAAGATAATATGGTGATATTTGTACGTGTTTAAACCACGTGTATTGTACTGCAAAAACTATAGATTTTAGAAACATATAGACCAACTTCTCAAGAAAGTGTTTTAAAGAAGGGAATGCTAGAAAGCGGAAGCGAGGGAGACTAAATGGATGATGGGATTAAAGTAATGTGTTTAGAGTTGGGCTCACAGGTGAGTGAGAAGTGTGAGAAAGTAAGAGGTGTTTCCAGCCCTCTGTTAGCCCGAGCCCACAACACAGGTGATTACGACTTTAAAAGACACTTCCACACTCGGCATTCCGGCTAGCAACAATAAATAACACTTACTCGTGGAAACTAAGAAGATCCCACACATAAAGACGCAATTATAGACCGCAAAACAATTAGAGCGCAAACAACAGCGACTATACAACAAAAGTTGTAAAATAAACAACTTTTCTGCGGCTCCAAAAGTACAGATAAGTCTTCCTCACGTCTAAACTTTCCACTTGGAGAATACCAGGGTCTTACTATGGAAGTTTCTATCAGACCGAGAAAGTTTCACGTGGAGAGAAATTGTGAAATCATTTTACAAAAGTGTTAAAACTGATTAATTGAACATCATATTAAATGTATATATCTTGTGAAATCATTTTACAGAAAGTGTAAAAGTTTATCATTGAGCAAAACAAATTAACATAAATATTTAATGAGAACATGGAAATAATATGGGCATTTGTTGTAAAAGCATATAGTTGGATGAGCGAAGCGAAGACTTCAATTTCACCGACCCCCAAAATATTTAGCTCGGGTGTTTTTTTGTTTCTTTTTTCATTTTTTGTTTGTTTTTCTGTATGATTGTTCGCTCTCTACCGGGAAAACGGCATATGCGATCTTGATGAAAATTGGAGGGAACCTTCGAAATTTTTGAACTTAGACTTGGCACGTTTTTGGGTACAATCGAAGAAATATTTCTCATAAATATAGTACTTTTACGTTTTTTATTTTTAGTGTGATATTTTCGTGACATTTGGGCCGATTCTGACCAAACGGGTGGGGTTACAACGTTCATATTTTACATGGACATTAAGGTAATGGTGATGTATTACTTTTTAAAAGAAAATGTTGAAAAAGTTAGCCAGAATCCATAGAATAAAGGTTTTAATATGAGTTTTTTTAGGTTCATAATAACCATTTCAAGTAACAATAGAAACTTGACAACAATCACCAACAATGCCTTCAAAGGGCACTTGATAAGTAAATAGATCCCACGCAAACTTAAAATTTACAAAAAGCTCATCCATCGACGTGACGGGACTTAAGCGTTTTCCTAGTACTATAGAATGTGAGGCCGACATAGGCACATCATCCGAGACCAATATGAGTATACGCAGAATCTATCTTTGTATCCATATCTATCTATCTACGTAGAATATGTATAATATGTGACGTGTGAAAATACTTAATAGAATGAGTTAGAAGACAGGAATGTCAAGAGGTAGATTGATGATTGGATGAGCGAAGCGAAGACTTCAATTTCACTGACCTCCAAAAAAGTTTGCTCGGGTGTTTTGTTTTTGTTTTTTTTGTTTTTTTTTTCTGTTCTGTTTGTTCACTCTCTACCGGGCAAACGGCATATCCGATCTTGATGAAAATTGGAGGGGACCTTCGAAATCTCTGAACTAAGAGGTGTATTGTTTTTGGGTACAATCGAAGAAATATGTTTCATCAATATCGTACTTTTACGATTTTTTCGATTTTTAGTGCGATATTTTCGTGACATTTGGGCTGATTTTGACCAAACGGGTGGGGCTACAACGTTCATATTATACATGCACATTAAGGTAATGATGATGTATTGACGTTTGAAAGAAAAAGTTGGAAAAGTTAGCCAGAATCTATAGAAATAAAGGTTTTAATTGATTTTTTGAGGTGTTAAATATTAAAACCTTTATTTCTATAGATTCTGGCAAACTTTTTCAACTTTTTCTTTCAAAAGTCATACATCACCCTTACCTTAATGTCCATGTGAAATATGAACGTTGTAGTCTAACCTGTTTGGTCAGAATCCGCCCAAATAGCACGAAAATATAGATAGATTTTATACCTTACTCACAGCCTTGTATGAAAACTTCACAGGAGATTTTATACTTACTCACAGCCTTGTTACAAACAATTAGAGATCCTACAGACCTTATGATTGCTTTGTGTGGGCCGTGTTAATATGTTGTTATTATTTTAAATTAATATTAACATTTTATTATTAAAAAGCTCATCCATCACGCAACTAAAAAAAGCGTTTGTGAAGCTTCCTATTAAGTAACACAATTTAAAAATTTGCTGACAACAAAATGTCCGAGTTTTAATATGAACTGCGTTTTCAGAATTTTATTTAGAACTGTATATGTTGCGGCTGGTAACAACTTTGTATAATACTTCGTTATGCTTTTAATTTTGTTACGTGTGTCATTAACTCAAGAAGACGAAAATAGAAAGAATGTATCAAACGATAACAGTGAAAATAATCTTTTTATGTTATTGTATAAAGGGAGCCAAATGTTTTTTCGATTGCTAGTACAGCGAGAGAGTAACATTATTTTGTCACCCTTTTGTGCGAAGATTTAAGAGTCGGACCTCTTTGGAGGGGTCGTTCGTTCGTTCGTTCGTTCCCACTTCTTTGACTTATCAAATTGAATTTCGAGCCACGTTCGGCGTCGGTGGCTCTGTGGCGCCAGTTGGTTCTCTGGGGGTGGAAAGGGTTTGAGGGATGACGTGGGGGGCGGCTGTGGTGATACCGCCCCCCAAGCCGCCAAGCCAAGCCGGGTCGCCGTGTAAGCGATAGTGCATCGAGCACTTAGTCCTCGTGTGTCTAGTCTAGACCAACACACCAGATAAATGTATGGAGTAATGTGCTGAGAGAATTGCTCGTTCTCGGTAAATTACATTCGTTTATCATAGCTATACAACGCTAAAATTCAAAATGTTACAAATTCGAAATTGCTATTAACATTTTGCTAGCGCATGCAGGGCCGATTACCAACTAATATTTCCCCACCTACTTAACACCACCCACATCCCAAACACGATATCATAAAATAGCGAAAGGTTAACAGTGGCGATTTTGTTTCACTTAAAAAAATTGAATGCAACATGTCTAAATAGCTCGTCACGAACAAGATTCTCAAATATTTTTTTTTAAAATATCACGAGTAGAGATACTCGACATGGTCAGAATGTTGTTGAGTCCGCTGCCATTTCCGATGAGCTCTGTTCTTACTTGCACTTCAGGGAGCCGATAAGTTCGTCATCGTACCACGCCGGGTATTTGACAGGATCAAAATTAACAATTGGTACTGACACTTCAATACACTCGTTTAGAGACGGAGAAAAAAAATATTGCACGCCTGATCAACTGTACGATGCACTCCCTCACTTCATCCCACGCAGTTTCCATGGTCAACTCTCTTTCAATTCGGCATGCTCTTGGAGGTAGGCTGGCATCTCTTTATTGAGGTGTTAATTGTTATCTGACACAACAATGGTAGATGATCCGTACGAAATGGAGTCAGCTATCTGTACATTGACACTAACCCGTCTGTGGAAACTGCACGCGTTGTATCAATATACACTCATTAAATTAATTAACAAACGATTTCGTAATGGAAGCGTCGTTTGTTGACGTTGGAAATAGGAGGAGCCCATGCGAAGGTGCCCATCTGACAGTTGGAACGTTGAAAAGTCGCCTGTCAGGAGTACTTTATCACGTGACCGGAACTTCATGTGAATACGCAATAATGACATATTTACTTCGTCGAGTAGATCGCCCATGGCGTGCGGAAGATAAACACACCCTATAATGTATATGTTCGATTAATTATCTAGTGTTCAACAAACAATTTCGCATTTCGTCTCGGTATCATAGAAACGACAAGATGCGAATTTTGAACTCCCAGTCACTAATACTCTATACCACCTTACTGTATTATACTGTACTATATATACTGTATTCGAACTGTACTCTTAATCTTAAATAGGTCAAAATTTTAATTAATTTTTTTTTAAAAAAACGATCTGTGGTTGGTTATCGCTCACTCGTCGATTCCGTCGGGGCCTACAGGAATTGGCTTGGTCACTTTGGTTTACTGTCCCCCACTGAAAATCAGTTATGACTGAGTGGGTATACTTTAAAATACTTTTTTTTTAAATTAACATCAAATATAAATAATCTACAATATATATATATATAATATAAAAAATGTTTATGTTTGTGAATGACATACCGTCTTGTTTTATGTCATCGAGCTGTTTGCTGATGATCTTAAGATATATCGTCCAATACGAAGAGATGCCGACCGTGCCTGCCTACAGTCAGATCTGGACGCGCTTGCAGAGTGGTGCAGAACATGGAAGCTTAATCTTAATGTATCTAAATGTGCAGTCATTACATTTACTACAAAAACGAAACATGTTAAATTTCATATCTACACTCTCAATGATCAGATTTTGGAAAGAGTCACTAAAGTCAAGGATTTAGGTGCCATCATATCTCATGATCTATCATTCCGGAATCACCTTTCTAACATATTATTCCAAAATCATTTAGGTTGCTTGGTTTCTTAAGACGAAACTGCTCTAAAGAATTCTCCAAAACCACAATGCGGAAGTTGTACCTCTCTCTTGTTAGGCCTCATTTAGATTATAGCTCTATTTGGAACCCATATCAAATCACCAAAATTCAGAATGTAGAAAGGGTCCAACAGTGTTTCATAAAACATCAATGCATAAAATGTAACATTCGATATCATAGAGTAGATTATGCACAACTTTGTAAAGATGCTAACCTAATGACGTTAGAAAACCGAAGGAACTATTCTGACATGGTTTACCTTTACAAAATTGTAAATAATTTAACCAACACTAGTTCACTTCTTGGCACATTAAATTTTCATATACCTCCCAAACATACACGCCATCATAAAACTTTTCAACCAGCTCTAAGTCATCTCGACCTCCATAAAAATTCATGCATCAACAGATTGCAGCATTCATTTAATATGTTAAAACCTCTTGAAGGAACAGACATTGATCTCTACTCACAAAATATTTTTAAATTTAAATCTGTGATCACTCAAGCTTTAGGATATTAACATTATAATTTACTCACTAGCTTATTTCCATTAGTCTCTTCTTTCATATGCATTTTTCATTTCTTTCTTTCAAGAATACCTGTTATTAATTTTCATTGTTAATAATTTTGATAGTTTCACATTTAAATTGAGGATTTCAAATATGTTTAAAGAGTTACATGTATTATTTTGTATATTGTATATTTTAATGTCTATAAGTTTATGTTTTCTATTCATATGCTATGCTATGATTTACACTTGTGGAGTATTTGTACTCTGTTGTAATATGCATGAAAATAAATGAATAAAATATAAATAAATCTACAACTTGGATGGTAGTTAAAAGTTATTAGTTCATGAATTTAGTAGGTATGTTTCTGGTGGTTTTTAAGAAAACTATTTCAATAACAATCATCAAGCCATACGGAATATATAGTCACGATAAAGACAGTGAGTGACCCCTACACTAAATCTATTCAATTAAATGAGGCTAATCCAGACGACTAGCGTGCTGTGAACCAAGTTCACGCAACTCGTTTGCTAGCGCTTATTCCTCCCGGGAGCAGCTCAGCTCGTAACTACTTCGCCGACCAGAGAGCGGTGATTACACTGTACACCAGTAGCAGAGGAATTAATTAAATTTAAATCTTTAGAGCTGTCATTCATAATTCAAGCAGTGTTTCCCAGATGGTTAATTATTTTTAATTAACCACAAACCAAAGAACGACGAACGAAAACTGTTTGAGTTTTAAATAATAGAGTGAAACGTTATCAGCTTAGTAGAGTACATACTGTTTGGACGAGAACTCTTCTTACAAATCCTAAAAGCTTTTCTCCATTGAAAGAGACTGAACATTAAAAACATCTACACCACGTAGCTTATTTGATCTTTCAAACATATACCGCAATGAAAAATTAATGTGCAAGGTTTTAATGTAAAAAGTTTTAATGGAAATGTGAAATTGTCCTGTGCACTAAACTCGGATGCATTATTAAATGGACTAAACAAAAGTTAGCCCATCTTCACCAAGGGCTTATATTTGGCCAGCACGCAGTTCATGGCTTTGTGGTCCGATGTTTTAGGATGTTATTCATTCTATGGCGGCGGTTTTCTCCTGGACAGCTGATGTTGCCTGAAAGCAGGAGGGTGGCAAAAAGTTTGCTGCACGCCAGAACACTTTCATATTCTTTTGTGCGTATTTTCGTAGCCGTGACAAATACTCGGCCAAGTGTGACTAAATTGTGATAAACTACCTGTGACGTGGGGTATTCATCGTGACGCAACCGGTAAGAAACCAGCCACACAGCTGTTACCGGAGCGAAACACTAAGCATACACTCACTTGAAACTGTTTGCGTAATAACATTGTGTTCGAGCCGCTATGAATTCATACATTACAAAAGTAGTTGCGCGTTAGTTTCCCTCCCCCTTCCCTAAAACCAAACATTGAAATGAACCAACCTAGATAATGTTGGCAGAAGTGAAAAGAGCTCAAAGTTAGTGTGACAACAAAACCCAATTAATAAAGCCTGAATTACGGCCCAATTTTTCATTCGAGAAGTCGAATTCAATCTTGACTTCAATAAATTTGACCATGTAATTATGAAAGTTGAATAAAAATAGTTTTCAATCAAATATAGAGCAATATTGAGCTCAACTTTTTTCATTTAGAACTTGTTCTAATTTTCATTTTTTCTTGAAAGAAACCAACTAATCAGAGAGCAGTAAAACAGAAAGGACCTCATAACCTCAAACTTCAGGCAGTTAAACACCCACCCACTCCCTACTATTAGCTCCCTCATCTTTGTATCTAATTTGTGTGTTCCAGTCTTGAAGTCAAGATTGAATTCAACTTCTTGGATGGAAAATTGAACCGTGTAATTCAGGCTAACACTAACACATTTACTATATATTATTTCGACCAAACAATCCGCAAATCAACTAGTTCTCCCATTTCAACTACATTTTTCGGAAGCTATTTTCAACAATTGGCAAAAGAACAAAAACCAAGTTTGAAATTAGAGTTATTGTTGATATGATCTAGTGCCGTACTGATTATTTATTATGTTCAGTACTTCAGTCTGATAGCGAAAGGCAACCATCCAAAAATGTTCTTGCTATTTCTAATAGAGGAGATATTCGTCCTTATTTTTTTGTGTTATGCGTTGTTTCAATTTTTGTTCTTCATAGTTATCCAACTTTTAGAAAAGTTGATTCAATGGTCGCTCGACAGATGTTTCTGTACATCAATATAGCACTACACAAAAGCACATTGATAATTATTTGTTGATTTTCATTTTTAAATTAATTCAATTTTTAAAATATTTGAACAAACATAATGTTTTAAAATTATGTTAATGTATAAAGCATAATATGATACGTTTATACAAATTAGCCAATCAATGAATACTTAAACAAAATAAGTAATTTCATTCGTATTTAGTGTCTACCCGCACTCATGTCACAGAACTGATTTTTACTGGGGGGGGAGGACATTAAATTTAAAGCAGACCAAGCCAACCCTGTAGGTGCCGACACCATCGACGAGCGAACAATG
Organism: Sweltsa coloradensis; assembly: GCA_024449915.1. NCBI lineage: Eukaryota > Metazoa > Arthropoda > Insecta > Plecoptera > Chloroperlidae > Sweltsa > Sweltsa coloradensis. Next base: position 486,649 of record JAMZAV010000419.1, on the reverse strand, counting down.
ACCAACTATAGAGACCGGTATATTTAAGCACGAAACACCAATTAATCTAGCTGGACACGATTTGCATACATGGACTATAAATGAAAGGTTCAACTGCATAACAGTAGTCATAATGGCATAGTCTGATGATATTATCTGTTCCACAGTTTCAAAGATAACCGGAGAACTTTGTTCCATTTCAAGACAGACACGAGATGATATCTGCAGCTTTTCAATTATCTTTCATGCATATTGTTAATTGCTCTGTTTTGTCTGTTAATGAGACTTCTCTTCATCAAGAGTAAGTGTTCACTTTACAGCAACGCATACAACATGGGGAAAGAGAACATGAACATCCCATGCCAGAAGAAGACTCGATGCAATATGGTCTGCTAGTCGCAATAAGCTTCAACAGGTCTCAACAATAGCTGCATGGGTTGCGAACAAAGCTGTAACATACAATGCTACATGCCACGGATCGCTGGATACATTTCTAGCAGATTTTTTCGTGTATTATACTCTTACGTAACATGCTTTCAGGTCTGCTGTATAGTCCGTCTACTACAAGATGCACGTAGGAACATTGCAGGACTGTGTACATTACAAGATATAACTTACAGTAATAAAACCGTGATCTTCGCAAAATATTGTACAACAGGGGGGTTATAATTATTTCGGACACTTATTCATTAATTGAAGACGTTTATATTTTTAGAACATACTCCCTCTTGTATTTTTCTTCACTTCAGACATGATTGTATTGTTGCAACAATATAACTAATGTTCTAAGTCGTACGCTTATGGATAAAGAATTTTGGAATTATTATTATTGGCGATCGAATCGCAAAAGAAACGCAATCAATATATGCTCATTTGTAATGCACACTCAGCAATTTACTGTGCAAATATGTTCCCAACATTAATTTTGATAAAAATACAAAAAAAATTGAATTGATTGGTTAACTTGACAACAATCTTGTTACTTTTCAACATTTACAAACAAAAATTGTGTTAAGTAAGTTTCGTAGGCCTAAGTACATTTCTGAAAAAGTAATACTTGTATAAAATTTTATAAAAATGGGGGCGCTTCAGTAATTTTCAACAGATATCAGCTCTTCAGCTTCTGTGCACGGACTATACGTCACACTATAACAGATACAACACTTGGAGCTCTAAAGAGGGGAGGGGGGGTCTCAACCAAACAACAAGTGAATAGGTTCTACGAAGCAAACACTCAATCCAGAAACCCCTCAACTTTCTTACAACTACTCTGATTAATGAGGGTTATTACGACAACAGGGTCGGATTGAAGCGCAATCAAGTGTTATGAACAAATTACGCCAGGTATTAGGATTGCGACTCTGATTCAATGGAGGGGTAGGGTAGGGGAGAGTTCGGCGACATTGGAGGTGACGTCTATTAGACCCTCGCGAACATATCTGTCGTGATCGCTCTCCCTAGTCTCGTCGCGTCGCTCCAGCTTTGATTCGGTAAACCTCCCGTTGGGCAGGGATTTCTATTAGACCGTAAGCGTTCGGCTTACGAGATTAGTTCATGAGATGCGGGACGTTTTACTTGGGAATAATGTGAACACTCTAGTGGGGTTCATTTAACTGTTTTCATTGTTCCTAGATTTGGTTGGTTGCGAAACACTCCCGTAGCTGGAATGAATAATGTTTGACACAATCCAGGAATAGAAAATCCAACCCCACCGGGATTTGAACCCGGTTAACTATAAGGAGCGGGAACCCACCCGGAAAGTGGGAGGCCGGGGTTTAATTCCCGGGAGGATTGAAGTTTGTACATTCTGGATTGTATAAAATATCTCAATATCATCAGGATGATAAATCCTGAATGTTTTCAACGGCTCTCATTTCTACATTGCTAGCATGGAGTATCTGCTAGTTGCATGCCAATCATCATTAATTTATACTTCTTCCCACTTCCAATTTCTCATCATTATATCCTCAGATGATCCTTCGTTCTTAAACCCAACCTTACTATTTCGATAAAACCACATACATAATACAACCTTTTAGAATTAGACAAATATTTAATGTTTCGTGTGATTACACCAGTCCAACTGGCAAAAGAGTTTTCTCCACAATGATATACGTATCATTTTCCTCTTTAAAGTTAACAAACTCGTATTGGACGACTAGCACGAGCAAAACCTACAAAAGCATAAGTGATTGCACCCCGCTTTTACAAAACGGTTTTTAAATCAAACAAATTTCAATAATATTTTTTTAAGTTTGTATAATTGGGGAAAACATATTTAGTTCTTCTCAAGAATTTCCTTATTTGCGATAAGAGAGCTATATCTAATTTTAGACTGCAGAGCACAAAACCTCACATTTGTGTTGTCAGGATTAAATATATACGGGTACTCGCGAATGGATCAACCTGCATTGATCCACTGTCCATTGCAAAATTATTTCAAAATGCAATATGTCGACTGCTTATCAGCAATTCTCAACAAGCTACAAATACAAGTTGAAATAGTCCAATTTGATGATAATTCCGTTATGTCACTTGTTTTGTTGCACTATAGTTTAAACTATTTTAATTACAACCGCACACTGTTACTGTTAAGCATCATCGGTGACGTCCACAACCCACCCTCACCATTCCACAGAGCAGAATGCTATTAGTTCTCTGCCACTATCAATTAATCAACCATTCTAGAACAAACCCCAATCTAATCTGCATAATCTAATCTATTCTGTGACCTGGAAATCATGGGAGTTAACTCCAGCAACTTTTAAAACCAAGCAACAATGAACCAAGTCTACCAAGCAGCATCTCCGGGTGTTCTCAGATAGTTTGCACGTAGTTTAATAATGTTAGAGTAACAATTGGGGCAAGATAATGCAGTGCAGTGTAAAGCTGCTTGTAGTTTTAGTTAGAATACCGAGAAAATAAAACACGAAACTTTGCTAGCGTCACAAGCTATTTTCAACTAACGTGCTCATCCCCACTGCATCCCGGTTAATTTCGTCCATGAATGCGCTTTGTGTCTATATGCAAGATTCAAGATGGCGGAAGGAGTTGCAACTGGGGTGAATGAACATACCGGAAGTTGGTAGTTGACCTACAGAAGAGATGGGGTGCGATTAGGAAGCTAGGGGAGGTTCCATTACATGCGACTAATGAGGTTAAAGGGTTCAGAGTTGGCACTAGTGTCAAGAAAAACTAGTCTAATGAGTTGCCATGTCAGAATCTAGCAGAGGAAAAACTCTAAAGCGTGTAAATGGAATGTGTTTTGACTTTCGAAATATATATGATTAATTTTCCATTTCCTTGCGCGTATAACCTTTGCTGTCTAATATGCTTGGGTGAACGGAAGAAGGGGTATACGGGCGTTAAGAGATGCGCTGTTTTTGTGGTTGCTCTGGCTCTTGACGCGTATGAGAAATGTTGTAATGAGTAAGTTAGGATGTGTTGTATATAGGGGTGGTTCGAGATACGACTTACTTCTAGAGGAAATACTTGTTTTATAATTACAGTCCCAAAATTAAAGTCTAATGAAATTAGTGATCTTCTCAATGTTAGTTATAAACTGTGACTAATTATATACCCATTATAAGTAATGGCATCCAAGTGGGTGGCAAACAAATTGCGTTAACACATTTCATTTTGTACTCCTTCTTTCGTAAATCCCATAACTTGCTCTTCTATGATACAAATAGCTTTCAATTCGTTATTTTACTAACAATTTTTTAAATGAAAATTACTTCATAATTGTTATTTTAAAGTGTGCTGTAAACATCATGACAAGAGTAAATGGACGTTACGCGGTGATGAGTACACACTAAAAAATTGTAAAAAAAATTCCATATTCCATATTCCACCTTTAAATTCCATATTCCATATTCCACCTTTCAATTTTGTTTTTAAAATTTGTTTTTGGTTTACCGGTCGAGACGATGAATTCTCTCCGTTAAGTATTCAGTTGGAAATAAATAAATAAATTTTGAAACAACAAAATAGCATACTTTGGTTCAAATCGGTATGAACGAATTGAAGACTTCATGTAACTAAGCTTTTAACACTAGAAAACAAAATGGAGAACATTGTTTTCCGTTCGAACCGACTCGAGGCTCATCTAAAAATAATCATAAGCTGAGCATGTGTATAGTTTAATCAAAGAGGAGAGAAAACTAAATATAAAAGTAATTGAGTGAATTGGCTACATTATTACAAGTATATCGATGACAGATCTTTCTGATAAACATAATTTTAATATTATAAAAGCTGAGATTCGTAGAACAGTTAGGTTATATTAAAATAAATGTAAGACTTTTACTTGTTCTTTATGAAATTTCTTTAAAAAAATTGTAGTTTCGAATGGTGTACAATAAATAAAAACCGCGAAAGTTTCGGTACTCCTGTAAAACGTTTCAATTCCGTTCACGTCTTCTCCGCAACTTGTACGTCTTTTCACCTGCCTCTAAACCCTCGCAAGTTTTCGTATTTTCCTTTCAACTTTCCGACCGGTTTTCCGTCAAGCCTCAAGGAAATCGGTTCACCTTTGAGGCGGATCCGCCATTCAGCGCACGTCGCCCGCTGAGGGTGACTATCTCAAAGGGATGAATTCAGTCTTTGGATTCAATTTGATAACATTTCAAACATATCTCGAGGAAAACAGGATGCCCCGTAATTCGTGGGGACGACGACCGTAAGGAGCTAGGCCCACTCGACTTTGACATTATGAGGGTTGTTATGAAGCAATTAGTGAACGCAACACAGCACAGCTGACGCGGGATAATTGTGTCGTTGTTACGACTCTATTAGCGCACTTACAGTATTCAAGAAGATGAGGGCGTGATACTGCACCACTTCACATGAGTAATAGACAAATCATTTAGGATATCAAAAGTATAATCAAATAAATATTATGAAGATTAGTTGGAGAAATTCAATCTTAATTAGAGGTATTTTGTTTCTATAAATGAAGGAATAATAAATTAAAATCTAGATAGTGTAGTGTTCTTCTGTAATACGTATGCGAAATATGTAAATAATTGTGAGAAATATTATATGGTCTCGAAGCAAAAATAATAGATACATAAAATAAACTTTATTTTACTAGCATTCACTAGACTAAATACTAATGGATGAGGATGAAATATAATTATGTGAGATACGATTATTAACCAACATAACCAACAATTGTATAAAATTCAATTATCATTACTATATTATTACAAATAGTTCAGAAATGGATGGAAAACTGTACGAGATTTTCACTTTCAAAATTGGAAACAAGGCCAAAGAGAAGATGCTCACAATTGCAAATAAGGAAATATACATCTTTTAAGGGGCGTGGCAAGGTCTCGGCTAGATTCTGCTTGTACTGTTTTGTGATTTTCACATTTCAATTGAAGCATCGTGTGTTGGCCATCCCTTGATTTGATTTTAAAAGCTATTTTTTTACTTTACGCTGGGGAAACCTTCTATGATTCGAGATTCGTTTTTGTTCAACGAATGCTGTATCTGTTTTATTCGTATAGATAGATATAACAAATCTGTTTGTCCTTATGTATTCATGGCAACCTCGTGTTGTGGTTGGCATGTGTTGTGTGGATGTGACAGCGAGGATGTTGTCATCTCAACGCCATTTAAAAATAATATCCCAATAATAAACAGACAGTTTGATCACGTAAGCCTGTCATATTCGTCTCCCCGTCTTGCATGACGCACGGAGAAGAAAACACGAGGCAAATCTCGACTTTCTTCATAAATACAAAGTGAAATGTAAGATAAATGCTGAAGTTTTGTCAGCTCATATTTATAAATCTACATTAGGCCAACTTGAGAAAATAAGCAAGGAAGGATAAAATATTTGTTTGATCGCGCTTAAACCCACCCTACTTGACGCATGTTTTGTTTTACTGTGTGCGTAGCTCAGAGTGGCAGAGTGGCAGACTACACATAAAAAACTTTCTTGAGGGCAGTTTTGGAACGCACATTTCTGGCAAACTTTCTGCGTGAGAAAAAATGATGATCAATTGAAATTAAAGTACTATTACAAATAAGTGTGATACAAATAAGTGATACATTACATATTGTGTTATGCTTACCTGATGTATTTATATCTGCTTGGGCGCGACTGAATGCATAGTTTGTGAACAAGCAAGCAATAGTTAAAAAATATAATTATGTAATGAACCAAATACATGCCTTCCCAAACTAAACGAACAAACTTGTCGCGGAGGCTCATAATCATATCACAAGTTTAACGACAAAATCCACACACGCCAGTTCAGAATAAGTAAAAAACAACAATGAACATTCGTCACAAAAATGTAATAAACAGACTAGCAAATGGAGACGCAATAAGAGGGACTAGACATTTGACACTTAGCAAATAGCTGTTAGCTCGGCCGGGAAGCACCCGGTGTATATGAAACTTTACATCTTGTCAAAAGGGTATACATAGACAGCCCATTAGTACGGTAATAAATTTTCAATTGTTTGTTTGTCAACCAGAAACTACACAAGTAAATGATCAATTTCGGACTTTTTGGATAATCCAAAATGGTAAATTTCAATTTATTTTTGTAGCGTTCACCTAAAACCACTTTTCACAAAAAGCGTCACTGTGAAAGTTGTGTGATTTTCACTTACTTGACATTTGTGCAAAACTTCAAACATCTGATGCAAATCAGCCGAACGCAGGGCAAATTGTTTATGCATATTAATGAAACAATGGTTTATCACGAACGAGTAACAAATTGTATTTACAAATGTAATTTTACACAGTAGCTGTTATTTTGCTTATAACTTAATATAATATTAGTTTTATTAATTAATATGATATACTTATTATGATACCCATGTATAACAAGGGTCAAGGCAAAACGCATTGTAGCCGTATATTATGGTGTATACAACCATTGTGTCATTGAAATAAACCTTTATCCGATGTCACGCCACTGCCCCTCTCTCTTACACTCAACTGAACGCCACTGCGTCTCCTCCCTGGCAAGTGTTCTCAGCAGAGATTCAACCCAAGTGAAACCATATCACACAGCTTCATTTACTTCCAGCCTCGGCGTCGCGACGCTGCACGGTACGGACGTCGAGATCGAGTCAACGACGCGGATACCCGGACGTGGTCGGGGATCAAATGCGTTTCAAGTAGATGGGGTAGTCAACTCGAGTAAACTCTGATTTGAGAGCGTGTGTACGACGTACGTGACACGTTGAACGAGATCTGTATGTGCGCACGTATGACAAACACGGGCATCACCCAATCCAATGTTTAGCAATAACCGTATAGCAACCAATTACATCACTTGGCCCTAATACGTGTATGTTCCATACTGGACATTATCAAGGGTTGTAAGTTCATTGTAAACCATTAAATGGAAAATAACAAGCAGACGTGCGTAAGCAAAACAGATTGTTGAAGATGAATACAAAAACAAAATATTCGCTATACGTTAGTGACTTTGGTGATCATTTAACTATAGGGAAACGCCAAAGTCGTTGTTGGACGAGTGAGTGAGCCATGTGTTGAGTACCCGTAACATTTCTTTTCTTCCCCTTTCCTTAGGCCTTCCTATCGCCTATCATAGGCGTACAGTGGAGCATTTTGGCCTATACTGTGGCCTAAACTTTTACACAACTCCCGGACCAACAAGACCCGGCAGTCACACGGAATATTCAGTTGAAGACTACCAACAACAGCAACCTCCGGCACAGTGATTTCCACCAATACCCTATTATTTATACGAATATAATTATCAAACTTAAATGCAAATGTTCCCGGGTGGCGGGTACTCACCACATGACTCGCTCACTCGTCTAACTACGACTTTGGCGTTTCCCTAGTCTAGTTGGCTAAGGCGCCCTTGTAGCCGAAATGTGAAAGAAGTGGGTTCAATCCCCTGGTCGGGAAAGATTTTGTAATTTCTAGATTGTATTTCAAAAATAATTAAACATGTTTTGAAATGCATATAACGCAGTGTAGTCCATCATCTGTGGCAATAGGGCCTACTATGGTTAACATAGCCAGTACGAAATACGTGAAAATATTGCAAGGTTTACTCAATCTACGAGCGGAATTTGGGGGTACCTTGACGTGCAACATTCGACAGACCTTGCATGGGCACGGCATTACACGGCCAGGCGAAAAGCAAACAAAAAATATATTTTCAAAATCTAAAACATTGTCGTTAAAATAATTTCTAAACATTGGAAGTCTATTTTTCAGTTTATCATTTCTTGTAGGTTTAAATCGCAATGAATCTTGCTGATTTTGTTAGCAGTTCTCAATAAACTCGTACCGGATGTCTGTTTAAAATTTCAGCGCAATCTGTTCAGCGATTCGGCTGATTTTCAACGTACACACACACACACACACACACACACACACACACACACACACACACACACACACACACACACACACACACACGCACGCACGCACGCACGCACGCACGCACGCAGAAAAACAATTAGGGCCGTTTAAGTCGAATGGAAATCACTACGTTCGCTACGCTCACTCGTTCAAAAACGGTTCGCATCTAAATCTCACAATCAACATGGTGGAGGCGCCGGGTCATTCTTGTACTTTCTGAGGGACTATAGCCACTCCCCCCTTACGCATAGGGTCGACAAAAACATTCTGTATCATCCTTGTTGTAGGGCATAATGCAAACAAAAATAAGAACGCATGGCAATCGGACGTAGGGTTCAATTTGTATCGTAAGACGTGACACAGAAAAGCTATGCTTTGAATAATGCGATTTTCATATTAGTCTATTACTTTTTTAGGAAATCAAATTTGTAAATCAATAAACTCCTCTACAGCCACTAGTATCAATTTCTTTGAAGACCAAAAATTCTTTTTCTTTTTTCTTTGAGGTTACAACTGTTTTTCAATATGTGATAAACGATACTATCGATAACTGCCATAATGTTAGCATAGGTTGGTGGTGTGTTTCGTAGTGCTTACAAGCTACAATGATGTAAAACACAAAAATGCGAACAATTAAACAGTTCAAGTCTATAGAAGATTCACTATAATTATACTGGAATTGAATAAGTTTTCTTCTACTTATTTTACGACAAGATAAATGCACAAAACGAAACCTATGCTACGGGATGCACCAATAGGTGTTTATGGCGAGTCCCTTAGTGGTGATAAATTGTACTTAGTTCGCTATACGGTGATACGTTTATTAGAAAGATGTCGAGAATGCAATCCTCAAGATATGTTTGAAGAGTAGAAGGTATATGTCGCGGGGCTCGGAGCCTCTCCCCTATCAACCTAGCGCCTCGCGAGAAGCGCCCCATATCATATGTGCACCGTGCAAGGTGGGTGCTTGCGGTAAGTGTTCAGTTGAGGCATAGTTTAAAGAAACATCGCATACAAATTTGACTAAACACTAAAGCCGCTTACAGAAGCGTTCGTTTGCAATTTGCAAAAAAGTAAAAATGTTTTACAAGATTGTGCTTGAAAACTTTCAAGACAATCTTCAGGTGGTTGCTAAGTTTACCCCCCCCCCCAACCCCTCCCGTTGCTCAACTTATTATTCGTTAAAACAACTTTTAATAAAACATGAAAAACTAAAAGGAATTCGTACAAGCGCCTAAACTTCGAGGCAAACTTTAGTAAAGTAATAATTGAGTGGTCTGATGAGCTCTAGTCTGGGCTTTAGGGTTCAGTGATGATGAGGGCGGCAGATATGGCTTGATCATCGTCTCGGAAAACATTCTTGCTGTTTCAGCTTGTCATCGAGGACAATTAACAGCCCTATCATGTTTATGTAAGGGAGTCTGGTGCCGGGATTGTGTCTGGCACTAGTCTAGTTCTAGTAGATTGGATTCTCTCCCGACTATTGATACGATGAACCACCACGAATTACAGTCAAAGAACTCTGATTCGGGAGGTCTCTGGTTCAAATCCCGCCAAGACCGGAAATCCTGACTTGAGATTTTCCTGAGGTTTTCTCAGTCGTTAGTGCAAATGCAGGGGATCGAGTCCTTTTAAACAGCCCTCGGATATCCCGTCACAATTTCCAAATTCCAATATACCTAGTTAGGAAGCACCTGAAGAGTGGCATGCATTGCTCCTATAAAAATTGTATAAAAAATTATTATCATCGTCAATGATGTTGTGTGGTTAAAATAACGCCCTGGCTATAGATGCTTCTACTGACATTTCCATAAGTTCTAACTGGAAGTTTTAGAGCTGGATATTATTTACGAACGCATGGTGTTTCTATGATATATGAGAGCTGTAAAGGCACCAATTACATGACCGTTGGTGTAATTTGGAGTCGTTAGTGGTTACTAATTAGATTATGAGAAAAAAGTTGTAAACGAAAGCTACGTAGTACTGGCCACACATTTTCGTGTAAGTTGTTTTGTAAAGATAAATCGAAATAAAATTCAAGAAGAAAATTAATTACACACTTTTGGTAATAAAATAACCGGAAGCCAGATAAAAAGATTTATTACTTCCCCAATAAAAGGAGCTCACGCGTTACACGCAAGACTGATCATACGGAGTCGCCGATTAGACGCCATATTGGTAACCCTGACTGAACTTTACGAGGTTCTTTCAGTCAAAATGTAGAAGAAGAAGAAGAAGAAGAAGAAGAAGAAGAAGAAGAAGAAGAAGAAGAAGAAGAAGAAGAAGAAGAAGAAGAAGAAGAAGAAGAAGAAGAAGAAGAAGAAGAAGAAGAAGAATGCCCGTTGTAGGTTTTACATCAGATTTACCAGGTGTGACCTTCTACCAGGTGACTATACGTAAATAGGGTGACAACGTAATTATGAAAGAAATGCCCAAAGTCTGTTTAAGAGTCAATCAAAGCATTCGTCTAAATGACAGAAGAAAACCGCGAGAAAACTTTCAGTCAGGATTGCCTGTGGTGGGATTCGATCTCGTGACCTCTCGAATAAGAGAGCTACCAACATCGATATTAAAAATATGGATGTTTGTTTTCATGATTCCTGTTATAGGACCACTCCCGACTGCCAACAAACCTTTTAGTCACAGATGAGTGGAAATTATTCCCGGGCAAGTTTCTTACAAAAAATATGTTTATAGTTTGCATAACTTAGTCGAAACCGTATCAATTGTGAATTGTGTACACAGAAAATATATAAAACTATCCCTATGTCTAAAGTGTGGATCATCTTACAAATCCTATGAACGAAAATTGCAAAACGCATTATTCAATATCACAGGCAAAATTTAAAAACAGATTTTAAAAATTGCTTTTCTTAGCGATTGGTTTACCTAACAAATCTCGCTCGCTGAAGGAAAATAGCTTTATGAACTTTTGCATAGATTTGCTTCGAGTGCGTAACCTGCGAAGCAAGTTCAAAGAACTTGTAAAGGAAGTCTGAGATTGAAATCTCTGGCTTAGTCCCCTTCAAAACACCTAATTTTCTGAAGAATCGTTCCTTGCTTGCTACGAAGCTTCATTGAATAAATTTGCGAATGAACTAGAACCCTATTATATCGTCTCTATAGAAAATATGAGGGTTTAATCCGATTTGCCTTTGGATTTTTGCATAGAAGAGTGATTTTCGTCTCCTATTTGTGTAAATCATGGTTAATAATGTCGGTTTAGAGGCAGGCGTATGTAACATGATATCGGAATATTGAATAGCGGCGCGCACGGGTCCGTAACCACCCCTGCATGGTGTCACTCTCTATGAGACCTAATCTAACACACTTGCTCCTGGGAGCAGACAGGCAGAACGTCCAGACACCCCCTCCCCCCTCCCTCCTGTACCGTCAATCAACATATCGCTTATCCCCAGGGAGGGATGATAAAAACCACTCGACGAGACCACGCTTTACAAATAACACATATTTTCCCAAGGGGAGTGACGCCTGGAAAAAATGAACTGTGTTTTCCATGGCCTTGCATAAACATTGGTCTTGTGTCTAAGCCTTTGATCCTTGAGATGATATAAAACTCAACACTCACGAAAAACAACTGTATTGTTTTACCAAGTGGACACGATAAATAAATATTGTTTAGTCTCAACTCTCTAGTATGAAATTAAGGGCGGAACGATCGTTTACTTTATGTGTTAGGTTCGAACAAAGGTTGTTTGTATATAAAAATCTTATCGGACCTTTAACTACCTAACTTTCGATAAGCTTCCATCTTATTCAAGGTAATAACTTTTTTTTAAACTTGTAATTTCTTAAAGTGTTGCAAGCAATGTATGGTAGCTTCAAATTTTAAAACATAACATTTCTTAATTTTAATAAAACAATATACTGGGAGAATAACATTTAAAATGATTTTATGGGTAAAGTTCGTCGAGTCTATTATCTAATTATTTATTATCATTTCGGGTCACGAAAACCTTAAGTTTTGAATATGCAAGGAGTCATTATATAAAGCAGGGACTATGAAGCAAAGAAAGTACTTTGAGGCGAAACAAATTTGCAATTTAAGATAAAATCTAAAATATTGTTTCTCGTAAGAACCACATGAGCGCGGAAACGCCCTAACTAACTCGACATAGACTATGCGAGATCATCAGGAGTAGACGTTGATGTAAAAGAGTTTAGCAGTTTAACCTCTCAACTCTCCCTACCTAAATGTACGGGTGATTTATGAAGATGAAAAAACGCCACATGACATCAGTTCCACGCACGATTTATCCTACAGCATTGCACTCCGTAACCTGCAGAGAGGCATAAACCACCATGAACCACCCGCAGAATCTGCGCTCAGCCCCACGCAGCGCCCGCCAAAGATTACGCACGTCGGGACCAATATGACCATGCGTTAATAACGTCCATCGATCACTTAAAGTCCAATCAATTAGTCACATTACTAAACATGATTGATCGGCCACTCACTAGTCTGATATCTTCAATTCAAGTCGCGTATTCTTGTGGTCAAAGTTCACCAGCTCCCATTCGCAAAGGGCAAAAGGCCATTAAATCCAATCTTTTAGTGGTTGAGTCGCCTACGTCTTGGAGAGAGTGTACAGACTACGCCTCGAGGCTTCAATCCAATATCTCACACAATGTTTCTGCTTTCACGTTCGCTAATTATCTTTCCCACCAGCTGTAGTTGCAAAACCAGTGGCGATCACTAGTCAAAGAAGAAACTCGACGAGAGAGGAAGGCGTTAAAATCCGTGCAAAACTTAAATTACACTTTTTACGAACACTCTTTTCTAAATAGCCCTAATAGAATCTAACTGCTATGATTATTTACGTTTAATATTTGCATTAAACGACGAAACTACCGTTTGAAAATTAAGTATACATGGTTCAAAATAACAAGTCCCAAAAGGCTGATTTATATGCTTAGTTCCATGTTGGCAAGAAACGAATTGTGTCGGATGTTTTTCGCTCAAATTATACAAATCGTATCGTGTTCGAGGTTCTATTACGTTTTGATTATACATTAGAGTGAAATTGTAAGAATATCAACTTTTTGTGAGAATTACCCATAATCATGAGACGGCGAGTGGCATTATAATGCTTAATAGGTCATAAGGTAAGTAATTTGCGAGTTGATTGCTCGCCGTAAGCATAACTTTATGCAATTCGAATGGTAATTGGCGGGAGGGGGCGGTCCGTGGGCGGGGGAGGAGGTTGTGGTTACGCAATCTCACTTCGTTGTGAATAGAGTGATTTTATCATTGAGGAGATCGTGAACAAGGTTCAGTGTGGCTTTGATTCTAGGCTTGGTGAGACACTTGTTGATTGATTCATTGAGTGATTGATCTGTTTGAGGGCTTTAGGCCATGGCGTTAGTTAATCAAGACGATATAACTATTCATATTATTAAGATAGCTAAGAGAATCTCTAATTTTTTTAAGATTGACACTTTTGACCTTGTTTACTTGTTTACGTAATGAAAATGTGCTGACGATATTTATAACTCTCTTTAACCACAATGTTTGCATTGAACAAATCTACTGCAATTTTTTTTTAGATCACACTATTTTGACAGACCTGGAGTCAGTATAATTGATTGACGACGAGCAACATTGTCGAACTATTTTTGTATTATAAAAATATGACTTGATTGATTGATGTGTAGGGCTTAACTTTGATATTTTCGAAAAATATATTTTATTTTTATTTTATTATTTCATTCATTGGACAATACATTTTTAAATTATAAAAGATTTTACATAAATTTTCCAGATATAGACTGAGCATAGCAGCATCAAAATTAAATTGGTTTTTGGTACGGCATATACATACATGTCCACTGAAATTATATTTACTTATTTATCGGAAATAAAAGAAGACATGCATTATGTAGCCCTCTGACCTGTGCCTACTCGGCCGTTCCTGTGCTCTGCCAATGAATGATTATAAAGTACGGTATAAAACAGTTCAAAACACTGTTTCGACCTCCGACTGAAAGAGGGGTCGTGAAGGATCGTTGAATAGAATAGTTTTTGAGTAATAACCCACCATATTTTCACATAAACGTTCTTCACTTCCACCCAATGTAGTATCAAACCCTTCTTTATCTCCGCCTTGGACTTGGAGTGATGAGTTTGTCTGCAAATGCATCGCGTGTCGCCCCTCCCTCCTTATGAAACCAATACCCGCAACAATGCCAGAATAATGCGGCGATCATTCACCGAGGACGGCTCAAAGAAATACTGATAATAGGATTCAACAAAGTGATCAGTTTCCGATGCAAGGAAATCGACTTTTCTCTACGGATAGCTGGAATCGACGTGAGGAGATATCACCTATGCTGCGGCCTCGCTCTACCGGTATTCCCGAAACAATATCCCGATAGACACGCGCATAGGTGAGACATGAAGTCGATAATCTTATGTAGAAATACCCAGCCGCGTTATATCGCATGAGTGAGAAACAAAACATATGCGATGCATCCTTTCAAGAATCAAACCACATCAGGTTGCTTTGATGTTTGACCTGATACCCATGGTTTATACCACCTCGCCCTCTGATGTCTCTCTATTGTATGACTTGTAATTAATTGTAACCCCTCCACTTGAGTTTTGCAGCGTACGTTTTTAGAAATAATTTGATATTTGCAGTAGATATTTTGTAAACTTTGTTTTTGTCACGTGTGAACATTTTGTATGTGTAGATTAGTTCCTATGTGTACCATGTACATGTCCATCGATTGTTGAAATAAATAAATAAATAAATTAATTTAAATACATAGATAAATAAATAACAATAATCGTGCTTGAAAGGTTAAAAACCTGTCAGGGCTAAAGGACGTATCACCCATTTATTTATAATGTTACGAAATATTAGCATTTTTATCTTCTGTGGCATGTATTTCCCAAAAACGTGAATTTCGCCCTATGAAGAGTGCCCAAAAATTAAAAAAATATGTGCCACAAATTTACACAAAAATAAATTAGAGTGTAAAATGAAAAGAGTTCATAAGTATTAAAAATCAATTTAGTGGATGAAACTCTATGCTATACGTATTATTACAATATTTAAGTCATGCAACTAATTGCATATTAGAAGTTCCAGAACTTTACTCTAGACGCAATCTTGACAGCTAATTTTACCGAGATTCTACCCACGAAATATACACTATAACGTTGATTGCTCTACTAACCTGGGGCTCTGCCAATATATTAACTAAATAATTAATCAATCCGTTTGTTAGTTACTATTTTACACTATTTATTTATATTGTACTTCTTTGCGTGGTCAAAGAAAATGAAGTTTCTAACTGTTGTTGGTGCAATACTGAAAACATGACAGGTTCACATGAATTAGGAGAGTAGGCCTATGTCTCGTATAATGCAAAGCTCTTTTCATTAATGTTACGTGCGCCCATGGTGTCAGACTCCTAAGCCACACTCCAGGGTTTAAACTAAGTCAAGCATCCTGACAGTGAGGTAAAGCCATTGCCATCTCGGTGAACTAGCACGGAGATTAAAATCATAACATTCAAGATTGCCCCAGGAGGGTTCGGAGTGCGGAGTACCTCACAACACACGTACATACTATAAACTTAGGCGTCGTAATGAAATCATTTACAATGTACCATGAACCCGTTTAGCTCTTAGTGGACTGAACTCTAAACATTGAGATGAGCTAACCCATACGATTTAATTTAATGAGGCTTAATGAAGTTTGAACTTTCTATCTATCGCCACTTCATCCCCCATCCCGCTTATCATTCTCCACGACCTCACTCCTTTACACGACTATTTTTTTATTATTTTATCACCCTATAGTTAGTTAATGATGAAAAAGTGTAAATTTACCATTGCTTCATCATTCACTTAAAAAAATTTTCCTTAATTAATATTCATAAGTTAAGCGATTAATATTTATTTGGATGCTAAGGATTAATAAACGCTAGACTTTAACCATCAAGGACTAGGAGCTCAACTCAACCGTCGTATTTTTAATCTATCCCGTATTAAGAATATTCACAATAAATTATATGTATATGGTTAATTTATCACGTATTTTATTTATCGTACGATTAGATGTGTCCAATAATTGTGGGATTCAAGTTTTACCAAATGGTAATAAGCATTTGATTTAACTTATAAAACCACGTTTATATTTTCTAATAGGCTAGCTATACGAACGATTACGTGGAGGTATGATAGATTACCTTTAGTGTTAGAACTATACTTATAACCCCAGCTGCTAACCAACATACCTTTACACGGTATACAGCAGCAATTGATTAGTCATTTATCAAAATATTAACCTCACATCTTTTCAAATTTAGGCCACCATCCGGGACGTGGCTACACACATTAACTACTCGTGTCACCACATTTATCTTCGGCGTTCGGAAGAAGTGTAATTAATTTCGTTTAGGTAGTGGGTTCCTCTATTAGTAATTAGTCATCTATCTCGCTGACCATCGGATTTTCACGGGGCGTGGAGACCGTACTTCATTAGAGCACTGTATTTATATTGCTGTCCGAGACGCCATCATTAGTAGCGCATTTAATGTCGACTAGAAGTTAAGTGATTAAAAAGAGAACAGAAAGAATATTGGGAACTTAATCATTGCGCCGGTTGCACATTATCTGCAGAGAGGGCCTGTCTATAGATGCCGAACACCGGAGCCTGTGCTTATTAGGTAAGTATAGAAGGTTGATGGACCGCCAGTGATTAACTTAGCTTAGAGAAGGAACTTTTTTCTAGTGCAAACAGGATATTTAATGTGAGACCATTTTCTTTGTTATCACGTAATGATATTTCGGATCTGTAGTAATTAATTGCTATTTGCTTAATTAAGACTATTTCTTTCTATGAAGATGTTTCATAGATACTCTAGTTAAGGTTTCAACAAAAAATCATCGCCGATAGAGATAGCGTTATACGTGAGAGTCAATTTGTGAGGTCAACGGCACGATACCCACTAAAGAGCCACCAGAAAAACTCACTAGAAGGCGAGACTTTTCTCAATGCATAGGATATACGATATTGCAGTTGCATCTCATCGCTACGATTAGTTTCATTTTAATACACCTTTTTTTATTTATACATATTACAAATATAGGCAATGATATATAAAAATTCATGATATAAAATTAATGGAAAACGTTTCAATAATATCAAAACAGGATGTTAATCAACATACTGAATCTGACGTCAACTAAACGCTACAATACCACAATAATAGCTAAATTGGCAAAACATTTTGTTTTGTTTTTAATCGGATAAACTTTGAACAATTTGTTTCTGGCCATGTTGCACCATGAAATAAAGATTTTTTTCAAAGTAGACTCGAAATATTTAAAGCGATGGATTAAAAGTACCACAACTAGATATTCATGACTCTTATTACTATCTTTTTTTACAAAATGGTAATTTTCTACCTTTTGGAAGTTCTAGAAAGAGCTTGTTCGTAATTATAGCCTAATTGGTGGTCAAAGTAGGCGGTATACTGCTACGGATGGCATACGATACCCCCCTGCGAGGACATGTGATTGCCTTGCCTCATACGACACCACTGTGCTAGGTTTGTGGTTGAAACGTGGTTTTCCTCCCGCAGCTTTCAAAATAAAACGTTCATATCCGTTCATCATCTCATCACCTTCATAGAACAAGTCTAACCTGACCACCAAGTGCGTGCGTTTCTGTAATTTGTAACATTCCTCGCCTGACGCAAGAGCTCGCACCGATTAGAAACCGCCAGGTCGCCATGTAGCGTATTCATCTGGTTCGACAATTTCATTTGCACAATATTGAAGCCGTCCGGGCCGGGGGATTATACGGATGATTGCCGACATTGGAATATTATGCGGTTGAAGAAGAACACTTTACAAATTCATGTTTCGAGTGCTATTTCGATTTGATTCTGTGTTGCGTTGATTTAATAACTGAGTAAAGAGATAAATAAATGAAGAGGATTCCTGATCGCTCGGTCGACTGACACCACATTTGTGTACAATGAGGGGTAGTTGTCAATGAAGCGGAACCATAGGGCTCTACAGTGAGATTTTTCAAAAATTATTTTTAAATATAAAAAAAGGATTTTCAGGTTTTAGGATTTTCTTAAAAGTCTAAAATTGACCACATTCGTGGAATAATTTTGGCTGATAAACTGTCGTTAAAGAAACATATCGTCGGAATGTCATTATCATTCATTCATAGCAATTAGCAATATTGACTGATATTTCTAAATTCTATCTGATGTTTGGTGCATTTCTCAGTCAAAATATGCGTCTCTAAGAGTTATATCCCTTTAGGATTCCGACTGACTGCTATCACGTGGAATCAAACACGGCTACAGAAACATATTATCTTTACCGTGGAAAGGTTTAGAAGACTTAATAATATAATAATACACAACGTAAAATATAATTTAACATTTAAATTAAACAAACAAACACGACGTCAGATAGACATACGTTTTTTGTTGGCATTGCCCTTCAACAATTAAGGATGAGACAGAATGTGTTTGGTGACCCCGAGTGTTATGCTAGCCCCATACAGAGTTTGAATATTGATGGAACCGTCAACCGGCACCTCCACCATTAATGAATTATATACGAGCGAGGAAAATAATAGTGTATAGTTAATCCAACTTAAACTTTTAACTTGGCTCCCTAGTTTGTGGTCACCCGTTCCCACATTGTTGCCATTTTTAATCCTCTTTCATGCACCAGTAATGAACCGTGTCTCCATTAGTCAAAACAGAGAATGCATTTAAAATAGATTACGTTCACAGAAGCAGTACAGGACTAATCCGCGTTAATAATAACGGCGATTAGAGAAAATCACGTTAACTATTGGAGACTAATCATGTGCATAAACTGTACAACTTTCCAACTTCCTCACTGCTTTTCATATCTATTGCTTTGACCAGGGAAAAGCTAGAACTTTTTCAATTTATTCTCTACTTTATAACTGTCGTACGAGATGAAGCTAATAGCCGTAACTAATTAATGCATTTATTGCTTCTAGCATAATTATGGGTAAGTCATTGTAGGGAGTGATTACAGCACTTAGTTATCCTCTAGGGCGTCTTACAGCGAAGCATCTCCGTTTAATGCAGGGTCGAGGGGTTAACATAATTACATGCAAGAATGTTCTTTGAATAATGCACTAATAATTTGCAAAGGGGTTTGATGAAAGTGAAGTACGGTTTATGCAATATCAATTTTGTAGATTATTAAGAGGATATAGGAGATGCCTTTTTAAGACTGACACCACAGATGTTTGAAATTTTGGGTCTACAGATGTGGAAATATACAGTAACACTTTTTAGGGATTTTTTTAAAGTCCAAAATTGACCATATTCGTGGATTGATCCTGGCTGCTTGACATATAAAATATTGATAGTGTCTACTGCAGGGCTTATTTCTCGATTTGGTTAGTCGGGAAACACTCCCGTAGGTGAATTGATAATATTTAATATTCAATTCAGAAGTTAAAAAATCCATCTCGACATCCATTCAGATCTATAATGCAAATACAATTCACAAGTTACAGAGATACCGTCTTGGTGGTATAGTTGGCTAACTATGTAAAGTTTCATATACATCGGATTCTCCCCGGCCGAGCGAATAGCTATTTGCTACTGTCAACATGTGTCAACAGAATCTTTTCCAAGTAAATTTATTTAATTTCACAGTTATTTCATGATCACCCTTGCTCTCTGCCTGTCCTTCTCCACCCCTACCATGTTAACCGCACACGCTCGAAACTTAAGTCTAAATACTGTGGGGGATGTGGAAGAGAGGCGGGCGCCTTCTCCCCCCCCCCCCCGCCCCTCATACATGGCGTCGCACATACGAGGAGATGATTTGTAGGCCCACCACCATGAAACCTAGAGATGGCATCCCCCGTCTTTGGACTAGCCAAGACCGCGACGCCACCAGCACTTAGACCTTTCACAATACACACAATTTATACTCTCTCAAAACTCTTTCTTGTAGGCAGCTGGCGCAGTAATTATATTTATCGCTGCAGTGCAAGACTCGGCACTCTTGTGTCAACACTTGCTGACTGGTCATGGAAAACTCTGTGGACGGACCGAAAACTCCTCCGCACTAATCTTCATCAGATTCAACGAATATTTGTTTACTGGTAACAAAGATTTGCTGGTATTTTGTACTTCCTAGCCACCAAGACAACAGAAAATACAACTCCAGGCCAAGAAATCTGATCGTCCGTCAAGAAGACTTATTCAACCGAACTATGTGGTGAGTGATTCAATCAACCGATGCAAATAGTTACTGAAAATCAAGATCCGCGTTAGAATTTTAAATTTATTAAGGTTTCCAGAGTTGTATATTTATGAAATATCACGACACAGAATACAAAATATCGATATCAAAAAAAAGACGAGGGAGCGGAGCGACTGAGGATAGCAATAATTTCAACTCAAATGGCGCTAATTCTGTTCTTTTGTATTTGTGTATGTGTGTGTACGCCAAAAATCATCGGAATCGTAGAACAGATTGCGCTGAAATTTTAAACAGAATCAGCTAGAGTTAACTAGAACCTACAGAATCAGCTAGATCCATTGCGATTTAAACCTACAAGAAATAATAAATTGAAAAATAAGCTGCAAATGTGTAGGAACCATTTTAACATCTAGGGATTTGTTTTTAAAATTTTCATTTTGTTTGCTATTTGTCAGGCTGTGAAAATTTTATGCAGTGATCAAGGTGTACCGAACCTTGCACGCTCAAGGTACCTAAAATTCCTCAAGGAGATTGAGTACACTTTGAAATCTCTCTACAGTATTTGTACTGATATGTTTTAATTAGCATTGTCACAGATGATAGACTACACTGCGTTTATGCGTTTCAAAACATTTTATAATTTTTGGATGAGCGAAGCGAAAACTTCAAGTTCACTGACCCCCAAAAATTAGCTCAAGTTTTTTTGTTTTTTATTTTTTTTTTTTTGTCCGTATTTTTGTCTTTGTTAGCTGGATTCCGAGCAAACGCATAGCGTCTTATGAAAATTTGACGGACCTTCGAAATCTCTGAACTAGAGTGTATGTTTTGGGTACAACGAGAAATATTTCTCATGAATTGCTTTTATGTTATTTTTCGATTTTAGTGCCCTATTTTGGTCATTTGGCGA
This sequence comes from Sweltsa coloradensis, assembly GCA_024449915.1. Lineage (NCBI taxonomy): Eukaryota > Metazoa > Arthropoda > Insecta > Plecoptera > Chloroperlidae > Sweltsa > Sweltsa coloradensis. The sequence continues at coordinate 465,133 of JAMZAV010000419.1, read as the reverse complement.
TTCTGACCAAACGGGTGGGGCTAAAACGTTCATATATATATGGACATAAGTTATGGTAATGTAGTACCTTTTAAAGAAAAAGTTGGAAAATCAGCCAGAATCCATAGAAATAAAGCTTTTAATATAAGTTTTTACGGTTTAGTGCGATATTTTCGTGCCAATTTGGGCCGATTCTGACCAAACGGGTTGGTGCTACAACGTTCATATTATACATGGACATTAAGGTTATGGTGATGTAGTACCTTTTGAAAGAAAAAGTTTAAAAAGTTAGCCAGAATCTATAGAAATAAAGCTTTTAATATAAGTTTTTTACGGTAAATAATAACATTTGACAAGTAACAAAAGAAACTTGACAACAATCACCTACAAGCATAGGCAGTAAAGCAAAACACTTACAAAAGTAAAGATATCCCAACGCAAACTAAAAACTTAAAAAGCTCATCCATCAACGCGGCGGACTTTAGCGTTTTCCTAGTTTAATACAATCCAGAAATTACCCCGACCAGGGGATTTTTCCCAGGACTTCCACATTCCGGGTATAAGGTCGCCTTATCCAACTAGACTAGGAAAAACGCCAAAGTCGTTGTTAGACGAGTGAGCGAGTCATGTGTTGAATACGCGGGAACATCTGAATACAAGTTGATTGATATATAGATATAAATGATAGGGTTTTGAGTTTAATTGTTATGATAGCGTGTCAACCGTAAGGCTATAAATTGACCAGTCTAGCCTATGACAGGCTAGAAAGACAATACCAACGCTATCTAGATCCAGTCTTATGTATAGGAGAGAAAAGGGAATGATACCGGGTACTCAACACATGGCTCACTCATTCGTTTAACAACGACTTTGGCGTTTTCCTACTTTTGTGGAGACATTTTACAAGATGGCGGCCAACATTCTGCTTTGATTTTAGAGGACTTTTTTCTCCTTATGAGAAACTTTTTGTCAAGGTATGTGTAAAAATTCAGCTTACCAAGAATTTTTTAAAATGGTACTGCCCTATGTTTCTTAGATTATTAGCTGCCATATTGGATTTCTAAAATATTCAAATTCTTCCTCAAGACTCATCATAAATCTTAAAACTAACTTAAACTAGCAATGTGTGAAAATCTAGATAAGTGCTCAAAATATGTCAAAAGTACATTGTATATTAAATTGGCGGCCATATTACATTTCAAAAATAGTTTTATTCGGATCGCAATCATGGTGAAAATGATATGTAAAGAAATAATTTTACCGCAATGGCTATTTAGTGCTTGATTTTGGGTGGTCAAATATGTCATTTTTGAGGAAATACCAACGTTGGAAAACTAAAAATTCTGGGTATATGCAAAACCCGATTTCGTAGACCTGATTTTTTAAATACTGGTGGAAGCTTTTCGAACACCGTACAAAGGACCTTCGTTGCTTGGCCTATGCGTGTGCAAGGATATAAAATAATTAAAAATTGAATCATTTAACATATAATGGATTTCGTTTTTTTAAATGTCTCATATTTCACTCTTAGCTCCAAATAAAATCGGTGTCACAAAAGTGTTCCACCTGTTCATGAACTAAAGTTTGTATATTTTACTTAAAGTAACAGTGGCAAACTTGAAGTTGGACAATGCTGGCTGGTATCTACGTCTAGTCCTAATTTCTCTGGTAAAAAAAAGTGTCTGCCGTAACCAGGATTCGAACCTGGGTTATTGCGGCCACAACGCAATGTCCTAACCACTAGACTATTACGGCTGTCGAGACGGTGCTAGACAAGGCAATATTACTTTGTTATGTGTCTTGCTTTCTCCTCTCCAAGGCGAAAACAGTTCGCCAAATCACTGTTTGTTGGATGAGCGAAGCGAAGACTTCAATTTCACCGACCCCCCAAAAAATTTAGCTCGGGTGTTTTTTTTTTTTTTTTTTTTTTTTTTCGTTTTTCTGTCTGTTTGTTCGCTCTCTACCGGGCAAACGGCATATGCGATCTTGATGAAAATTTGACACGACCTTCGTTTTCTCTGAACTTAGACTTGCCACGTTTTTTGGGTACAATCGAAGAAATATTTCTCATGAATATCGTACTTTTACGATTTTTTTCGATTTTTAGTGCGATATTTTCGTGCCATTTGGGCCAATTCTGACCAAACGGGTGGGGCTACAACGTTCATATTTCACATGGACATTAAGGTAATGGTGATGTATTGCTTTCTGAAAGAAAAAGTTGAAAAAGTTAGCCAGAATCGAGAGAAATAAAGCTTTTAATATACGTTTTTTGACTTTTTGTGCGATATTTTCGTGCCATTTGGGCCAATTCTGACCAAACGGGTGGGGCTACAACGTTCATATTATACTTGGACATTAAGGTTATGGTTATGTAGTACCTTTTGAAAGAAAGAGTGGAAAAATTTAGCCAGAATCCATAGAAATAAAGCTTTTAACACAAGTTTTTTACGGTAAATACCAATTGACAAGAAACAAAAGAAACTTGACAACATTCACCTACAATGCGTAGGCAGCAAAACAAAGCACTTGCAAAAGTAAAGATATCCCACGCAAACTAAAACCTTTAAAAAGCTCATCCATCAACGCGGCGGGACTTTAGCGTTTTCCTAGTATATTACCAGAGATATCTGTAGCAACCTTGATTTGAGGTTGAGACAAATTCCCTGGCCGGCATTTACTGAACTTGAACGTACTTAAAATTGAATAGAAGATATTTGATTTTCAAGGTATAAAAAAGTGTCTGCCGTAACCAGGATTCGAACCTGGGTTCTTGCGGCCACAACGCAATGTCCTAACCACTAGACTATTACGGCTGTCGAGACGGTGCTAGACAAGGCAATATTACTTTGTTATGTGTCTTGCTTTCTCCTCTATCAGGCGAATACGGTTCGCCAAATCGCTGTTTGTATATTACCAGAGATAAGTGTAGCAACCTTGATTTGAGGTTGAGACAAATTCCCTGGCCGGCATCTACTGAACTTGAACGTACGGGTACTTAAAATTAAATAGAAGATATTTGATTTTTAAGGTATAAAAAAGTGTCTGCCGTAACCAGGATTCGAACCTGGGTTATTGCGGCCACAACGCAATGTCCTAACCACTAGACTATTACGGCTACTGAGACACTGAAAGATACAGAAGAATATTATGGTTGTTAGGTTTGTTGCTTTCTCCTTCCGAAGGCAATGAATATTTAGTTTTAATTGTCTGCGTGCAAGAATTCGTCAAATCAACTCGGCCACAAAAAGTTCTTAACGGTATCCTCATTATTTAATTAAGAGGTTAATGAGTGTACTAGGAAAACACCAAAGTCATTGTTAGACGAGTGAGTGAGCTATGTGTTGAGTTCCCGGTATCATTCCCTTTTCTCCCCTCATACATAAGACTGGATCTAGACAGCGTTGGTCTTGTCTTTCTAGCCTATTATCGTAGGCTAGCCGCTAGAGTGGCGCATTATGGCCTTACAGTTGACGCGCTCTTATAACAAATAAACTCAAAAAAATTATTATTTATATCTATATATCAATCAACTTGTAATTGCAGATGTTCCGCGTATTCAACACATGACTCGCTCACTCGTCTAACAACGACTTTGGCGTTTTCCTAGTTTACGTTAGCGATAAAAAGGCAAATCGATATATCGATATCGACATGCATCCCTATTTTTCTTTAATTCATTGATAAATATAAATAAAGGTATACTAAATAAACATAGACTGCACGGGATTCAATACCACGTCCGGCTGTTAGTCTTCGGACCTGCGCCCCAACAGTGTGAGCCACCGTCGACAAACTAACTAATTATACACACGTTCTGAGTACAGTATACACTTCAAAACCCTCCACAATAAAGTGTCGCCTTCCTTCCTGTCCGTCCGTCCGTCTGTGCGCGTGTCACGTCTCACCATGGAAACCAAACACGACGTCTGACTGACAAGATTTTTACTTGTTGGCATTGCCTTCCACAAGAATGATACAGAATGTTATTGGTGGCCCCTCTGGTCAAGAGGGCAGCATGGCTAGCATTTTAAAAAGATAATTTTTGTGTTCTTGGCAACTCCACCAGTCACGATATGATCTTCAACAATCGAAGGACACAACACGACATTTAGTCTATTACGTTTATACCTGTTTTTCTTTGCTCTTTAGTGAGTTTATAATACGCAATCCATCTGCGATCGGGGACCACTTTTTCTGCCGGTCTCATCTGGCATACGTGGACTCAATCGTCCTTCATTAGTTGTGTTATTTATTACTATTATTGTTTGATGTTATTTTATTCTGAATTCAAATGAATAGATATTCAAATGTATTAAGTTTTTTATGTTAAATATGGCTCGGAGCGATGTTATATGTGCCACCTGGTGTAGTCTATTCAGTTCATGTCACCGTCGTGAATAATTTGTATGTGGAGAGGATTTCAATTCGCTTATTTTTTATTTAGAATACCAGAGGTCACTTGAATATCACAAGGCCGTTCGTCAGCAAGTCAATTCATACATGGGATATTAATAAAGATAGATGAAACTGGGGGGAATATTTTAATTTCTTATGAGCCGTTTTATCATAGTTACTGTGTGTAGTTATAATAGTTATTGGTACATGGCGATCACAGTGACAAGAAAAAAAACCACAATAGCAATAGTTTAAACGAAACTATACTTGTCATGTTGTTTCGTTGGTCTTTTATTATTTTTTTAAAAATTTATCGTCTATCATATTTAGTTTAAAAAACTGATTTACAAAGGAGGGCAACAAATAAATCTAATTACATAGATGCAGACACAACAATGAACTACAGTTAATTAAGTAAATATTTGAAATAATAATATTACAACAACACTGCATTAAAACACAACAATTTTGGTAACAAATTCAAAAAGGATATTAAATGCAATTAAAATGAATCAAATATAAAAAAGTGGTGGGAAAAAAAGAAAATAAGAAAAAAGGTCCTGGTTTGATATCCTGTTTCAGGCAGAGGTGTTTTAACTATTTCTGAAATTTCACTTTATTCCATCAATATTAAATCACTCTATTGCGGTCTAGTCCGACTGACAATTAGGTTTATCACTGAGTATAAGTAGACTAAAAATCTAAATATATGTTTTTAAAGCAGGAGAGCCAGGATCGAGTATCGGTGCGTGCTATGAATCATAAGCTTTACACTATTCAACAAGAAACAATATTTATTTTAAAGCCCGCGAAGTTTCAATACATACTGTTGCAGTTGAATGAGTGTGTATACCTAAGCCGTTGCCTTCGCATTAGCATAAAACACGAGATGGGAAGATTCCTCTAATTGTAACAAGAAGAGGGGTAGATTTTCTTGCTGGGAAGAAGATGTTCGGATATGATCTAGCTTGGGGGTGTATTTTACACAATGTACAAACCCCGGAGTGTTGGGGGTGGTTTTTAGAACACACCCATAAATCAGGGCGAGCTTTCGTAAGATTACACAAACATTGAGTGGAACTTTTAGAACCCCGAGCTCTATAATACTTCGCTTCAAAGGTTACAGCTAACATTCTCCCGGGATCATGGCGAAAACTTCCGAAACTCGACTTCTTATTAGCTAAATTAAACAATTTCGCGACTATTGATAACGCGGAAGTAAAAAATTATTATAGATAGTCTAACTGGCGCCAATTCTACTGACATTATCAAAATTTCTCGTAGCCAACATTTTGAAGAAAAAACATTTAAATGAAAAGTTAAAAGCTAGGCTCTATTTTCTGAGACTGTAAGATGAAAGTTTGTCAGTCCCCTAGGGGGTCTATATATTTACTAACTCGTGCGACACTAGTTTATCGGCAACGTCAGTGAGGGAATTTTTTTCTATGCAATCAAACAATAATAAATGTGATGTGAGATGTAATCAACATCTCGTGTAAACTATGTATTTACTCGAATGTAGGATGCATCTCAGTTTTCAGATGTCTAAAATCGAAAAGCTGGTTTGCTTGTGAATGTAGGTCGCACTATTGTAATATGTGTGATTGTGGGTAGGCCTATGGGTAGACAAATATCCTGAAATTTTGCTTTAAATGTTCAAATAAATATCAAGTGAAATAATTACAAGGTAAGTAACCCCTCCACATCACATCAACCTTGAATCTAAAGATGTCCTAGGTTTCTGCCAGTGGTGTGTAATTTGATCATAACTTATAATTCAATATCAGTACATTCTTGTTATTGGATAGTCAAAGTGTCACTCGCTATTGTGTAGTGCGTCGCGTAATCCTTTAAGTGACACGACGCGTCGAGACCGCACCTCCACCATTAGTAGAGGTGCCGGTAGTACACGACGCGCCGAGACCCGGCACCTCCACCATTGGTAGAGGTGCCGGGTAGGAACTTAAAAAATATCGCGTGCGAATGTAGGTCGCACCCCTGTTTTACGACTTTCAATTTTGAATTCTATGTGCGACCAACAATTGAGAATATACGTACGCTATTACTGGATTCCTTGTTAGTGGACTCAAAATGATTATTTTAATAGCAGGGCCTACTCTACTATAATAGGCTATGTGAATTGTTTTGAGGGTAACTTTGAAATGCAACTATAAAATTACCGACAGTGTTGGTTCGAGCGTTGAGCGCGCGACTCTGATTCAGGAGGTTTGCGGGTTCAAATACCGTCGAGACCGGCAGTCCTGACTGAAGGTTTTTTCGAAGGGATTGAGTCCTCTTATTAAACAGACCTCGGACATCCCTTCACAATTGTTCTATCCGCAACATACCTAGTAAGGATGAATTGCACCCTGGGCAGGCTTCCCACAAAAATTATTTAATTGTAACATAAAATTTGGATATTTAGATATTTATGTCCTAGTTATAATAAAGTATACACACTAACACCTACATATGGTAGAACAACATGTTACCCTTATGTTAATATGATTTTGAAATTAGCGTTGAACAGAAAACAACTTTTGCCAACTTTTTTCTTCGCTCCTGCGCTGTATTCTAAGCTTCTCGGGTACATTGTTCGTTGTCAGTTATAAAACAAGTCTGATATGAAATCAAATAGAGTTAAAGCGCGTGTATATATTCCTGCTGTATCGCCCCCTGCTCGAGAACGACCGGCTGCAAGGGAGGCGATATAGTGAGATATTGGTCGCAACTACAGACAGGAGATGACTCTTCCCAGAAACTAAGAGCAATCCCGTGTCGTGGACCCGACTACCTGAGACTGAACGCAAGTCCATCAGACAGACAAGTTGCCCAACTACTGGGAGACTAGGAAATAAAGTGGGTACAAGGTGCTGAGGTGTGCCGGATAGCCGGCCATAAAACATGATAACATGTGTGGAAGCCAAGAGTGCGGTTATCAATAGCTGGTTTAGTATACTGACACCTGAGAAATGTAACTTTGATATAAGTTCTGGAACTTTGTGTTTTAAGATTGGTGTGAATTAACGTATCGATATAGCAACATGTAAGAATTCGAAACGTTTTTATTACTATCTCGCAACTGTTAATTTAAAATGTGAGATGGATTGACGGTGACAATTTTTAAAACATTTCACAAGAAACCTGATCGGTACAAAATGGACACTCTTCGGATGACAAATCAGGAATAGTGTGGTGATAGTTGTTAGAAATAAACAAAAAAATCAAAGTACTTTCCAAGGTCTATTTTTTTAGATTCAATCGCAGCATTGTGTTATTCTATCGTCCAAGAATACCTTTGGTCTGACTTGCTGGTGAATGGTGGTTCGTATTGAATTAGCGACCAGATGCTGTTGAATGCAGAAATTTACATTATTTTTTTCAGTTCACTATTTATAGCAAATTGTCATTTTACCTGATATAACTTTGAAAGGACAGACGATCATTAACATGTAATATATACTATTTTTAAATCGGACTTAACATCTTTTCCGGGTGTCTAAATGCGTCAAAACACTGCTGATATGAAATCCCCAATTATTTCCACTGCTTGCATGTATATATTATAATGTACATATCGTTTTGACAAACACGGAAGCATCGGTTAAGTAATATAATTAAACCACCTTTCTAGTCCCCACCAATCAATGCATTAGGTTCCACCGTGGGGCATGTCATCACGCATCACGCATCTGTGACGATCTGATTACGTGTTGGTTTACCTGCAGGTTCCTGCAGGGACACCGGACACGACACGATACGTGACCGCCTGGAACACATAGAATCGTATTGATGTTTAGAACCAAGTGGACATAGAAGTTGTGTGATAACATTGATAATTTCCGTATGAAAACTTGCCATGTGATAAAACTAGTGCCTGACTAGTGAAGAGAGGGTTGTTGAGAGGTAATATTACCGAGACTGTTTTATAGATCTCGAACCATATCTCGACTTCAGTCTAAAAAAAAAACTTTAGGGGAAACTCGAGTTAGGCAGATGATTGCCGATACAAGATTCAACCGGACAGATGACCTTCTAATTAAATAAATACATTCTCAAGTCTACCCTCAGTCACATAACTGATTTTCAGCGGAAGTGCAACTGCTGAAATAACTTAATAACTTAACTTCGTTAAGAAGAAGTAATGTGTCACAAAATGGAAATAAACAAAATTAATTACAGTATTTAAGTGTCCTATAACATACCATAATATACAATGCTGTTATGACCTTGAGTCAGGTGTATCAATATCATAAGTCTACGTGTGAAAGATGCCTAGCAGTAGCTTCACATCATATCGAGAGGCAATGAGAAAAGTAAAAGCTTGAAACATGGCAGCTAAACGCTTAGAATATTCATTCATGATACCAACGTCACACGCGAAACAACTTGATAATACTAACACTACCACCAACGACAAACTTAGAACTAAGAAAAGATACCGTTTTCATCCAATTCAATGTTATTAAATGGCCTGAATGATAAGATGGACATGAACAATGCCAAGATTTATTAAGCTGTTTTCTGTATTTGTGAGAGTATCAAATATCACGGTATGCATCCCGTTAATTAACACCTCAACAACTTGACTAAGGCTATAAATCTAGGAGACAACCGATAAACTATAAGCCTACGTCAAACACAGCAACCAATCATGATTCATGACGTCACATGTATAGTGATATAAAGATTGAATATATACAAAAATAAAAATAAAGTATGAACATGAAAATGTAATTTATCAATCAATGAACTATTTAGCACTTGTCGGACGCTGAGAAAATCATAGGATCATGGGAAACTACAGGAACATAATGTAGGGTCTAGTCTTAATCATGTATTTCTGATGGTATATTTTTCCTGGCAGAATCGAGCAATGACGCACTGAATTTGAGCATTGCGTGTAACCGCGTATTCGATACCATTCAGCTCAACTTACTCACATTTACGAAGCACCTGCACCTAAGTCCCGTAAAATGTAATCATCATGGGGAAAAACAACTATTAATCTATACGTGTTTAGCTTTGTGTGTACTACACAATTATGTTGTATAAATTATCAACTTAAACATCGAAATGTAACAACAGTCGATGCCAATGCCGAGATTTATTATGCTCGTTTGAGTATCAAGTATCACCGAATACATTCTGTTAATTAACATCTGAACAAAGCCAAGCATTAATCCCAGAGACAACCGATAAAGCAGATGTCTACATCAAACGAAGACACGGAACATCTAGTCGAGATAATGAGCGAGATCAAATCTACCCCCTACGTGCGAGCCTGCACCATCTGTTACTGTCGAACACTGTGAAACAATGATATACTCAAGTCAAGAGAATCGTATTAAGTTTCAGTGAGGTCAAGCAAGTTTTGATCGTAACAGAGACCACTCTCAAATCTTCACCCCTTCCACATTCATTACCGTGGTAAAAACTGTTTACACAGAGTGTATGAATTTAATAAATTGGAGCGATTTAGATTGTAATTTAAAATTTACGAAACATATTTGTAATAAGGTGACAAGGAAAGGAAGTAATATAAAAACACATTTATCTGGTCAATTTATATCACTGTTTGATATTGCTATTTTAATCCTTGTGGAATTGTCCAGATGTTTGGTCTCAATTTGATTCCAAACGTCGAGCGCTAGTATCAATCACTAACCGAATTGTAACATTCACTCTCAAAAGTTTTTGAGAAAATTCAATTTTCAAAATATATCACATCATTGTGTTGCTCTTATCATCGAGGTTTCGAATACTTTCTAGTTTATAGATGCTGTCCAGAAAAAAGTATTTTCTTAAATTAGTCAGCAACTAAATAAATGTAATTAGTCAATCGTAATTCGCATGTACTTAAACACCGTTTTTTTTTTTGTTTTTTTTTTTTACATTTCTGCTTTATCAATGTGGAACGGAAACGCCAATGATGGATAATGAATACCCTTCCAGCACATATCAAGATGGCGGATCTGTACAACATAAAACAGAGCCAGTGTAAATGAGAGAGTGGAATGGTTTGTCTTCGTTAAATGGAGTGAATGATATGGCTGTCGCCAAATTAATTGGCGAGATAAAAGCATCACTTTTGAATAGCGCCCACGTGATATAGAGAATAGCACATGGTGTGCGCATAAACACAAAAACATACCCCTGCACGCGGTTCCCAAAAGGAAGTAATTAGGGTGTCGCTTTAATTCAAATCGATTCTCTCCACATGTGTATAAAAAAAGGGAATTATTGCTGATGTTTGGTGGTTTCATTCAGCACTAAGAAAACCGCTCCAATCATAGCCTTGAGGTATTTTGTTATGATTCTTTGGGGGGTAAAAGATGTTTTGGGAAAATTCCCAAACCCTTAGATTGATCGCTATACAGGATTTTAATTTAATGATATTTTTACAATAATGAACACAAATAAAAACTGTTTTGATGGTACCAGTTTATAGCAACAATTTGCCCTGTTTAAAGGGGTTATTACCCCAAAAAATATTTTTACCACAAAATTTATAGCATGATACTACACTTTAATGACCATTTAAAAAATTATGTCTTGTATTCTGTGATTTAACACGAAATTTTTTAGTTTTTAAATACTGAAATTTGCGAAAATTGGCGTTTTGGGACATTTACAAGAGCATCGTACCGATCTAAAATGACCCTTTATAGCATTGTGTCTTGAAACACTCAGACACACAGAAATATGCATTCCAACTCACACTCCTTAGTAATCTGCATATTTTGACCTAATCACTTTCCGAAATTACAAAACAAAATAATATATCAGATTTACAGAAAAGGCTGTCGAGTACGTCAATAACGGCCCAACATCTTCTTGGATCAAAATCCTCCAAGGTCACTGGGCACAAAGATCGATCCCTATGTTATTTCTTACAAGTGATTTTTACCGATGAGACCTAGCTCGAAAATTACCTAGTTTGACCAATTTTTTCGGGTCATAGCTGTGGACCCAATACTTTTTCTGTTACTTTCTAAATTCATAACTAGTTAGCCGAATAAAACATGTTTTGAGTTTAGCGGGTGAATACCCCTTTATGTGAATGACTAAGTATAGAGTGTGATAATATTGTGGAGGGAATGCCAAGGCATTTGTGTTTTGATATTGTACTCAATCAGCGAATTAAAATTTTAACTTTAAAAAGGTAGATATTTGTCATACATTTTGGAATAACTTCCAAGTAGTTTTGACTTTCCTCGTTTATCTCGCGTACATGGCGTGAGCTACCTAGCTATCGCTTAGGAATCAAGCGGATCAATTTTTCTGCGAATGAAACAATAAATGAGTACATACGCAATGTATAAGGTTATGTTAGAAAAGTTTTGCTGTTTTCGATGTACATTATTCAATTGGGGTTTACGATCGAAATTAAATCGACCGATCTCAGTTTTTCCTTATTTGGTTTCATTTGCACTATCGACTTTTGGGCGAAACTCTACAAGAGCGAAATATAATAGGCGTGACTTTATTAAAGCCTACGCGTGAATTGTGCTTGAATTGATTAGGGTTTCGCGACATCCAGACAGGAGGCGTCGCCACGTCGTTATAATATTATATCGGCGAGTCTCGCTCGCACATCGTGCCACACAAGATGCTGCGCTGGGTGTAGTTGTGCGAGTTGTGCACTGCCCGGCGAACATTGTCAATGTGTAAATCTTTATAGTTTGACCACGACCCCACCTAGTATGGATACAAATCGTTAAAACAAATCAGCAATCACAATATATCATTTACGTTTGGCTTTGTAAATTAATAGATTTTAGTTAGGTTTATACCTCTTCCCATTAACTTGCGTTTATACAGACGCACATACAAAATACAATTTTATAGGTTTGCAATTTTGAAAATAACAATATGTGATGCTACAATCTTTTAGAATTAAGCTCTAATCTTATTAGTAAAGAAAATTCGTTTGTGATTATACAGAATGTTCCTGCCCATGGGCAGGTAATACTCATTAAATATTACTAGGAAAACGCTTTAGTCCCGCAGCGTTGATGGATGAGCTTTTTTGTAAGTTTTTAGTTTTTGTAGGACCACTTTTCCTTTCCAAATGCTTTTTGAATGCATTGTAGGTGATTGTTGTCAAGTTTTTATTGTTACTTGTTAATTGTTGTTATAAACCTCAAAAAAACTCATATTTAAACCTTTATTTCTATAGATTCTGGCTAACTTTTTCAACTTTTTCTTTCAAAAAGCAATACATCACCATTACCTTAATGTCCATGTGAAATATGAACGTTGTAGCCCCACCCGTTTGGTCAGAATCGGCCCAAATGTCACGAAAATATCGCACTAAAAATCGAAAAAAAATCGTAAAAGTACGATATTCATGAGAAATATTTCTTCGATTGTACCCAAAAACGTGGCAGGTCAAAGTTTAAAATTTTTGAAGATCCCCAGAAAATTTCATCGCAATTAGAGTATCGGTTTAGCCGGAATCGTGTCAACAAACACACAAAAATACAAACAGAAAAAACAAGAAAAACGAAAAAAATTGTAAAATTGCGATTTTCATGAGAAATAATTTTTCGATTGCGCTCAAAAAGGTGGCAGTTTCAAATGTCTCCAGAAAATTTCATCGCAATTGGAGTATCGGTTTAGCCGGAATCGTGTTAACAAACACACAAAAATACAAACAAAAACAAAAAAGAAAAAAGAAAAAAATCGTAAAATTGCAAATTTCCAGAGAAATAATTTTTTGATCAATTTTTCGTACGGTGCAGTTCTAAGTTCAGAGATTTCGAAGGTCTCCATAAAATTTCATCGCAATCGGAGTATCGGTTTAGCCGGAATCGTGTTCACAAACACACAAAAATACAAACAGAAAAAACAAGAAAAACGAAAAAAATCGTAAAATTGCGATTTTCATGAGAAATAATTTTTCGATTGCGCTCAAAAAGGTGGCAGTTCTAAGTTCAAAGATTTCAAATGTCTCCAGAAAATTTCATCGCAATCGGAGTATCGGTTTAGCCGGAATCGTGTTCACAGACACACAAAAAAAAAGAAAAAAAAAACATTCCCAATTTTTTTCTCCAGTGTAGTAGAATGGAATCTTCGCTTCGCTCATCCAATAATACATTTATGTTGTAATGTACAAAACAAAAATTAAATGATAAATTATTTATATTCAAGCAAAAAAAAACAATGTGATTGTTAAATGTCATGTTGGAATAAATAATAATAATAAAAGGATGTCAAGAAGCAGACGTACTGGTTCAGGCATGTCCTATATTTTTGGGATAATGACCGCTTGTCTGTACGTTTATATCTCTGTAATTGACATCTCCTCCATAGTTGAAGGTTGTAACAGGAGAAAACAATAGTTTTTTGTAGCCCTCATACTCGGCACCTCCACCAACAACGACGACCTGTTGATTAAGAAGCTTCGCTCCCTCTGTTGGGAACTCCCTGCCATACCAATGCATGTTAAACTTCACTAAAATTAATATTAAATTTTGTTTATGTCCAGGCCTAAATTAAAATTCAAAGCTTTGAGACCAAATAGTAATATGTAGCCTCATTTAGAGGACAAGCTGTGCGTGACGCCAGCATAGATTGAACTTGAAGTATCTATAAAGTCATAAAATCCTAAACGAAACGAAACGAAGTACGTCCAAAGTAAAATATCGATTTCGTTTGTGTGTGTATCAAAGCAACTAAATAAGTAATATTGTTTTGATGTGTGGGCCTATACTTTGTGCTTTAGCCTTCGGCAGAACAGTTGAATATCCATGATATATCATAGAAATACCTGAGAATTACGACGCAGTTGGCTGGCCTGAGTCGACAAGAGCGGTTGTTCCAACATGACTGTCATAGACAGCGTGATAGTTCGACGCCTAAATCGTCCCTCGAAACGAAGATGTCTTGATTTTAACATGAAAGGTCTACGTTTTCTTGGTAAGTTGCGAAGTTGTATTTATAAGGGAAAATTTTCAAATGTTTTATTCATTTAAATTAAATGGCCTTGAAATCTAAAAATGTGAAAATTTGCTATGTTTTTGCAATAAGTAAAATTCTTGGCAAATTTCATTCCAAAATAATATTTTTGATTTTTCATATCTACATTAATTAAATGCATGCAATAATGAAAATAATTGTTGTCAAAAGAGTGCGCAGCCTACTTCACATTTATTACGTTTTGAAAAATATATTTTACAAAGTATATAAAAATATACCATGTAATGTCAGTTGGCAGTAAAAAATTGAATTGAACCACACAAAATGCGTAAGAACCCTGACTAGGGGTTACGATTCCCGGTCAGGGCGTGAACTTCTAGAAAGTATACATTATATTCGTCTTTCACAAGTATTTACATCACACATGCAACTAGTCGAAATAGTTTAATGATGTAAGTTTGTAATAATACCGAGATGCGTGAGCTAAATAAATATTTCTCATTTACTCTTCCAGGATTGTGGCCAACCAGCGGGGACGAGCAACGAAACTTTCTCTTCTATTTCCGATATCTCTGTCCACGAATACAATTGTTCAGGTTCGGCTACAGCATCATCTTCCAAATAATCAACGTTTCCCTCGTGTGGGGAGATGTGTCTTCAATGGCAGAATATCTAATTCAGGGATTAATTTTTATCATGATCCTCGTCAAATGTGGAAGCATATTCGTCTACCGGGAAAAGTTAAAACACATCTTCGATACTTTTGAGAGTCTCTACGAGGACAAGATGGTTCCAGACGAACAATGGAAACGCCGATTGATAGAATTTGATCGCTTCGTTAATCGAGCTTCCAAATTCGTAATATTTTCTCTTTTATGTACCGGCACAATCAACTCAATATCGTTAATAGTAGATGGCCTTGTAACACGAACGATTCCGTTGAGGTAAGCAGATACCAAATACAATCATTATTTGAATTTGTATTTTATTTTATTTATTATATTGGTTATTCTGGAAACAGTCCTAGTAGGTGCGAATGACAATGTATAAAGCAATCCAGAAATTCTCAAATCCAACCCTACCGGGATTTGAACCCGGGTGTCTCACATCCCAGATGAGTGTCTTATATCCAATCGGACCGCCGATTACATTTTTGGTATCGATTAGCGCAGCCAAATCGCCCTAACCCCCCCCCCCCCACTTTCAGAAAGTGTGACCATATGTATAATATTCTTCTCAAATCAAATAGTTTCCGATTTAAAGTGGTTATTCAAAATGACAGCTATACTGCTATCCCCCCACATTTTTCATATATTTAGCAAAAAAATTATGCAAAATGTGACAAGAATGTGTACCTTAGTGGAATAATCGGAAATGAAACGTTATAACATTGTTTCTAGTGGGTGTCTTATTATAGGTACATTGCATTTAGCGAAATTGTGAAGGGATTTTTTAATAGCTATGTAAGAGATCGCAATCCCTTGCATTTGTATTACACAGAACAAAACCTTGTAAAACACTTGCCGGTGGCTGGTTTCGAACCCATGACCTCCCGACTCAGTGTCTCACACGCTTCACTTGTCTACAGGCACTGGTTCCCTTACGACACCCGCTCATCTCCCTGGTTCGAGATTACCCTCATCTCCACATGGACCATAGCAATCCTCGACGCGAACATGCTATTCACAGCGGACGTCGTGTTCATTGTCCTGATGCTTCACATCGTCATGCAGTTCAAACTTCTGCGCTACAAACTGGAGAACACTCGTAGCATAGCTGAGAAACTTGATGCTGACCCCAACACATCTTACACTAGGCGTTATGAACAGCGTTTGGTAGATGGGCCAGCAAGGAATAAAATACGCCTACATCCCATGGGGACACTAGTCAATAAGAAGCTATTTAGTGAAAAGAGGTTGAAAAGTACTGCGGAAAGTATAAGGGCATATCTTATGCTACAGAATGCTTACAGATTTAATGCATCTGGCATGAGTGGGGTATTACCGGAAAGTCAGACAGTGTTAACTTCTTCAGGTAGTGACTCTCGGGTATCAGTAGATGGTCAAAGATTTGCTTGTACTTCAGGAAACTTTGGTGGAGATTCTCAAATACCAGCAGGTAGTAAGAGGTTTACTTCTTCAGGAAAGAAGAAATGTAGAGATTTAAAAAAAATAGAGGGTAGTCAGAAATTAAATGATCCTTCGGAAAGCTATGATATGGGAGCTCAGGTACTAGAAGATGGTCCAAGATTAAATAGTACTTCAGGTAAAGATGATTTTGGCAATCGAGAAATACTAGCAGAAGGTCAGATATTCAAAAGTCCTCGAAAAGCTATAATATTGGAGCTCAGATACTAAAAGATGGTCCAAGATTAAATAGTACTTTAGGTAAAGATGATTTACGTTCTCGAATACTACAAGCAGACGATCAGATATTCAAAACACCTACGAAAAGCTGTGACATGGAAGCTAAGGTATTGATGGACTGTACAAGTCCTTTAGTAAGCAACACAACAAAGAATAACATGGAGTGTACCAGCAACAAGCATAAAACTGACCAAGGAATGGAGCAGTACCTAAAGCATTGTGCTCAACACCATCAGAGATTGCTAAGGTGAGTATTTCCATGAGAGTACATCAAAATATTTATATCATAAAACGATTATTTTTTTATAGTTGTAATTGAGCGAGCGAAGCGAGCGTCTCCACTTGACTCTTATGGCTCGAATGTCTGTTTTTTTTTTTTTTTTTTTTTTTCTGTTACTGCTTCGATACAGGTCGCACCGTTTCTCTGATCGACCTGAAATTTTTTACACATGTACATACCACCTAGGCGGGTTGCTGTATAGTTTTTGAACAAAATCCGATCGTTGGTTATAAAAAATAAAAAAAAAAATAAATAAAAAAAAAAAAAATGTTTCGATCGTTATGAAATTTTGCAGGGTCAATAAGTACACCATTCTCTCCTATTTTTCAAATTTTCAGCTAAATCGGTCAAGACGTTAAAGACTTATTGGTAATAAATAATTCGAAAAATGATGCTAAAAAATGAAGGAAAGAAGGCTTTGACGTGAATTAGTACAATGCAAAGATGTTGGAATAGTATAGTGTACAATTCAATATCCGTTAGGCCTACACTGTGTGGTGGGCCTTATGGGAATGTCGTACTCGGGTCATGTTGCCGTACCGGTGCTCGCTCAACAACGCGTCCAACTGAGCGTTTTCCTAGTTATAAATGTAAAACATTCTAAACATAATACTATAAGAAAAAGTCGATGTTTGGCTCAGAAATGTTAATGCAGTTTTAGGTGCCCCCCTTGGTGACAAATTAGTAGATTGTTGGGAGGTTATTATGTCCAAGGGCTGTTTTATCGGACACAACACCAGCAGTCGCCTCTGGCTAAATTATGACTGTGCGGGTAGAGATATTGACAGCAGAGTCGGGATCGGGCACTAAACTGCTGTGGTCCAGTCGGAAACACGGCCATTATAATACCTTTGAGTATGGAACCTTAGCTAGAGACGTCAGGGCCCATGTTAAATATTTGTACCAACAATTTCTGTCTCACTCATCGAGTTCAACTCTGCACTGCTACGAGCGCTACGAGCGCCAAAGAGTTTCGCGACCCTCGTGGCCACGCATGAAGTTAGTAAGTGCACCCATGAGGTCCCCCCACAATTTCAACGACGCATCCCCCACCTGACGGTCCACATCGAAACTACGTAGATGCGCCCGGCCGGAAGTGTGTCAACTCCACGAACTATCTCGAAAATTATTGCTCGCCTATTTAAAAAAATATACATTTGGGCAAATAAATTTCTTTGGCCCATTGTAGATATTACAAAGCAGGCTTGCGAAATAGTCTCAATGGAATCTTTACAATACTGTAGACGTAATAGTATTAAATACAGTGATTTTTAGGGTTTGTTAAATTTGAACTCTTCATTACGCTCATTCCATTCATATGTTTTTGTTACAAGTAATAAACATGTTTTTAAGGGCGCGGAAGTTGTTTACTTAAGCAACAAATAAATACATACTTTGCCCTAAACCAAATTGTATTTCTATGATGCCACTTCTAAATGGGAAAGAGCTAAATAAATAAATGTTTCATATCTACAACAAATGCGCAGAGCTTGAAGTGCAGGCAAATATTAAAACGGTGGATTCGCGCCTGTGTGTGTGTGTGGAAGTTCCACATACCAGGATAAACAATAGAAAATATAGTATAATAAAAAAAACACAAAAGGAACAAACACGCAACAAACAAATAACTGGATAATTTAGCTATTGTATTACATCAGTGAAAAGGATAATGTACACGCACCGCGTTTTACTGATATATTTTTTACAAACTAATGAACAATAAAAATTCTTTTCTTCTCGTTGAGGCTTCGAAGAAATCAAGAACACCTTTCATATTTTAACTTATTATGCAGAGATATCAATCAGCAATAAATTCTAGGAATCAAAATGTGTAGATTAATTAATAATGAAAATTACAATAATGCTACTTTTTTTTTAAATCAAAACTTTCTGTAGACTATAATGTAATTGAAAAAAGTGGTTACAATTTGGGATTATTGTTCAAATTTCCGACTGTCTGGAAAAAAAAACGGGGAAACGCTTTTTTTTCTCAATTCTTCCGTTTTTTTTCAATACACCAACCAATCCCTAGCGAAACAACAAAATTTAATTGTATAGAGTGCTTGATCGGGAAGTATTTTTTAAGTAAAGAATGAAGAAGTATTTTGTAATCTAAATACAGATGTAAAGTTGCATTTTAATGAAATGGGAAATTTTCCAAGCAATAGCAATGCTACTTGAGTGCGAATATTCCCGGAACTCAACAAAAGGCTTGGTTCAAACCCCCGGTCGGGAAACTTTTGTAATTTCTGGATTGAATTTAAAAAAGTATACAATTTTTTTTGAAATGAAATACAATCAGTCATATGTGTCAATACTAGGGAAAACATAGCCAGTACGAAATACGTGTAAAGATTGCAGAGTTTTTTTTAATTTCCGAGGGGAAATTTTGGTGGTACCTTGAGCGTGAAAGGGTTTCGATCACTGCAAAACAAATTACAAATATATTTTCCTTTGCCCCCTAGCATTTAGGAGGCATTTATTTTTTTCAAAAGCAAAACCATTGTCCAAATTCATTTGCAGACTATTTTTCAATTTATCATTTCTTGTAGATTTATATCGCAATGGATCTAGCTGATTTTATTAACAGTTCTCAGTTAACTCGCACCGGATATCTGTTTAAAATTTCAGAACAATCTATTCAGCGATTTAACTGATTTTCATAGAAGACACACACACGCCACAATCACGCAAGTGCCGATTTTCTTGAATTTTTGAATCCTCATGCGCTTCGGTCACTCGTCTAATAATTCTACAAGTGTTTTTATAACAGGGCTTTCCCAGGATAAATTCAGAGATTCCAGGAATTAATCTAGCATGGGTTTGTAAGTTCGTGATTTTGAAAAGCGGACTTGAAACTCGGCAGAGATAAATATCGAAAGTGACCATTTCATAACAGAAACTGGCGTGAGCCCGCATTCCGATCTTTTTTAGTTCCGTGGAATAATAATAATATGAAAATGTAGAAAAGCCGTGTTTAACGTGTGGCTGATTAAACCTTTTGACAATTATTATTTGAACGACTAATTGATCGAAATTATGTTTTACGGACTTTTACCCCCAAAAATTACCGCCTATATTTACCAACGTACGTTTTTCGTATCGTATCGTATACCAATGTTATTACTTTTCTTACGGGAGATTTTGCCAATGAGACCTAGCTCGAAAATTACCAAGTTTAGATTTTTTAGGGGAAACAGTAACGAAATAATTGTTCTTTTTTCTTTTAAATTCATAATAAGTTAGCCTCATTTTTCTTTTAGTGTAGCGGGTAAATGAAAACCCATTTGATTGAACACTGCTTTGAATATTTTATTCGATGCTTCGTTTCGATGCATTTACTGTACTGACAATATTTATATTTATATACCAATAAAAACATTTTTTAAATTAAATAAACAGATGAACTGCAATTGCATGGTTTTTAAATTGTGATCGACAATAGCCCCCCCCCCCCTCACGTTAGAGCTCGCCTCTATTTTTCGGGAGGTAATATCTTTTTATAAACTTTTTTTACAAATTCTTACTTGAAATTGTTTTTTAACTGACTTAGTGAGTTGACGAATCCACTTTTTTGTTTTTCTTGTAACCCAAAATTTTGACCCACTTTTATTCAATCAACAATATGGCTCAAAATAGAGCTACAAGAAAAATAATAAATGTGGTAGATTCGCCCAATGCACTATCTGTCATCTAACCAACATTTTCAAGTAAGAACTTTATAAAATATAGTTTATTTAAAGTGTGATTTTATTGGACACATCAATATTTTAATTACGGATATTTTCCATGGATTATCCATTGTTCCACAAGCCCCCGCGGAAGTAATTAAAGGAAGGGTCTCGCTCAGTTACTGGGACAATAGTAAGCCAAGGTCCGAGATAGGTCATACTTCATAGAAAAGTCCAACTAATTTCTAAACTAGTATTTTGCGATTACGCTCAAATTTCACACGAATATATATTAATTCATGAAATTAAGGCTTTGTGAAAAAATCATTACAATCGGATAAAGCATGTAGGTTTTACAAGCCGAAGAAATTTTAAAAATCGAAAAAAGTCGTAAAATTGAGAATTTCGTAATAAATAGCTTTTTGATAACGCTCAAATTTCACATGAATATATCAATTCATGAAACTAAGGTTCTGTAAAAAAAATCTTACAATCGGACAAAGCATGTAGTGTTATAAGTCAAAGAATTTTTTAAAATCGAAAAAAATCGTAAAATTGCGATTTTCCACGAGAAATAATTTTTCGATTGTGCCAAAAACGTGACATTTCTGATTTTCAGAAATTTAGAAGGCCTCCATAAAATTTCATCGCAATCTGAGTATCGGTTTACCCGGGAAATCGTGCTAACAAACAGACAAAAATACGAAAAAAAGAAAAAAACACATTACAGATTTTTTTCTCCAGTGTAGTAAAATGGATCTTCGCTGCGCTCGCTACGCCGTTACGCTCATCCAATAATTAGATTGTTTTTTGGATGAGCAAAGCGAAGACTAACATTTCACGCCCCCCCCCCAAAAAAAAAAAAAAAAAAAAAAAAATTAGCTCTGGTGTTTTTTTTTTTTTGTTTTGTTTTGTTTTTTCGCGCTCTACCAGGCAAACGGCATATGCGATCTTGATGAAAATTGGAGGGGACCTTCGAAATCTCTAAACCTGTCGCGTTTTTGTCAAATTATTACGTGAAAATCATTGAGTATAGGAATCAATATTATGTCAATCTCCTACTTGGTGGTTAGGGCCAGCAGCAACATTGTAATTTATATTGTTTGTATCTTCTTATTCATTGTGACAATATCCGGGGTTCGATTCCCTGTTGGGGCGGACTTTTTTAATTTCTGAATTGTAGTGAAGAAAAAAAATATTTTTGTAGACAATTATTATTGATCTTCTTCAGGGACGGATTTGTTTTGCACAACAAGCAAGTCAAACTGTGAGCAGGCCCCAGGAATCGGCCGTTGCATGATTTCTGTGTATTTCATTATCAGCATTTCGTTTTTAGGTTTCGTGATTAATATTAAATTCCATACAGATAATTTGTTTTCTAGTGTAAATATAATGTTAGATATTATCATATTATAAAAATAAACATAAAACGTTATCTATTTTTATTTGAAATTTCTAAAAATTTGTTTTTTTCTAAACTGTCCCTTATAACTATTATTATGAAGTTATTTGCGGCTAAATGCTATTATTGTAGGTAGGCCCTCCTTATAGAAAGTATATTATGAGGAAGTATATACAGGAGGTAACATTTATAAAGTAACAATCTAATTTGTCAAACTCATCAAAAAGCGTGTTAGCAGCATCGCTGGGCATAGCGAGGGCACAAAATAATGAACATTCATTTTACATAACAAATGAATTTGTTACAATATTGCGCAAATAAACTTAATCAAGTGAACCTTTCATTCGTCATATTGACGGACATATCACTATCACATCAATGTGTAATTTTACATTTAAAATGTTTTTAGACCTTTCTAGTTTCAATTTTTTCGGTAAACGGTTTAATAATTTTGTTATCATATTTCTCACTAACGTTGATAAGAATCAGTCCATGAGATACATTACGAGTATTCGTAAATTAATTCCTTGATTTGACTAAAAAAATTCGTGAAATCTCCGTATTTCTCAATTTTGGTCAACTCCGGGAATTTATTTAAGTGCATGTACAAATTTTTGTGCAAATTTTCCATACTGTATATCAAATTAACCCTTCTGCAGAAATCATCAACACCCGAGTGCGCGCGCATTTGAGTTGGGCGGGTTTAGTTGGGATTTCTTTATAATGATGTACAATTACAATGTATGAGACGGAGTTTTATGATTTGTTTGTTGTCATTGGAAGGAAAGAATCGTTTTTCATATTCAAGTAGATATTTTCAAATGCTCTGCTTCCTGGCGCGAGTATTTGATTGTGTTTTACAATTTCTTTACCCCTTCTGGGCCCGGGTGAATTTGCCCAGAGCATGGCTCTGCTAATCGTACAAGGCGATTCAAAAGAAAAAAGTCCACCTTCAAAAATCGCTAGCAAGAGCCAGAAAAAATCACGAAGATCTATTTATTTTTAAAATTATTTTAAATTTTTTGAAAGTTATTTACATATAAATATCCACACGCACACCACCACAACAAACAACGATGTTTTTAAACGTAGGCAAATCATTTAAATCTAAATCCATCAATCGAATCATATTGACAGGTTGTTTACAAATAGCTACACACATTGCGCGATCAAATCACATATTATCAATAATTAAAATAATTGTCTTTTTTCACGAGCTTGGTAAAATTTCCACAAATTATCCGCTTGGTGGCGCATTTACGGCTAGAAAGCTTTCCCGAGTAAATATCTCTGCATTCCACGTTAAAACCTGGTTTTTACGAGCTAATCCATCAGTGGGGGGAGGGAAATTCTTCGCCGAGCATTCAACGATCGTCATCACAATTCAAGGAATCATATTATTTTGTTGTTTTGTCTTTCACCAGGTTCGGAAAGACCTCACTTTTGCACAACTGTTGTGCCGGCCACACTACATTTCAGATTCCAAGGAGCAACCGGCGATGATTGACCAGATGATTTGACGAGGATGTCATAAAATATTTATTTAAGACAATGATGAATAAGTTTATGCAATACAACCATTAAACTCTTGAAATCATTTTTTAAATTTAAAAAAAAATGCTATTACAAAAAAAGGATAAATTTTTTTTAAGTTTTATATCCCCTTTGAACGAAAAAATCGGCCTATATTTTTCGGTTTTTAAGTATTTTGTCATTATAAAGAAATAATGTAAATAAAATACTAAAAAAACCGTAAATGATATCCGATATTTTTCATTCAAAATGAAAAAAACTCACAAAAAAATCATCCATTTTTGTAATAGCATTTGATTTTGATTTTAATAATGATTTCAAGAGTAAATGATTGTATTGGATAAACTTATTTATTAATTTTTTGAATTAATATTTTTAAAGACATCCTAGTCTAATTTTATTCTCAAACTTTGGGCTTGTTGCTCCTCGGTGTCTGATATTGTATAGAATTCAATTAGCTGACATACAAAAGAACTCCGCTCTCGAAGAAACAATGTTTTCTACTCGCGATAAAAGCACTATAGATATGGTATAAAGAGGGGAAAAAAATTCCTTATACTTCCAGACCAAACCAAACAAAGCCTACTTATATAAAATTATCCAATAGGCTGAATGCAAATCAATGAACAATGTCATTAATTTTCAATTTCGTTGTTTTTAACGTTACCCGTACTTGGTTCTGACCAGCATGGGACTTTCTTCCCCCCCATCCTCGTGTAAACTAAAAACTATTTACTAACTAGTGCGACAGTAGTCGATCGACAGCGACAACTTTGTAAATATTTTGCCTTACAGTCTCAGATTATCAATATTTTGTCATTCAGCCAGAAAAAATCACGGATGATGTCAATTATCTACTTATTAACAAGTCCAAAGTCGAAAAAATCTATTTATATTTAAAACCTGTTTAAATTAGAAGTTTTATTATTTTTATATTCTAAAAATCATCACACAAACAACCATGTTTTTAGCAAATTTCCAATAACTAAACTTTTAGTAAGTCACTTTCATACACAAACTTACGCAACCCTGGAAATTGGTGTGACTTACTTTAAAAGGATTTCGTTTCGCATTGTTTTAGTTGGATATTGAGAATGTATGTATACATTTTTTTAAATATATTATATTAGTAGTTGTATACGGTTATATTTAAGGCTTATTTAAATGCTTTTAAAGAAGTAAATCAAACCAATAAAAATTACCAGCTAAATTAACGAAACATGCCTCCGATGCTAGGAAGAAAAAATTTTTGATCCTGTCGTGGAAAAAAAGCATAAGGATAGGCATTGTGGTGGTGCATTTTCTTTTTATGAAAATCGAAAAATCGTTTTTTCGAAACCCACAATTTATGTCAGGTCAGCTATAGTTACAACTTTTCCCATTCTAGTTATTATCTAGCTTATTCTTTGAGTTATGACTGGACAGTGACGTTACACAATTTGAACGCCCCCCCCCCATTCACACTCTAACGCTTGCAAGCACTGTTTCGAACCACCTATTTTACTAGAACCATTGAGTAGACTAGACAATGCATGTTAATTAATTGGTCCCTTGGTCTCCAGGAAAAGGAATTCATTCCCTTCTTCGCAGAGGCAAGATTAGTGTTTTCTGAGAATAAGGGCTAGACATGCACAACAGTCACTCAACGCTCACAGCACAAATCGAACATCCCTACATCTTCCTCGGATTAATTTGTCGGTTTGTAAAAAAATGTCGGTTTGTAAAATATGGGCTCGTCTGTTTAGTTTCCCATATGGCCCAACGACAAAAAGATTAAGCTGTAATTGTAATTTTCACAATTATCAAATCTAAAAAAACGATGTTTTTATCGTCACAATTTGATTCCTAGAATTATTGATTGTTGACTTGTAATCTCTTTTAATAATATGTTAAAATATGAAAGATGTCTTGATTGCTTCGAAGCAACAACGAGAAGAAAATACCCCAAAAAAGTATTTGTATTGTACATTTTAACTCAAATACAAGGGGCGCGTACATTTTTCCTGAACCTGATGTAATACAATAGCTAAATTATCCAGTTTATTTGTTTGTTGCGTGTTTTTCGTTTCGTAAGCATATTATAAACAATCTAGTTAAAGATAGTTTGATGAACAGGTAACATTGCATTAGAGGAATCCTAAAAATATTTTAAAGCACAAAGTAATGCCCTTTTCTAACAAGTTACAACGACGAGCAACGATGTCTATGGTTCTTGGAATTACTATATTTTATTATCATGGTATGTGGAGCAGCTTCCAGATAAATTTACTCACAGGCACGACTAAATTTATTTTTTATTTATTTAACGTCTATCCATTTCCCTTAAAAAACTGATTTACAAAGGAGGACATCTTTGCCTGCACTGTGCTGCCATTGGTGCAGCCAAGCTTGCATACTATTGTTTTCTGCGTTATGGAATTAACTATAATATCGGCGTATTTGTTGAAGATATTTTAAAATTTTTTTATTTATCGTCTATCCCATTTAGAAGTGAGATGTAAAAAATACAATTTGGTTTTAGGCATGTATGTATTTTATTTGTTGCTAAAGTAAACCACTTCCGCGCACTTAAAAACATGTTTATTAAGATTCATTTCTAACACTATATTGTAATTGCACTTGTGGGAAACCCCCTCCCGTTGTCAAAAAGGAATAAATAATAATTATAATAATAAACAAAACATATGAATGGAATGAGCGTAATGAAGACTTCAAATTTAACAATCATAAAAATTACTGTATTAAATACTATTGCGTCTATAGTATTGTAAAGATTTCCAGTGATAACCATTTCGCAAGTCTGCTTTGTAATATCTACAATCATTCTACAATGGACCAACGAAATTTATTTGCCCAAATGTATATTATTTTATATAGGCGCGCAATAATTTTCGAGTTAGTTCGTGGAGTTGACACACTTCCGGCCGGGCGCATCTACGTAGTTACGATCTGGACCGTCGAGTGGGGATGCGTCGTTGAAATTGTGGGGCGACCTCTATGGTGCACTTACTAACTTCATGCGCGGCCACGAGCTAGCGAAACTCTTGTGGCGCTCGTAGCGCTCGTAGCAGTGCAGAGTTGAACTCGATGAGTGAGACAGAAATTGTTGGTACAAATATTTAACATGGTCGTCACGTCTCTAGCTAAGGATGGTTATATACTCAATGATAATACTGCACGTAAAAATGGATATTGAATTTTACTAGTGAAGAACCTTGTATTTGATTTTCTGACACTTCATTTTCTTCTGTATGTATGAATGGCTTTTTGCACATAAGCTATAAAAAAAATTGTCTGGACCGGCACCTCCACCAAAAGTCTGAATAAAATTATTTTAATCCTGGACCGGCACCTCCACCATCTTTAAGAATGTATTTTTGCTATCGGAAAATTAAATAATAATTAATTCATTCATTAAATAAATGACGATATTTGGTTGGCATGCCTACTTCAGTTTCTCAGTTGTATAATTTTTGTTTGTATTTTATAGATATGTATATATGGTAGCATTGTATATGGAAGCATTGTGCATTGTAAAAATGTAAGATACTTTAATTTAGTAGCTCATAGAGGTTATGTTCCACTCAATTTTAAAAAAATATGTTATTTTGTTCTTATATTATATGGTGACTATTTTATTCAGCTAATTTTTTAGCCATTTTGTGAGGACTGTTAGTTAGTCTATATCGGTTAAAGTCCTAATTAATGTTGCTATATTGTTATGTTGATATAATAATATGTAGTGTGTAGTGTGTACCTATATTGGCCGACCTATTGGCTGGATTAAAAAAGATAAACAATCTCCATAGTACGTACATATGAAATAAACTATAACGCAACAAAATGCACTATATCACCTCTGCCACCGTCGGCATGCGAAACTCGAGTTCGATCCTCGGTTAGAGTAGATTCTTTGAATGTAATGAATCGTTCACCATATAATCTAGAATCAATCATATAAGATAGGCTCTATCATTTTAAAAAAATGCATATATATGTATATGCACTACCTACGAACTAGTAATTAAGTTGTTCTTACATTTATGCTGATGATGTTATTATCTACGATAGATTAATTGAGCATTTCATTTTATTAATGAAAATTATATGCAATTATATAATTTTTTTGATGTTGTTGAATTCAATATGGAGAACAAAAGAATAGTATTTAGATTAGTTCATGTTGCCAGTTTAATGCGAACATATCGAACTGGTGCTCTAACTAACTAAATAAGTCTAACCCTTGATCCGTCTGCTAACAGGCAAACTCATGACATCGGACACGTCTTCAGGATTACCTTGGCACAACAAGTATTTGCTAATGGAATGTGCGGTATACTGATCTTGTACGCCTTCATTCTGGTGAGTGACTTTGTAATTCCGCTTACAAGAACGACAACACCAACAATATAATCACGAATACATATGTTTTGAATTAAATTAAGAATTTTTCAAGAGTAGGTGATATAAGAAGATATTATAGTTTCTGATTTAACATAATTGAGCTTTCTTTCATAACCACGTCATTCGCGTATATTGGTTAAAAAGTAATTTATATGTATGTGGTGGTAGATAAAGACTGTTGAATCCCACTGGTTTGTGATCGTCAATGATGAGCACTATTCCATCAAAACCGTCGAACTAAACGTATGCACATATGGTAGACTGATACTGTGATAATGTTATATTAGAAAGGAAAATAGGCCTTCGTTACTTTTTGGCCTTCCTTCCACAGACTGGAAAATATTAAATTAGGCATACATATCAGACCAATGCCTTATCGAAGTACTCCCGCCCCATCGAGAATAATATACCGTAGTATAAAGTAGCACTTTAACTTTAAATGGAAAAATGAATAGTTTTTTCATTGAAATACCAAAGCCAAATAGTTTTATGAGATGTATGGACCAATCCAGTGGCTCTAACCTCATCGCATTGCTTAATAACCCCCATGCTTTCCACTCTCAAAACATGACGCTACACAAAGAAGATTCAACTGTAAACAAATACTTAATTAAAAACGTAAAACATTACATATTTATCAAATTCCACCCCATAATTTGCATTGACTGTTCAAATTAACTAAACTGTTATTATGAAGAAATTAAATTTGCCAAATATATGAGCTTGTTGAATCTTGTATTTGATTTTCTCCTAACTCATTTTCTATTATATGTATTTTTAATAAATGGCATTTTGCACATATAAGCTATAAAAAAATTGTCTGAACCGTCTAAGCTATAATTAAGGTGATAGTAAAATAGCCATTCGTTGAAGGTTAGCAAACAGTATAGAGGTGACAATTAGCAAAGCAGATTTTGTCTTACATGACAAACGAATTTGTATAAAGATCAATTTAGATGCGAATCGCTAGGACTACGTAGCATTGGAAACTTGCCCGTATTGCATTAAAATTATTCAACAGGTTATATTCGTTTGTTAATGTTTCCACAGGCTGGCGAATTTAGTACAAAGGGTTTGACTTTCATCGGTGCTTTCGTAGCTTGCATTACCCAGTTCCTTGCATTCTGCTGGCTGGGCAACCGACTGACAGACGAGGTAAGTACCAAGCAGAGCGACAACGCATTGGTCCACTGTTTAGTGTCTTTGCTTACAATCGGGAAGTTCTACTTCTGTGATTAACTTTTAAATAATCCATCGATGTTACCGTTGGGTTTATGTAACCTGTAACTTGGGACCCGTCCTAGCAACAAAGTACATTATAAATTACCTTCCAAACTAGTGTTGTCGATTCTGGTGTCATCCGCGGGTGGTTTCTGACCAACCAGATGTCTTCACTAGAATCATTGAGTATATAACCATTGTTCTATACTCAAAGCTAGAATTACTGATCACTGGTTGTCCAACATTCGCTCATAGATGGCAGTCCTTGAGACCATGGTTAGTTTGGAGACGATTGAATTAAAATCACCCTCTGAAAATCAGCATTTTAGTTACTCCCTGATTTGCTGTTCTGATTTTTGGCAAACCTCATATTCGTTTGAGTGGGATCGTCTGATAAATTAGTTTTTTTCTTTTCGTATTTCTTTCTTTCTTTTTTTCCTTTTCTTTCCCCCCCCCCTTTTATATTTGGTTTGTTAATTAATTGCATTTAATATCCTTTTTGAATTTGTTACCAACATTATTATGTTTTATATTATTATTTATGATTAATTATAATTTCAGGATTGATTTACATTACGTGTCTGCATCTATATAATTAGAATTATTTAGTTGCCCTCCTTTGTAGATCACTTTGTAACGAAATAGAATAGACGAAAAATAAAAAAAATAATTAAATTAATCAATTAATAAATTAAAATATAAATAAATAAATAATAAAAGTAAGTTTTTTTATTGTTTTAAACTTCCGTGTACTGTTTCAACTTTCAGAGCGTGCTGGTGCGCGACGCGGTGCACGGCTGTGATTGGTTCGAAGCGTCCGAGAGTTTCAAGCGCTCGATGCGGATAATGATGTCGAGGTCGAATCAGCCGGTGATAATGAGAGCTGGGGGTTTGCCTCTCTGTATGAGCTCCTTCAGATTTGTAAGTATGCGCTGCTCCTCTTGTGTGCAGGACCGTCTTTCAGGCCTTTAACCCTTTCGGGTTATGTGTTTTGTTTATTATTTAGAAGTCAGTGGTACTGTTTACTGTAGAAAGTACATTGAGAGGCAATATAATATATATATAAAAATAAAAAATAAACATTTTAAAACATTTTCATGGGGGAGTAGTATAGTGTGCAAAACATCCTTGTCGGCTGTCTGCCGACATACGACCGAAAAGGTGTATAATATAATGGTTTGGTATTTTTTTAACAGAAGAATGAAAATTCGTGTTCTGCTTTTTCTTCTTCAATATTTAGATATTAACGATTGCTGTACACGACTTTTGTCTCTCTAATTCATTTGAGAATTAATGATGTCACTATATATAAATTAGAATATATTTTTCTGTACGTTGGTATAGCTGCTTAATATTTATCTTGTAAAATATTCAAATATTGTTTAAATTGTTTGTGTAATAGAACAATCATAATTTAATTGGCCTCCATCGTAAATTAGTTTTTATAGATGAATAGTATTTATGTATTAAATAAAATGACATGCTTTTCGGAAAGTATAAAGAATAAAAAAAAGGACCAAGCTCATCTACCCTTCCACATTTGCGCATTCTTAATTCATAAACTTACAGTGTCCCGTAACAACATACTTGAAAAGCTTGGCAAAAAAGAATTTGCAACTATTAATTTAAACGTAAAAGTGCATCCAAATTCTTTTTTCCTAATTAATTTAAACGTAATGGTCATGCAAATTCTATTTTGCCAAGCTTTTCAAGGATGTTGTTACTTGACACTGTACGTTTATGAATTTAGAATGCGCAAATGTGCAAGGGTAGATGAGCTTGGCCCTTTTTTTTAGATCTCATTTCTATTGAGCGTGTAAGGTTTGGCTGTATTTGTATTTTGTATGTACATGTTTCAAGTCATTTTTTTCACCAAGAAGGAATGTTCGTACACCAACCAAATTTGGCATGTGTTGTCAGGTACCCAAAATCCCCTTGATTTTGATAGTTTTTAAGTTCAAATCACGTTTCATGACAGCTATGTGACACCTCGAAATCACCCCAACTCTGCTTGCTGTATAAGGTGCTTGAGTGTGTAGCGCACCGCGGAGTGGCTGCGGTTATGTTAAACCCTATGTTATGTAGGTGTTGCTATAATAACTCGTGTCTTGTGTCACAGATGTGCAGAGGAGCCTACTATTTCCAAATGATGATTGGCAAAATCATCAGTGGTGAGAAGATTGTGAACAGAATGGACACACGATGAACAACGATATATAAAACACCTCGAATTTCACCGAAACTCAAAGTAATAAATGAACCCTAAATCGGATGTACACGCATATTTTAGGTACGAGGTACATCTATTGCCAGTCATTCGGGAGGTCGTCGGTAAGATCACTTCCACTGGCAACTCTGGTTCAACAAATATATCCTCAAAATGTGAATGCCAGGATCATGTAAAACTGCCATAGGAGGAGGCTAAATTGGGTAGCTATTCCTAATTCCTAAACATGATTCATGTAGGGAGAAAATAGATAAATCATATTTAAAATGTTGTAAAATATATAATTACAAGGACGTTTTGAAAATATTTTGCTTCTCCTGTCTTTAGGTTCTCTCTTCCCTCCGTAGACCAACACATTATATCTCAAAATCCTAAATTCACAAAGACTGATCTAACAAAAACTGACCTAATCAATACTCAGCATGTATCATCACAAAAGGCACTCCCTAGCATAATGTCCCTTTAAACATTCGATCTATAAAAAATAAGTTGATGAAGTAGAAGTGTTCCTTGATATTCGTCGCCAGACATATTCTGTATTTCGGAACACTGGTTGTCTGCCTCGGAAGCCATACACTTTCAATTCCCCAGTACTGTACTTCCAGCATTTACTGTAGAACCTCTCCATTTGGCGGGTTGCAATATTTGCAAAATCATGGCTTCATACTATCCTTATTCCAGGCATTCATGATAATTGCATTGAAAAAGTGTTTGAGTGTACTGGAATCTTGTGGAGAGGAGTTAATATAGAAGTGATCATCCTCTCAGTTTATAGACCACCCTCTACTAGCATCTCACAATTTATTGACAATCTAGAAGCAACTCTTATCCGAGTTACCAACTTCATCCAAATGCAGAGTTAGTGGTCTGCGGTGACTTCAATATTGATCTTCTTAAACCATCAAATAATACTGTTCTTTACCAAGACATTCTAAACTCCTTTGGTCTAATAGCGTCAGTATTCACTCCAACACGTACAACCTCTACCACCTCTACTCTTATAGACAATATATTCACCACGTTCAATTTAGGACACCTTCAAGGGGAAACTTTACTAGTAGACTCGTGTTTTCAGACCATTTTGCACTCTTCCTTAAATTCGAATCTTCAATAAACTGGAGTGGTCCAAGCTGGACTCTAAAACGAAAATTTTAAAGAAAGAAATACTTTAAAATTCCTTGAACTCCTTCAAGATGAGCTCTGGGTTGCTGCTCAAAATATATATACTGTCAATGAGTGTTTTGATGCATTCCATTCACAATATGTGTATCTCTTTTTTAACAAGCCTTTCCAGTTAACAGATGTAATACTATTAAACCAGTTAAATCAAGAAATGGATTACAACTGAGATTCGCTCAGCATCTGCCGACCTCAGGAACCTACTGCACTATGTAAGAGAAAACCACTTGACCTTATTCATAAAGGCAATTACAATCGTTTAAAAAAATCTTCACTCTAGAATATTAAAATAGCCAAAAGAAAATTTAACGATAGCATTATTTTATCTTCCACAAATAAATCTAGGGCATCCTGGAACATTATCAGATCAGAGACATCATCATCTACTTCACCTATAAACATGGCAATTGCGGTTGATGGGAAAAGGATCGATAATCCTTTTGAGGTTGCTAATAGATTCAACGTGTTTCTTTAAAGAAATTAGTGCTATACCTCTTTTAAAACTCCTATTTGTGTCTGATGTATTGAGACCAATCAAATCATTCTTTTTATATCCAACAAATCCTACAGAAATTTGCAAACTAATGAAGAAAGTAGCTCCTAAGTACTCGTGCGGACATGATGGCATACCTAGTGCCATCCTAGTGAAATCAATTAAACTCATTGCATTGCCTCTATCCAACATTATAAACATGTCGTTCGAAACTGGCACTTTCCCCACAATTTTGAAGCAATCAACAATCGTCCCTATACACAAAAAAGGAAAGAAGGATATTTTAGATAACTATCGCCCAATCTCGTTACTCTCATCGTTTTCAAAAATTTTGAACTCGTAATGTACAATCGACTACCTCCTATCTCAATAAATATCACATTCTAGATGACAGTCAGCATGGCTTCCGTTCTGGGAAATCTACGACGACAGCTATTTTTTCATATCTCTCATCGCTTTACTCTGCTTTAGACAGAGGAGATCAAGCCTTTGGGCTCTTTTTTGATATGACAAAGCTTTTGATACAATCGATCATGGAATTCTCCTCAAAACATACATTCCTTAGGCATTATCGGCCCGTGCACACAGTTGGATACGTCATTTCTCACTAACCGCAAACAAACGGTGAAAATAATGTCATCGAAATCACACATTCCTTCAATATCTGACCCACTCCCAATAACTAGTGGTGTCCCCCAAGGGTCTACGCTTGGCCCTCTATTTTTTATAATATATATTAACAGTCTTCCCAAACTTCTTAATATGGAAAATTTCCAGGACATTGTAAAATCTTTCCTCACCTTATATGCTGATGACATCAACTCCCTCCTCCCCCCATAATGTAAATTCAATGTTGCTAACATCAGCTGCAAATTCTCAAGTATCACAAATATCATCATACTGTAATCTAGTAGACTGGCTATCCAAACGATAAAAACAATTTTCTTAAATTTTCATACTAATGCATCGCAATACCCCTTAAGCCCCCTTATTCGTCTGGATGGTAAGAGTATAGCAAGGCAACCTACTGCAAAAATTCTAGGGCTTACTGTGAGTGAGTCCCTTGACTGGCTTCCACATATCCAGACATTGGCACCGCGTCTGCTAAGTGGTTGTTTCATGCTTCGAAGGCTAAAACTTCTTGTGAGCCCTTCTACGTTACTCATGGTATATCATTCATACATTCAGTCAATTATCTCATATGCAGTTCTATTTTGGGGCATCTCAAGTCATGCTAAACGAATATTCATAATACAAAAAGGGCGGTGGGAATAATCGCCGGTATATCAAGGTGACATTCATGTAAGACACATTTCACTAATCTTCATGTATTGACTCTTACATCCGAATTAATTTTGTCAGCTTCCACATTTGCACACTCTCATCCTGAACTGTTTTTAACAAATGCACTAAACACTCTCATAAAACGCGTACTAACTCTAACATATTCATTCCTACTTTCAACCATTCCTCTTTAAAAACAGTCCAAGCTCCCTCTGTAGTAAATTGTACAATAAATTTCCACAATCCATCAAAAACGATACTCCAACATCATTTAGAATTAAAATTAAATCTTTTCTCATTCATAACCCTTTTTATTCCTTAGAGGAATTCCTTATTGCAAAAATTGAATTTAACTAACACAATTTTATGTCCCATCTTCCTTCTTGTCCATCACATAACGTATGTATGTTTATCTTATCTATTCTTATTAATTGTTCTCTTAAATATTTTATTGTATTACTATTTATATTCTAATTCTAATTACTATGCTAGTTATTCACTCCCTCTCTCTCAGGAGAGGGTATATTTTTACTATGTAAGAATCTGTGAATAAAGAATGAAATGAAAAAATGAAAATGAGTCGGGAATGTGGAGAAGGACGCGCACTGCAAGGAATAATCAAGAGGGCGATTCATTATATTATGTAAAAATAGAAGCAAGCGTTAATAAATAAATTAAGTTACGTTGTCTAGAATCCCGGTATTCGCACGAGTTTCACCGAGAAAACGTAAAAACAGCTTTCAGCCTTTACTTCATTCAGCCCCATGAAAATGTGTGCATAAACGATTAACATTACATCATTCCACACAGTTTTATAGTCACCAAGTTTTTAAAAACTAAATGGTTATATGGGGATAAGTCTTAAACGATTTTAGTCAAAACGTTTTCAGAAGCGTATTGGACATCTTGAATACATTTTCAAACCGTTTTCGTGTGTGTGCGTACTGCTTATACCTTCCGCCCTCAGAGTCCTAGTATAATTAACTCTGACAGTACTGTAGGCGGTGACATGATGTTCAACTTTCTATAAGTGAAAGATTCTAACGAGATTTCCTTTGATCTCGACTTCCTTGTCATTTGCGATGACGCGTCTTTCAAATTGATTTCAACGAGCAAACACATTTCATAAGCGACGTTTTTAAAATAAAGGGCGTTTTTTTAGCCATTTTCATTGTAAAAACGGGGCTTCATCCGACGTTTTAGGAGTACGACTCAGATAAATACGATGTGCAAGAATTTTAAATTCTCCAAACGTTGCGACTTAACCTATATTTATTTTTAATTTTGGATAAAATTCAAACGTTTTCATCAAACGAAAATAATACGATTTAAAAATGAATTTTAAATTGATTACATTTTACAATTTTAGAAACAGTTATGTAACCTCATATTTTTAATAGTTTAATATAATAATTTTCCTTTAGGGAAAAACTGGTCAAGAACAACTTAATCTGAAATTAACAACGTAATCGCTTTTTAATTCATATTCCAAGGAACCCTAAATTAAAACCCAGGTTCGAATTAATTTCGAAACCAAAGAAAATTAACATTGTACCTATTATTATATTAATTAACCTACTTTGAACTAAAAGGGATTTCTAGATTATTTTACAGGACACAATATTTGACACTTTTTACGTAAGAAAAACCTATATGAAAACTCGTTTTGTCAGGGTTGCCTAGGCCTGAAATTGAATTAGAGAACTCGCGAAGTATAGGATCTCGTGTGCAAGCGTTGAGCTGTCTTGATCAATATTAATAACATTGTTGTCATTTTGTTGATAAATTATAGTGTTTAATTAAAAGGATCTATGCTGTAAACATCTGTAAACATATATCTTTTGTTCGTGAGCTCATACAATAATTACATTTCATCTATCTTATCTTCTACGTTTGTCTCACAGAATTCTTTCTCACGTAATAAACTATCTTCACTCGGCACTACCTACACGTTAAATGTAAATGTTACCAGAGTGTAATTAAGTTAACCATGTACAACACTTTGATAACATCTTAATTAAAGAAGTTAAACGATAAAACAAATGTTGAGTAATGTTTACGTGCTATTGTTCAGGCCACATGCACGCCTTTCATTCCATCTGCATGGGAGTTGGTTGGGTGCATCACATTCGTCTAATTCTAGTTAACACAGGTGCAACGTCGGAGTATTTGCATTCGCTTTAATGCGGTGTGGCACAAACATACAGCACGGTGTAAAAACACATTCGTGACATAACCATCAACTAGTTACTAGACCACAGAATAGAACAGTTTTGGTCTAAAATTTAAATAAGTAATTACAAAATTGTAAAAAATTACAAATTGCATTACTAATGATTTAAAAACAAATTATTATACTAAGCAGGTTGTAGTATACTTAGATTAGGCCTAATATCTTAACTTTCACATAAGCCAACATTTCGCCTTCTGTTTAATTTCAACCGTGATCAAAATTATCAAAAACAACCCATTGGTAGACCTATGTTAAAAGATATCAGTTATGGGTGAGCCACATGTTTGATTAATGTTTGCTTAGAGGTAAATTTATATTTTATATATCAACACCGATAATTAATAATTAATAAAGTATAGTTCAATACAGTTCAGTAATGTCATAGTGTAGATAAATAATAAATAAATAGATGGTGCCATTGAATTTTAATTCATCTACTCGATGACATATGGACAATTAATACACACTATTGGCATCAAATATTGAATTAGAAGAGTTATAATTATTATGTTTGAACTAGTCTGTTGTAAGGACAGTTGATTTATCGCACAATTTAAATAACAAACCAGCAACGTGAAAAGATTGTGAAACTCGCATGGCTAATTTTGTATAACAAACGGGGCAATAGTGTTGTGTTTAAGTACGTTGATGACAAAGGCATTGAGAGGGTGTTTTACTGCTTAAAATAATAAAGTTAATGCTGATTTTTGGAAGACAACATAAGTTACATATTATGGTATAGTTAGTGGGTACAGAAGACAAATAAATTGTTCGATTTTGTTTATACGATGCCCATGTGACTGTGGTCAAAGTTTTCCCAGAGCCTTCATTTTAGGGTGGTTTCTTATACAGAAACAAGAAATGAGCGCTGAGAATGAATTGCGTCTCATCAGAGCCCCTGTGTTCACATAACACGATAGTTTATGCTTTGCTTTACTTCTTGAAGAGGGTCATGGAGGACGTTACGTTCAGATGCATCATCGTTACAAGAGACAGGACCTACCACACGGGCCATTGTTGGAAAAAAGCATCTATTCCCATTCTAATTTTGTGTAATTGAATTAAAAATCCCTTATTATTATTTTACACTGTTGTTAAACCTGAAGGTTAATTTTAATTCTATTCTGAGTCAATGTGGAAATTGTATATGTAGAACATAGTTTTGAAGTCAGGCTAAGTATCATAAAATGACGTGTCATGATCATAATTACACAACACTGATGTCCTAATTATTGAAAAGTGTACAAAATATGACTGAAACCGTTCAGATTGATATGACCGGTGCTCGCAAAGAGAGCAATCTTAACCATCTCTCTCCTTCTTCCTCAACATATTTCCATACTCTCCGGGCTTAATTTCGGTATGATACTTCCCTCGCTCGTTGTCTCGATTACCCTGGTGCATATGAATGAGATATTACGCCTCATAAAAAGACAACAACGAAGGGAGTAATTACACCTAGATTAATGTTATACCTCACACGGGACTGTTCTGAGCTCTGAATGCAACACAACCGAGTCCTAAGCATTTAAAATACCCGCTTACTTTTCAGAAGTCAAAACTTAGCCTAAATTAAAATAATTAACTCTCATAATGTGGCAGGAGCAGAGCGCATAGCGTTATAAATGAGTTATTTTTCAGGGTAGCTGAATTCAAAAGTAACATGCTTGACGTAAAAGAGGGGAAATTATATTTCAGTCGTTTGCACATTTTCTCGTTCAGCACAATGCGTTGCACGGGACTCGTTTTAAAACTGTGTGGCAAGTATTATCTGCTGCCGGGACACGCTGAGAGAGGTGGGGCTAGAAACCATTTTTAACTTCGTACACTTCACAATAGAAAAAAAAAAAATACAACCGTGCACATTATGTCGAAGCATAAATAATATTCAAAATGATAAAAAGCTACTATTCAATTTGATAAAATTGAAATAAAACAGTTTTATTTATAGGTAACATAGATGCTGTTGGGACCACAAGATTCGTATTTAATTTGTGTACCCCTTCCCTCTTCTAGTTTAGTATTTATGCGTGCTTTATCGATATACGGTTGCTTGGTAGCCGAGAATAACCTTGTGCATCAATGTTTTATCAAAGTTCTCACTAAATATTTTAGGAATTTGGATATTTTTTTAATGTAGAACTTTGTAGAAAAAAAGTATAATTCTGTACTTGACAACTTGAATATGAAGAAAATATTGGTGAACGATCGTCATTGGCGGAAATCAAATTCCGAATTCGAGTCTCGTATGCTAACACTTAGCCTCTGATGTCTAACAGAACAGGTTGTCTAAGACTCGTGATTGTCCATTGTGAACTAGGCAGTGCCCCTCTCAAGTCCACTAACACAACACCTACTTATCTCAAATGATAACCACTAACTCCACAATACCTCAACTTCATATTTGATAAATTAAAGAATAAGTTACGGGTGGAGCTATACACTTGTCCGACATTGTTCACACGGCGCACCATTGTTTGTCCGTGTTGTAGGTCCGATGCTCTCCTACCCACACGCACACGCAGCTGCTAATTATTATTATCACATCACCGGCGCGACCATACCCGACACCCTATCATTACCACCGCCCACATTGTCTGCACGGGGCTAGAGAAAAGAATTCATATCACGACCATCAGTGAACCCCGGTATAAATTAATATCAAAACCGTCTAGGAAGCCAATGGCGCGTTGGTAAATTACAGACTATCGGTAAGTATTAAGTTTTTAAGGTGTATTTACGTTGTAGGTTGTAATCGGCGTGAAAGGAGCTTGATGCTAAGTGTGTAGATTACTGGTATGCAAATAAATACCCACATTTCAGGTAAGTGAATGGGAGCTAGCTAGCATTTAGAGGTTGCAATATAGGCTAATTATTGACTACCAAGTATATAAATGCATTTGTCATATTTAATGATTTATTTTCTTATACAGGTGAGCATTAAAATTATTACCAACTACTTTGATTTATGTGATACCGTATGAAATGACATAAATTATTTCTCACTTATATTGATTATAGAACCTCCAATATCGGTAGCGTTTGTGATCACAAGATTTCAAAATGAAATGCTAGTTTGATCTCAGTAGCACATCAGCGAGCAATAAAAGACGACGTATACTGTGTGGGTGGTTTAGGATCTTAGCCTGCGTAGTCCGAGAATAAATAAGTACACATTTACTTGTTAATGGATGTCGAATAAGAGGTTAGCTGCCCTGAAAAGTAGGCTATACATCCGAGGCGGCACACCCTCCTCTCAACTCTGCAAAAGTGAAAATGTGTTTGGGAAGACAACTTCGTGGTTCATAGCCAATGCAGACGATTTTAATATTCCCTAGACATTCAACCGTAAACTACATTAACTTTAAAACAATCGATTGCTAAATATTATTTTTAAGCTCATTATTATGTAAATTTACCCGTTGTAAAGGAGTGGATTGATAGAATTTTAATATTTGAAACGTTGTAGTGTCTACTTATTATTCTAGAAGAGTTTTGTCTTACGCCCCCCCCCCCCCCCCCTCCCCCAGCACCATCCAATAATCCGCTTACCCTGTGTCTTGGGTTTAGCCTTAGGTGAACATCAATCATTCGGTCGATCTCATAATGCCAAACACTTCTTTAAACAGTCTCCTAAAATCAGGTTAAAACCTTGACGAAAATTGGTTTTCAACGAACATTTAAATTACTCCGTCACAATTAGCTGCAAAGTAATCTAGAACAACAATGTTACATGAGTGAAGTCACCATGCAAACATTGCATGACATGAAGTGGGGGCGTGTTGTGAATCAAACGACGCTAATGGAGATGAGTGATGTGCACTGGAGAACTGGGTTAATTATTTTAATTAGTATGTGCCAGCCGTATATGCAATAATTGTTAAGTAAGAGTGTGTATGTGTTTGTTTGTGGGAGTTGAAATACAAGGTATAATTTAAATGTACACAACGAGGGCAAAAGGGTATTTATTTGTTTTTTAAGTAATAGAGAATAGGAACCATTTGACGTATGGCAGTACAGTAGGCCTACTACTGCAATCATGAAGACAGAAGAAGTATATAATATACGGAACTTATATAGCCTCATAAGTTTATAGAAGCCTATTGCCACTAATGAATGAACGTGCTGACGTATCATCATGCATTTTAACTTCGTCAGAATCCAAAAACTTGAAAATCGATCAATTATTTTATGATCGTACGTCCTACTACAATAGATCCAACCCTTCAACCAAACAAAATGAATGTAGTACATAAGCCTATGTGTGGCTATATTAAATGTCTGGAAATTAAGACATTGAGACTAGGGATGAGTCGCTTAAACGCGCATATAGAGTTTAAACGATTAGAGTTTTATATAAACGTGTAAACGTGATTGTAATTTTAAATGAAATGTTGTTTGCAGTGGCGACTCGTGCTATTGTGCGCTGGTGCTGTAGCACCACCACCATAAATCATCCATCTCCATTAAACTGATTTTTTGATAAGTTCAATGTGTATGTATTGCAAAATTAAGTATTATTCAAAAGTATCCGCGGCCGTGCTGCAGAGATGGCGCTGATGGTCAACTTTTTCATACCGCGTATTACATGGTGGTGATGGTTTTGAACCAAGCATATGTAGAAACCTGCGATGTGCTCCGCACCGAATTCGACGACTTTTAAGCCCTTTTAGCACGCAACGACAGGGAACAACACGGGTAAAACGAAACGCAAACCGGTCTTCTGGTGCTATCGGGACTCGCGCACTCGGGCTCTGTATAGGTTCGCCCGCTAGCCTCGCACCCTTGCAATCACTTCACTCGTCAGTCGTCAGTCTTCAACCCTACAGCAGTCGCTGTAGGTAATTGTTGTTTAATTTAAATTGATTGTAGTTTAATTGTTATTCAATTATTTTTATTTGTGTGGAGGAGGTGGGTATTGTGACAACCTCACAACCCCTCCTTCCCTGTCACACATAACCCATATGCATGATTTACGTTTGCTGTATATTAGCACCACCTGTTATAATGTCCACGAGCCGCCACTGATTGTTTGTTATCACTTTCGGAGCCTACACAAACATAGGCTAACAAATTAATTTAATTAAACATTTTTTTATTTTTATTATGAAATGTTGTTTGTTATCACTTTCGGAGCCTACACAAACATAGGCTAACAAATTAATTAAATTAAACATTTTTTTTTTAAATAAATGAAATGTTGTTTGTTATCACTTTCGGAGCCTACACAAACATAGGCTAACAAATTAATTAAATTAAACATTTTTTTTTTAAATAAATGAAATGTTGTTTTGTTATCACTTTCGGAGCCTACACAAACATAGGCTAACAAATTAATTTAATTAAACAATTTTTTATTTTTATAAATGAAATGTTGTTTGTTATCACTTTCGGAGCCTACACAAACATAGGCTAACAAATTAATTTAAATTAAACATTTTTTTTTTAAATAAATGAAATGTTGTTTGTTATCACTTTCGGAGCCTACACAAACATAGGCTAACAAATTAATTTAATTAAACAATTTTTTTATTTTTATTATGAAATGTTGTTTGTTATCACTTTCGGAGCCTACACAAACATAGGCTAACAAATTAGGCCGATAATTTTCTAAAAAAGTTCAATTTTGGTGGAGGTGCCGGGTCCCAGGCTGTATTAAGACATTTTGTCTGTTGTACACATGGTGGAAGTGCCGGGTCATTAAATGCGAGAGTGAGAATAAAACCATTGTTAATTCTTCGTCGGCCGGCCATAACAAAATTACGATTTTTGTTGTAAAACCTAAGCCTCCACCTACCTATACACATATTTTTTAAACGTTTAAACGTCTAAACGCGAAAATTACAAGGGGTTAAAAATTTAGGAAATTAAACTACAATGAATTACAATTATACATACGCAAGGGTATGGGCGTACCCAAAATAGTGAGCGAAGCTTAGTCTTAATCAACAGGTTGTTGAAGAAGAACACATGAAATCATATCGCGCAATGAAATCCTTGGAGGAGGTGCCGGGTACGGAAAATGCTCGTTTACCAATGCTAGCCCCTCCCGGTTGACCATAACTGTCCCGAAACCCCATCTGTATCATCCTTGTTCGTGGGTTATGTCAACAAAAACCGCATGTTAATA
The DNA here is from genome assembly GCA_024449915.1 of Sweltsa coloradensis. Lineage (NCBI taxonomy): Eukaryota > Metazoa > Arthropoda > Insecta > Plecoptera > Chloroperlidae > Sweltsa > Sweltsa coloradensis. The sequence continues at coordinate 422,409 of JAMZAV010000419.1, read as the reverse complement.
TGAGTGAGTGTTCTGTTTATATTGATAGACGTGACTCACGCATAGACGGACTCGTACAGAAAAGTGATGCGAAGAGAGAAGCTTCGCTCCCTATAATATAAGAGGATTTACCTGATATTTATTTCCACAATAATGTTATTCGTTTGTACACAAGTAATATTAATGAGCTACATCTCACAATATTAAGACGACGACGTCGTGCGTAGATCGGTAGCATGTTTCTCTAGGAAAGTTCATTCATCACTTGGCTCAGTGTTATTTCACGCTGCTAGATTGTGTAGAGCAGCGAACGTACATCAGCGTCAAATAGACATTAATATAGTCGCCTAAGAGAGCTCGATTCAGCTCGGTGTGTAAGTAAGTTCATACACTTCGCGAGCACCTTCAAGACAGTGACGTATGACGGGCAATCACTCGCAATCGAGACGCAGTACAAGAAACACATTGAGTGTGAAACTAATGAGAGTCGGAGGAGAGGACCAAACAACATTATACAGAGTTCACAGAGTTAATTGGAGGGGGAAATATGTTTTTATCACTGTGTAGCCTATAGTGGCGACGACAACGATAGGAGACGAGGAAGATTAATAGTGTAAACAGTACAGTGTAGACATTCAAATCACGAAGGTGAAATTATTAATTCTCCGGGAAACAATCATAAGTTCTGTTTGACTTTTTTACCCACAAATACTTGTCACTGGACGTAAACTACAACATAAAATTGTTCACGGAACGCCCACAATATAAATACCTAAGGATGGTTGAGATATGCACTATATTATAGCTCGCGCTAGAACAATGTGTGCAGTTCAAGTTCTCATATAAAATGAAAGACGTGCTGCAGATTTCATGTCCATTGTCGGATGCAGAAGGCTTAATTCGTCACAACTCGGAAACCCCCCCGAAAATAGCCCTCGTTTCAGCTTGTTTTTTATGCACCCCTTACCCTTATTACGTTATTAATAGGGGTTTGTTTTAGGGAGTCGACAAAGCGAAGGTTGTAAAAGAAACGTCAGGAAACAGTTGTCATAACTGAAACCAGTTGTTTCGTCAGTGGCGTATATCGCCGAGTCTCACTCACACATCTACACCGGATAACTAGGGAGGGATACATAATGAACGACTGTGTGAACAGATACGCGGCACAAAATGAGTTTTCAAGTGGTGTGTACTCAACGGCTATACGCATTGTTTGCGATTGTTCTGCTTTCGACGAGTTGTTTTCGTTGTGTTATTGATGGGTTTTTGAAGAGCGGTTGAGTTTTGATGAAGAGTCAGATATTGACCACGAAATGGCCATGTGCTCCAAAGCTGCCAAAAAATGTACAACAGCAAATTGTTAATTTAAGTTTAAAATTTATCATAATTAATAAATCATGATACGCTAATTTTGTATGATAATTATATTCTACCAATCAGCAACTTGAACAGATTAACATTAATTGTGCTTTGTACATATTTTAGAGATGATCTATTTGGCTTGGTATGGGAACAGGTTCAGCTGCAGCTGTAAAAACCCCGTTTCGTAGATCACAGAACTCTAAGGAAATGATTGACTGAAAGCCTCGTAAAAACTTCAGTCAGGGCGTAGATCGAACCCTTGGAGTTTTCCCCAGAGTGCAATTCTTGCGTTCTTAGAGTGTGCACCACTGCAAAGATTGTATATCCCAATATACCTCCCATCTCCCACTTCCAGAGAGAAGCATTTTTATAAATATGATTTGCAATTTTGAAGAAGCTTTCTGTCTTATTTTCATCAATAAAGCTTGAATTGAGAAATAGGATACGGAAAAAAACTGATCAAAGTTCGAAATTATTTCCCGTCGCCTTAAATTGGAATTCTTTTTAAAGAGGGTAAGAAAGAAAGCTATGATACAGACAGGAAATGAGACGCTCCGAGTTCTCGGGAAAATGTGTCGAGACTCAATGATATAAATCAATCAAAGTAGACTAGATGGGATAAGAACAGGGAGAGCTCAGTAAGGCAGTGGCTTTGATTGAAGAACTGTCAGGTGCAGGCTATACTAGCTTAGACAGTGTATGGAAGAATCGGAGGGGGCGAACATTCGACGAAATGTCATTTGCAACAGTAGGGCCTATACAATTAAAAAAGTGACATTAATTGTTAATCACATTAGCTAAATTGCACTCAAATGAAGAAGTGAATATTACTACATAGTGTAATCAAACAAAATCACATATTTTTTTTAATGTTATAGGCCAGAAAAGACCTAGACACAAAAATTGTAAAAAAAAAAAAGTACGATTTTCACGAGAAATGTTTTGTCGATTGTAGGTCTACCCAGGGGATAAAAATCGGAGTTGTCCTGAAAATTTCATTAAGATCGGAAATTGGCAGTTCGAATTTCCCGGTAGGCCTAGAGAGCGAGCAAAGGTACAAAAAAAAACAAGCAAAAAACATTGAACTCTAATAAAATTGATGCTACCGTTATCTATCAGGTGATGGTAAAGAATTCAAGATCCTTTGGATAGCCTAATTATTGTTGGTGGTGGCATAGATAACTGATTGGAGGACATTCTGTGGTAGTTTAAGGTTTAAACTTCTTCTTTAGGAACGATAGGCACTCATTTAGTTTTGTTCAGATTTAGGCCTACTTCTATGTATTTACTATGGATATTGGATATCGAACTAAATAGTTGACGATAGATGAAATGAAATAGGATTACACCAAAAATAATGTACACTATCGACCATAAGTAAATCAAAGGACGTCTAGTTGTATCCCAGCCCTTATTTACTTCTGCTCGGAGTAAGATTGTGGAGATTTGAAATCACAGTCCCAATTTTAATTTTCATGATAATTAGGCCTAGCCTGATATAAATATGTGCAGGCATGCACTTGGCACAATCATTCACGCTTCAAATAGGCATACATAAAATAACAGGTAACTCAAAGATACTGTTTGCTACGTACCATTCGCATTCTCGCGCCAGCCGGTTGGTTGTGCAAGGTATACAAACGCACTCTGTCGTAGACTTTACACACCAACGATGACAAACGTTCCACGTAACGTACTCTGTTGTGAGCCGAGCCAAGCTTCTAGTCGGTAATACAGTCGCCTGCCTTGTTCGGCCGCGGGAGAAAATGAAATGGGTTCAATACGCATTCCATTCGTTTGGACGACGTCATACAATGTGAAATCCGGGAGAAGAAACTTTAATTCTAAAACTGACAAACTACGATTGTTGGGAAGGCCTAGGCAAGGCCCTTATGTTTCTGATCTTTCCCCCTGATTTGCACTGATTTTCAACAATATTACAAAGTGCTAACTCAAACAATTTTCCAAAAGATTTGTTTTTGGTTTTAGCTTTGGGTTTACTTATCCCAAAGGTTGCAGGACTTTACTCGGCGGGTGGATCATAACGTGTCAGGGAGTCGAACCCATAGATATTGAACCCCTATAGTAGGCGGGGTTCAATATCTATGGTCGAACCCGAACGCATAGAAAACAACTTTGAGAAAAAGTAATTTTTCAACAAAAATTGATAATATATTATAGGCTACCTTGGAGCTGGATTAAAACCCCAATCACACCGTCACACGAAACATGTTTTGCTCTGCGACGTATGTTTATGAAATCACCACCCTGAAACCACCTGACACCTGCGAGAGAGCGTCCTATTCACACGAATAATACGATACGATCTCGGGGATTGTATGGGCAAGACTCGAGTCATTAATAATTTCAAAGGTCTAAGACTATAATCAAGTATAAGTAGGCCTATTATTTACCTGTTCTCCGTATTCTGGCAACTCTCATTGCTTTCTTTGCACTTCTTGAAAATGTTGAGAACACTGACACTAATTTGATAGCATGTCGAGAACTACACATCAACACATGCACATTTTTTAACTGTTCATTGATTGGGTTGGGGTATTTATTGGTCAACATTAATCATTATGCAATGGTTTTTGGCTAATTGAGATTTGAGAAGCAAGAAGATGACAAGGCAATTTTTAAAAAATCTTTTAAGGGTTCAAAATTCGAATCCTGAAATAGCCTAACTTTTGGTGGTGGTGTGAGTTGAATTAGATGGGGATTATTGTAAATCATTTGAACCCCAAGTCCTTGGGTTACATACATACCCAAATATTTTATTTTAGATAGATTCTAATCCAATGGTCAACTAAGGGCAATGCTAAGGGCTACTCGTCCGGTCGAACATAACCCCACTTTATCCAACCCTTCCAATGTGTTTTGAGTTTACGAATCATACTTCTGTAATATTTCCCCTTACAAGACGTGATAAAACACTATAATTGTTCAGTCATTAAGTTATTCACTTCTAAATACTGAATGGAACACTAGACACAGACATAAACATGATCTAAAAAGTAAAACGACAAAGCGCGAAAGCAAGTGAAAAAGTTAAAAAATAAAATCGAACAATATGGCAGTTGGCTGCAGTGGCAAGGTACAAGTAACAGGTTAGCCAATGGCAAATACTTGAAAATGCCGCTAAATTGGAATTCCTCAAATGAATTACTATTGCAGTTTGGGGAGGTCATTTTAACAACACAACTTAGCCTACAAAACATTATTATAAAGATGCAACTAGGCACAAAAGAGAGCGAATGCTACGCTTGTTGTCTAGTGTAGTGTTCCTAGGTCTAAGGTAACAATAATACAAAAACAGCGAGCTTCAGTTGGTAGGTGGAGGGTTGGGGGGAAGGGATGCATCAATATATTTGTGTTATTTAATATGTTCCACGGCTGCTGTACACATAAATGGAAATAAATGAACATAAATTTGAGAATCTCAAAAACTTCTACCTGAGCTAAATTCTAAATCGAACCTGGGACCTTCTACATTGGGAAGCAAAAATAAACCCAAAGGAATACGACCAACACAAAATAATATCACTACTCATTAGTTTCTTATCGGATTGAAAGTGTTGGCGACATTTTGACTACATAAAGCAAAAGTCCATCAATGAACGGGGATTAAATAACACGTTTAAAATTAAAATAGTGGTCGAGACGTCTGCCTGACAAGCGCGGAACTTGGGTTTGACCCCCGGTCACAGCTGGATTTTTACTTTTCTTTATGTTACGCATACTCAAATACACAAGACTGAGGGTATATCAACTATTTTGTCCATGATAGGAATGTGAAGTTCAGGGAAGACTAGATTGTGTAATATGTAACAGAGATTGAATTGATTGATTATTTATGCACTTTGGCTAATAGGCCAGGCAGTCGGCACCATGTATCTAGAATCTGTCCATCCATATGTTAAAAGAGGGTGTGACGCCACCCAACATACCGAAGAAGAAGAAGAAGAAGAAGAAGAAGAAGAAGAAGAAGAAGAAGAAAGAAGAAGAAGAAGAAGAAGAAGAAAGAAGAAGAAGAAGAAGAAGAAGAAGAAGAAGAAGAAGAAGAAGAAGAAGAAGAAGAAGAAGAAGAAGAAGAAGAAGAAGAAGAAGAAAACACATTCCTTTCCATTGTTCAAATATCGTTATTGGTGGAGGTGCCGAGTTTTTAAGAGGGATATACAAGTAAAAATACGGTTCTGTTCGTGCATTAAAGTCTCGTTTTTGGTGGAGGTGCCGGGTAAGTGAAACTGATTTTTGTAACTCTACCAGTACAGTAACGTGATCATGTGATATTAATGTTGTGTAGTGTTTATTATATTTCACAAACGTATAATATGGTTGTGTTTCTACCACAGGATGTATACAAACCGAGTTTAGTTCGCGAACAGTGAAATTATTTTTAGATATGGTTTACACGATTTAAATAAAATCTAAAATGTATCTAGTTTGTTTAAATGGGTTTGATTAATAATTGGAGTGAAAGGGCAAAGATTATATATATTTAGTGCACACATGAATAAAAATATTAGTATTATTATTCTGCAAGAAAGGTAGAATAGTCAGAAAATAATTTTATATGGATGATTCAAATAAGGGTCTTAGCACATAACAAATAAAACTTCTTGTGTATGTACATTTAATGTTAAAATTTAAATAAGAGTCTTGAACAAAAATAACAATTCTTTTGTTTAAATAATACTTCCAAGTTCTAGGACAGTTTTACTGTGTGTTCATTGGAACATGAATCAATCAAACGTTCTCAAAATGTAAACTATCAAGTTCATTGGAATCAGTTGCAATAATTTCGATGAGTACATTCTATATTCATCATTAATGACATGTACATTTTAAAATGTTAATTTTATAAAATAAAAATCGTAGTAATATCAGACTATCTTCGTTTTGTTCAGAAATGAAATGAAATTCAGTATTTACATAATATGCTCTCCATATGGTTCTGCATTGCAGTTGCAGTTTTTCTCGCCAAGGAAGACACCACATGCTCTCCCTGAGCAGAAATACACGTTTAGACACGCATACATGCACCGATGAACAAACACTTTGTTCTGAATTGCAGTCATGTCGTCATCTTATTACTGATGACAATTGTAGTGTTTTCATTTTGTTTTCACCTCTATTACCACGACTCGGTGTACCAGCTAATTTCAGTGTAGACACAACACACTTTTAACAGTCAGTCACGTGACAGATTGCTAGACACAGTCATGCAGGTTTAAGAACAACACGTCTTGCTCTGCATTTCACTCGGTCCTTTCACCGGATTGCTGACTGACTACAACTCTTTGTTTTCACCTTTTAATACAGGTTCGTGTATCATCAGTGAAGTCTTAGGAGAAACCCCCAACTTGAAATGAGTGCTCCTTAATAATTGACATGAACATGTGACAGACACACCGGAACAACTATAGTCTACATTGTCGTTCTTTTCACTTCATCTCCGTCTCAAACACAAAAATAAATGCAGCTTCGTTTTCCTTTTTTCATAATATTTTGAGTACCCAAACCATCAAATAATATGTGATCTGATATTCTGTATTGTAGTAGTTCTTCGTCTTATCGTGATTGTAACTGATAACACTTAATTTTCACCTCAATTCGTGTAGCGTCTTATGTTTCGAGTACAAGTCGTCCAAGTTCTACTATGATTTTCTGTTCTGCATCGCTGTTTCCATCTTGTTACTAATCACAATCGGTTTGTTTTCGTTGGTCTTCACCTCCGAGTAGAGGTTCGTGTACCGACTGTGCCAGTGCAGTAGCACATACCACGTGGCAATGGTGCCGGAGATTGCGTTGGCCGCACACGATCCGATCAGCAACACACCTAGGATGTTCTCCACCTCGGGGCAGTTGAGATCTGTGTACCGGAAGACGCGGTGGACGTCTGTAGAGTTCTCGGACGAGTGACACACGCACGAGGCGTTCAGGACGTTGGCTGGTTCGCAGACCATCTTGGAGAGGAAGATCAGGTGGAGCATCGCGAACACGCTGGCGCAGAAACACGTCACTGAAGCCACCACAGCCAGGAACAGGCTCACCACCTGGAACAAGACACGAACCATTACACGCTGGCGCAGAAACACGTCACTGAAGCCACCACAGCCAGGAACAGGCTCACCACCTGGAACAAGACACGAACCATTACACGCTGGCGCAGAAACACGTCACTGAAGCCACCACAGCCAGGAACAGGCTCACCACCTGGAACAAGACACGAACCATTACACGCTGGCGCAGAAACACGTCACTGAAGCCACCACAGCCAGGAACAGGCTCACCACCTAGAACAAGACACGAACCATTACACGCTGGCGCAGAAACACGTCACTGAAGCCACCACAGCCAGAACAGGCTCACCACCTGGAACAAGACACGAACCATTACACGCTGGCGCAAGAAAACACGTCACTGAGCCCACAGCCAGGAATAGCTCACCACCTGGAACTAGACACTAACCATTACCGCTGGCGCAGAAACACGTCATGGAGCACACGAAGCTAGGAAAACAGGCCCCACTGTATAATAGACAACCATTAATAATCGCTGGCGCAGAAACACGTCACTGAAGCCACCACAGCCGGAACAACTAACATCTCTTCACTGAACAAACCGAACCATTACCGCTGGCGCAGAAACACCCACAAGAATACAGCCAGACAGCTCTACCTGGAACATACACGAACCATTACCATCGCGCAAAACACGTCACTGAACCACAAGTCCATGACGAGGTCTCACCACCTGGAATAGTACACGAACCTTACACGCTGGCGCGGAAACACGTCACTAGCTTCACAGCCTGAACAGGCTCACCACCTGAATAGACTCGAACCTTACACGCTGGCGCAAATCCGTCACTGAAGCCACCACAGCCAGGAACAGGCTCACCACCTGGAACAAGACACGAACCATTACACGCTGGCGCAGAAACACGTCACTGAAGCCACCACAGCCAGGAACAGGCTCACCACCTAGAACAAGACACGAACCATTACGCGCTGGCGCAGAACACACGTCACTGAAGCCACCACAGCCAGGAACAGGCTCACCACCTGGAACAAGACACGAACCATTACACGCTGGCGCAGAATCACGTCACTGAAGCCACCACAGCCAGGAACAGGCTCACCACCTGGAACAAGACACGAACCATTACACGCTGGCGCAGAAACACGTCACTGAAGCCACCACAGCCAGGAAAAGGCTCACCACCTGGAACAAGACACGAACCATTACACGCTGGCGCAGAAACACGTCACTGAAGCCACCACAGCCAGGAACAGGCTCACCACCTGGAACAAGACACGAACCATTACACGCTGGCGCAGAAACACGTCACTGAAGCCACCACAGCCAGGAACAGGCTCACCACCTGGAACAAGACACGAACCATTACACGCTGGCGCAGAAACACGTCACTGAAGCCACCACAGCCAGGAACAGGCTCACCACCTGGGAACAGACGAACCATAAATAAATGTTTTTTTTTTAAATATAAATTCTATATTCAATCAGTAAAAATAAGGTAGTGAAAAATTGATAGCAGTTAATGTTCCTTGTCCTGCAGCCATAAATCATTACATCTTAATACAACTTGGTATAATTGATAATGGAGGACATATTCTATACTCTCCTATCATATCAGATTTTTAATATTTATCATAAAGCGGTCAGAAAATGCTTAGTTATCTGGTGTTTTTAACCATTTTGACAGATTCTAAATTCTAGAAAATGTAATTTATTCTCTATTATAAATTAATGGAGAAGTGCTAGTGTAGATGCATTCATTATTTATTGTTACACAAAATAAGTATGTAAAATTACAAATAGACGCCGTTGACAACCGAATAATGACCAACCAGCGATCAGAATTCGAAATAGAAGGTCACTGGTTGTAGGTGATGTTTTCTCGAGCCACAATTATATCGATCTCATTCCGACATATTATAATAATTTATAAATTTATGGGTTATAAAGAAAAGAATACGTTCTGTACCCTACATACTTGTGGCGACTCCACGATTAATTCACTAAAGCACTCTTGCAATTCATACGATTATTGAACGATACCTTTCTATTTTATTCTCAAGGCATGACACACATTGTACACACCCGACCTGTCTAGTTACCCAACACAAGTGGTAATCACTAATCAATAATTATGAGATGTTGCGTCTTTCCATTATATTTACTAAGAAATGTTATCTCATCTTTACAAGCCGTTCTCACGTTTGTTGTTTCGTAATTTGTATAACTTACTGGCTCATATACAATCGTGGCTTGTTATTAATGTAAATTTTGAATATAGTTTTTGAAATCGTCATATAATATGTAGCCCCACACAAGAAAACAAGCATGAAGATATTTCATTTCAACTATCGTTAAAATCTGTCGGTACTATCACCATGTGTGGAAGGAGGCATCCTAATCAAGGGCATGCAGATTGTATATGACCTTAGCACGTTTACAAGCAGCAGGCGCCTTATCTCCCTCCGTGTAGTTGCAATGTTATTACGTCTACACCACACAGCCGGGTAATTATATAATTTAAAGTACCACAATGATTAAAGTATCAACTATTAAGACACACCCATTATTGGGTGGGGCGAATCAAAGTGCGTCGGCTCAGACTAAACGCTCTAGTATAAAGTAGTTAGTCTTTAGTCTTAAGTCTTTAGTCTTTAGTCTTTAGTCTTTAGTCTTAAGTCTTAAGTCTTAAGTCTTAAGTCTTAAGTCTAAAGTCTTAAGTCTTAAGTCTTTCGTCTTAATCTTAAGTTAAGTCCCAACCGAGTTCATGGTAATCGTGGTCAAGAAGCGCATGTGCAATGTGATATTTAAATTTGAATTCCAGTTGAGGTCGCTTTTTATCATAATCCTACATCTATGCGTTATTCCAATTGATAAAAAGACCATTTGGTGTTAGTGAAAAACCAGACCAGAAACAATTCACCCCTTTTCAGGTAACGATCTGTGTATAGCGAAGGGTATTTGTGAGGGTATGAATTGTAGAAGGGCACACAATATGATCGCAGTTAGAGTAAGGGGATCAATCGAAGTATTCTCCTTCTCTACCTTGGATGAAACTTCGGTTAGGAGTGTGTGGGTATCAAACGTCGACCTCCCGAATCAAAGCTCTTTGTTAGACCACCTTATACACGTTAAACATGTTACCTCAACAAATAGTAAACTGAAATAGTGATGTGCGTGTGCGTGTGCGGACGATTTACCTGTTGCGTAACAAACGTCACTCGTGGACTTTTATTTCGGTCGTTCATTCTCTCCATAAAACAAAGAATTGATTCCCAAGTCCTCCTAGAGCGAGACCGTAATGGCCTGACCAGCCCCAGCTCTTCCGCAGCTAAGGGTGTATACATGTATCGCGTCGTCAACTATCCACCCACTTACATTCTACTAACAACTAACGGAAGGAAGTAGTTTAGGAAATACGCCTCTCCCAGTGATGAGCTTCAAGAACAATGGACCCCAACAGCTGCAGCCGAAATAATCAATGAACGACTTAGGGCCGGTTTTTCAATCAGTTGTTAAAGAGTTCGTAAGCTAACAGACTGTTAAGCTTTACGAACAGTTTTAATCAATGGTTGTGCAGTTTGCGTTTTTCAATGTGATTTTAAGTCTCCGTTAGCTAACGAACTCTTCCGAAGCATGTGATTGGTTACAGCTTGAATTGCAGAGTTTTTTGTCTTGAAATTCTAGAATCTTTGGAAAAGACAATAGACAGTTTGTTGATATTGCGTTTGACATATTTGCAAGGAAGGTATTTTCTTACATTTTGTGATTGAATTGTGTAGACCTTTAACATCATGTCAGGTATTGAAAATATAAATATAAAATAAAATAAACCGGGACAAATGGCAACCCTAACTAGGACAAGTTAACTTTTGTAGTGTAGGCCTAGGCCTAGTAGTTCTAGGGTTGTAATAATTGGTTATTGGTTAAATGTTTGCAAGCAGATGTAAACATTACTTTTTTAGGTAGCCCCTACAGTGGGTATGGTGGCCTAGGCCTACCTACTTCACAGACTGTTCATTCATGAATCTTGGTCAATCTATGACATGGTAAATAGGGCAGAAAAATAAAACAGTGTTTTGAACGTGTAGGCTAGGCCTAATCAAGAATAATGTTTTTGACTAGTCTATTCACCAGTCACCTTGCAGTAGGAGTTGCTAAATGATGCCCAGTTTTGTCAAGCAATATTTGAACTGTGGGTTTTCTTAACCTAAATCGCATGAAGAAGTCCTTGTCATCCCACATTGCAAAATGATCAGGACGTTGCCGAACAACTCTATCTCTTCTTTTTGGTTTATTTGGGATTAAGGACGCGTCAACCGTTAGGTCATAAGCACCACTCTAGCCTAAGGGGGGTGGGGAGGATGGGCCCATGCTGTCAGAACCAGCCACGGGTAAGGGGAGGAAGGGGGGTTTCTCACGTCGCGGTCGTCATCGTCTTTGTCATCGTTCGTTGTGTCATTGTCATCGTCGCCGGGGGGTCGTCAAGGGAAGGGGGCATGGTCCCGGACGACGATTGCCAGAGCTCGCCTCTAGTTTCGGGGAGTAAGATACTCCGATCTTACTAGCTGATGTTTGCGAGCTGGACTTTTCTCTTGAATCGCCTTTTACGATTAGCAGAGCCATGCTCTGGGCCAATTCTACCCCGGGCCCAGACGGGGGCTCTCTAGTTCTAGCATGGTTTAAAAATTCGTTTGCCATTTCTTCTATTTCATCATCAGTTGACGAGTCTAAATAATCATTACCTTGAAGATTAGCCATCACTGCACAGTATTTACGTTATTATAATTATTGTTTTTTTTTTATAACCTCAAAACACGACAGCTGATTTCAAGTCGCCATCTTGGAATGTCTTTTAACAGTCCGTTACAGCCTTAACGGATTCATTTTCGGCCCGTAACTTTAGCGATCCGTTAAGATGTTTTAATCAATTGATTAGCGTTAAGCAGCTATTGAAAAAACACCGACTTCTGCTAATCAGCTGATTAAGCTTTACGAACTCTTTAACGACCGATTGAAAAACCGGCCCTTAGGGCAGTTTGAATATCAGTTTTAATGAAAGTGGGTTGTAGCAATAGTTTTTTTAACATCAAAACTTCTCTTTCTAGACCCCTCAACGAGCAATATTTGTAACCAAAAACGACAGGTTTGGGGAATTCCCAACAGAGGGAGCGAAGCTACGTAATCAACAGTTCGTTGAATTTAAAAAAAAATGATTACGCTGATCGTTTTGGTGGCAGCGCCGGGTTAGCTTACCATTAAATATTATTCGTCCCTTGTTCTCGTATTCTATAATGTTAGAGGAGCCGGGCACTGATTTGTTTTACTTTCTGGGGGGGGGGGGGGGGCTAACTAACCACCCACATTCTTGTATCATTCAAGGTGTCCCGAGAAAATGTTCGTCAATGCATGTTCAGTGTTACTGTGTTCTCTCGATTAGCCTCATACCTTAATACCAAAGTGGATATATCCGCAGGGTTTGCCCGGGTAGTCCTTCCTGCAGCAGCACAGCAGTAGAAGGCCCACCACGCCGGAGAACAGCAACTAGAATCAGACAATTGCAGTGTTACTCCCACATCGATGTAGCTTGACCGGCAAGACACTAATTACTGTCGAGATAGAGGCGACATTTAACGGATGTGAGACGTGACACAAGAACACATCTTAAATGCTCAGTGACTACGACCGGGTGACCTGAAACCAATCTTAAGTTATAATGTGTAAACAATAATTGAATATGCAAATAGTGTTAAGAACCACTAAGAGTGGTTCAATTTATATCGTCATAAAATGTCAAAAGCTTGAAACGTTAGGCTATATATTGGTATCTTTCCATATTTAATTTTAGAATATAATATATTTCTGTTTACATTTTCACTTTGTATATAAGACAGGTTTTTCGTGGTAATAAAAACTTTAACCAACATGATCTCAAGGATAACCATTCAATTTAATGTTCAATGACTCGTGAGTTGCTTATATATTAACTAATTAATATGCAATTTAGGTGTAGGCATGTACACTCTCAGCTGATTTCCAGCGAAAGAAATTATATGCCTTGTAGTCGTGGCTATGGCGGTTCCAAAGTAACCGTTAACGTATTTTTAATAGAGGCTAATTTAAGTTCATTCCATGATTAGAATTGGGTATAGAAGTGGGCATAGATTACTCGTATACCAAGATTGGTAAAGCTGGACAAACGAGCTGTAAGGAAGCCTCCTCTTACCTATCACTACCAATTAACGATTATCTTCGGAATACTGCTAATTTATTAAACACATAAAGACAAACGGTTGTTGAATCGTTAGTGTGTTTAACGGTTTATTTAAATAAAGCCCGTATGCATAGCCAGCTTGTTGGTACAGCTCTGTATCCACATGAAAGCCAAAAACGCCCAACTGTAATACTAATACGGGTGTGGATCCATGCCCCTATCATGTACAATTTCCGTTAGCGTTGCGCTATTTTCAGTGTACATAACACAAGCACGAGTGAGTGTTTACATTTTCACCTTTTAAAAGACAGTTCAAGTGGTTTCAAGAGTTCGGTCAACAATTCAAGTGGTTGTAGACATAGATCTAGCCTCCAAGGAATTGTTGATTTGTTCTGCTTTCTTGAGTGTTTCTAAAGTTATAAAGTGTTCAATTCGTGGACATTTTGAAAGAAGCATGGACCAGTTCCGACCCTTTTCATGCTACTGTTAATATAACCCAAGCGTTGTAAGGCTTCTGCAACTCTTGTTACACTTTTATCTGAAATGGATGTGATTTTTTTCTGATTTGCTGTTCCTGATTTTTGGCAAACCTCATATATTTGCTCAGATTTCTTTCTTTTCCAATTTCTTTTGTTCTTTTCTTTTCATTTCCTTTTTTTCTTTCTTTTCTTTTTTTCCTTTTTATATTTGGTTCATAAATTAATTTCATTTAATATCCATTTTTGAATTTGTTACCAAAATTATTGAGTTATTTATACACTGTTGTTGTACTAGTTCATTGTTGTTTCAGTGGTCTGCACTTATGTAATAAGATTTCTTTAGTTGTCCTCCGTTGTAAATCATTTTTTTAACTGAATAGGATAGACGATAAATAAATAAATAAAATAAATATCAATAAAATAGGTGCAGACATTTAAAAATAATAATTTTTAGTTTATTAATTTGTGCATAATATTATGACTGGGATGGTTTTACAATAATTGCCGAGTCCTTTTCCATACTTACTACATATTCTCTATTTACCAACCCCTCATAATATTATATCTATATTTAGATACTCAAAGCAAAAAGTGGATACACAAGGTAAACATATGTGGATGTAGCCTGCAGCAGGAACGCTATATGCATAGAAAATCAACGTATTTATGCTTCAAGTTTGCGAGTGCACACAATCGTCTTTATACAAATTTCTGCACTGCCTCGTTGTGTTAATATTTATGCACACGGAGTTTACATTTGACAGGGTATTTATTTAAACTTCTCCGCACAGATCTGCGTACTACATGTAGATGTATATCACCCAGTCCGCGGCCATAGCCCGAGGATCTACGTGGGTTACCTAATATATAGCTTACGTAATTTATGCGCGTTCTCATGGTCAAAGTCAAAGAAGTTGCCACCTTGGAACTTGATGTTGCCAACACAACAAAAACATTTCAGAGACCCGCAAAACCGGTGGGTTGCGAGATCTTATGCGAGAAACGTACTGTGTAACCTCTTTGACCGCGAGGTTACAAGAAATGTGTTTATTTTCTTGTGGTTTGTGGCTTTTCCAACTAGGAATAGATTTTAAATGGGCCATCTGAACGAAGAATTGATTTCGATCAATGTGTATAATGTAACATGAAATGAACTGACAGATGAAGCTCAAGTGTAGCTCTCGGGTCGCTGATTTGGGAGGTTTTGGGTTCAATACCCTCTACCGGCGGTGCAGTCGCGACTGAAGGTTTTGACCAATGTTTTACTTGATGCGAATGCAGGGGATTGAGTTCTCAGTATCATCAGCCCCACTATTTTCCAATTTCCAACATTTGAAATTAGATACTTCCCTCAAGGCCCGTTCCCGTAAAGCCCGATACCTTTTTTCCCTTAAAGCCCACTTTTCTACCTGTTGATAAAGACGATGTTACACAAGGGTGTATTCCCGTAAGGCCCGATTCCCTTAAGGCCCGTTCCCTTAAGACCCGTTCCCTTAAGACCCGTTCCCGCAAGGCCCGCAACCGTTTCCCTCCCTAAGGATTAGTGGTTAGCCTCCCTATTATTATTTAATTGCAATTTAATCGCATTTTAATTAGATTTACATAGGTGTAATCAAACTGCAGTTGTAGGTAAACAAATAAAGTTACAGGAATCTAGTAAATGCACAACTATTGCCGATGTACCAGGTAACAACATATTTTACTATCATGTTTAGTCTACCATTAACAATTAAAATTTAAAATATTATCAATTTAATTTTGGCTTAAATTTATTGCATTAATAAATATATCATAAACGTTACGTAGGTAATGCACTATCAACGGCGCAATGGTTTACCACAATTTTACATGTCTATAAAAATGTGGTGTGTCTGTATCTTAAACGTATTCGTATTGCTAACTTGGCTCCAATTATTTATGAAAATTAGTGATTAATTTTTAATTATTCATAAATCAACGACATATGGGGTAATTTTTTGTGCACTGATGTTGTTTGAGGTATGCTTTATTACCCAAATACAGTATCTACCTCTAAAACATGTCGGGAAATCGCTTAAATTTGCATTTTTAATATGATTAATAAACAATACTATTTAGCTGTTGAATCACACAAAAGAAAACATCAAAAGCTGAAACAAAAATTTTAAAACATAAACATTTGGAGCTTTTTTTTTTATCAAAAAACGGGAACGGGAACGGGCCATACGGGAAACGGGCATTAAGGGAAAAGGTCTTACGGGAACGGGCCTTACGGGAACGGGCTTTAAGGGAACGGGCCTTAAGGGAATACACCCTTGTGTAACATGGTCTTTATGAACAGGTAGAAAAGTGGGCTTTAAGGGGGAAAAAGGTATCGGGGCTTACGGGAACGGGCCTTGAGGGATGCCACCTTGAAATCGGCGTTCAGTCCAGGTGAGAAGAGAAGTTGAATTACTTACAGGTGTTCCACTCCAATAGGGGATGTCCCTAGTGCGCAGATGCGGCGCCCAGACGAGCAGCCAGACGGCCAGTGACGTCACAGCAATCCCCATCAGTGTCTGCAGGGCGACTAGAGCGGTGCCCAGCTTGTGGTGTCTCATGATCCGTGGTTGGTACTTCCTAGACACTGAAACAACACAGAGACTTAGACGTTAAAGCGTCGCGACGCTGGACGTCTAAACAACAAACCCACATGTCATGTTTCAATCGTCACACAGCTTTCATCTCTGCGAGCTTTCTAGATAGTAGATACCCACCCCAAGAAGATCTATAGATAAAATTCGAGCTGCCAAATATGGCATATGATGGTATTGCTCTAAGAGTATGGTGAAAACGATGGCAAGGAGCAATTTATAGGTTATCACGAATCATTCTCTCTGAAGATAATCAATCAATCAATCTTACTGTGTAATTAGCTTTATATCCAAAACAAATAGATATTAAATAAACAATATGAATATGAAAACACGAAAGTATACCTTGTGAAATAATATGAATATAGTTGGAAGGAAGTGAACTCGTTTTACAATATAACCTAATTAAAAACAAACCTACCTTGTGTGTCCTTCCAAATAGAGACCAAAGTCGTCAAAAATTGTCATGTACCCGTCAACCTTGAATAGTTCATATTGCTCTACCACTTTATATTTTCCCTCATTATTAATTATTAAAACTGAGTAATAACCCTGGCGATCCTCTCTACGCCACTGTACCAGTTGTCCTCAGTCTCCTTCCATCTTACGGAATCACAATCAATGATAAAACATGGCGACGTAATTTATGTGTACCCCCAGTGGTGCACGTAACAGATAATGGACTGCCATTCATACTGGCGTTGCGTTCTGTTTTCTCTGCCTCTAGTCGGAAGGAAGTTGTCGATCATATTTCTCAGAGACAAGACAAAAGACGGTCGCGTTTTATGTCAAACAGTTAGGTCTTACTACGTGGTCAGATTATTAACAATAACACTTAAATTATAGGAAAATACTTTTGGAGAGGAACGAGACGTTTTGATCTAAACTTGCTTAGAAATATTGTTGTGTTTTGACCGACAGAGGTAGCACGCGAGTCTATTTCGGGGGTCCTGCTTCGATTGTCGACATAGGCAATCCAGTCTTTGAACTTTTTCTCAATCAAAATGAGAATACTGGGATTGATCCTTCGTGACAATCCTTCGACACTTTACTCACGCCCTATATGGACCTAATTATAGCCACCTGAAGATAGGCAAGTCGACCCTGAGTAAATTTCCAATGAATGGCAGATAATTGGTGTGAGTCACAATCGATGTATTCATCAAATAATTCTTTGCTTTAATGATGTAAGATCCTTCCTCTCGGATGTCTTAACGGTTGTGCGCACCGTTAGATCTAAGCACGCAACTACAAAGGGAACATAATAATATTGTTAGAAGAAACATGTTTTTATAGACATTACGATGTTTGTTAGCCTATTCCACTATGTGAAAAAAACTTGCATTCACAGGAAGTACCCCATGTTTTATGAAATTTGAAACACTAACACGATTCATACGTAGGGCAAAACTACACGATTTAAACTTTCTTGAAAGTAGTCTGGGTATGTTTGGTATGTTTCAACGAAATGTGAAGGGGCATTATATGGAGAAAAAAATAATATGACGTAATTATATTATGTAAATATCTGAGTGAAATTTTCAGCCAAAATACGGTTTTTTCAGGAACTATTAAAAATTTAATTCCCGCAGCACAGAATCAAGGTATATTTATAAACAATTTTAAACAAACTGTTGATGATATTTTCTATCCTATGCTTTAAATTTTGAGCCAGTCAAGCATTTTGTTATTTAACAATTAAAAATTGAATTGCCGCCAAATTACGTGTTGCGAAGTCTCAGAGATTTCATTGACGTGTTTGTAAAATGAATTATTCACAAGTTCCCAATTTGCAAATAGTTTAATGTCCCTGACATCCTGTTCTGTGATCTCGTCATTCTCAGTTAATTTGTTACTCATCGATCACTTAAAACACAACAGTCACCTGAAGTGAGAAGCCGACACAGAATTAGTCAATTAGTCCCCACACGTCCGTAGTCTCGAGTCTCGACCAACATCAAAGCAGCCTTCCACAACCGAGGGACATTAGCACGCGTGCGTGCGTATAGCTCTTCTATCATTGGCTATATTTAGCTGCGTGACCACGTGGAATCACACGTGCTCAGACGTGTACGCACGTGAGTTGACTGCGAAGAGGGTGGTCAACCCATTGTGTCAAATTATGTCTGTGCGATGAACCTTCTCAACATGGCACTCGACAAAGCGGTGAAGATCCATACATGGAAGTCAATGTACTGAGACCATGTGATATGGATGTGGAATACTAATGGAATTATTATTTGCATGGACATTAGGATTGTTTATTTGTGTGTATGTGCATGCGTGTGAAACGTTTTGTCGAAAGAGACAGAGCTTTTCCATTAACAGCACTTTACCATTAGGTTCTGGACGGGGGTTTTGTCAATACCCTAGCACGCTAGTGTTGTTAGCTCGTAAAGTGTTGTATTTAATTGGGGCAAACTTTTTCAAGTTGAAAGGCGTGCTTGTGTAATTATTTATCATATTGATTCCTTTACGCTTGTTTCGTTACAGTAGTGTTTGACATACATTTTTTTATAGGTACGCTTATACGTTTCATACTTGTGTAGGAACATTCCTAGTGTTCGTCTTTTGCATGAGAATTTATAACTTATAGCATAAGGATTTATGTTTATCATTCAATATAACAAAACGTATAAACTGGGTTTATATCTATTGATCATTACCACATTTATATGTAATAAAATACAGAAATTACAAAATCCAACTCAAACAGGGAATTAAGGCTGGTCTGACTTGTATGTGAATTTACTGCGACGCCAGATTTACTATTATTATGTCTATAAAGACCGTATGGCTAGCTGTATTATACAACCGTTGCAAAACATACTTTAAATGCAGGTTTGTTTACTTATGTCACGTCATTATACGACTGTTGCACAACTGCAGACGAGAAAGAATGTCCAAGATGTAAACAAGGCTGGGCATTTCTGTTGATTGCGATTTTGTTTTGTTAAAAGAAAATAACAATTGCTTCGTCATTCTTAGTCGAATCAGCGTTGTTTTTTTTTGTAACGGCTAGACCATTTTGGCAATCAATTAATATACGTGTACAGGCTACTCGCTGCAATAGGACATAAAGACAGTTAATTAAATTCCCGACAAGGAAAATACATTATCATTGTTTTAATCATCATTTCAATCAAACAATTGAAACCCGAGTGCAACTTATTATTAAACGTAATAATATAGAATGGTAATTTATATTGTGAGTCACTTAAAAATGTTAAAAAAGAATAACTGTCCTTGGTCTTTGAAAGATACAATGTCATGTAAATCTACGTCATGGTAGTTGATAACTGAATGACGCCTGTCAAATTTGAGTAACGTAACCTTATATTTAAATCAACTGGCTCGTTTTTAAAAGTGACATAACGAATTTTACACAAAAAGTCTGATAAGTTGATTGACTGATGCAAATTATTCACGCCACATTAATATATATTAGTATTGGGACAAACTCGATGAAGAAACGCAACATCTTATAAAATCTTATTTCAAGTGTCAGCTATAAAAATATCGTGTGACGTGCACTTTTACCGGTAGCCATTTACCCCTTAATTTTTTATTTTATAATCTCTCGATTTGATCGTATGCGGTAACGCCTGCTGCCTCCTACATATTTATGGTAAAAACTAAATTTACGCCGCTAAAGACGAAATGTTGATTAATTTTTATCACACAACTCATCGCTTCTGGCAAAACGAAAACAAAGATGCATTGCTTCTGAATTCTCGTTACATTTTATTTTAACTTGCAAAGATGCAAGTCACTTGCAAGATCCAAATGTAAAAATGGGCAAAAATTATCAGAGGGTGAAAAAGAAACATTTTGAATTATATTCACCGCCAGTGCACATTTTTTTCCTCTTTCCCGAAAGAGGTATCTCGGTGCTTACACTCTTCATACGAATGCAAGAGGTGACCGATTCGATACCCACAACCAGCATTATGACATTAAACTCAAAATGTACCTACAAATTAAAAGACCAAATGCTGGAATTAAGTGTAACTTTCCTCACAACCGATTTGCGTATTAATAGTGGCACAGCCGCACAGTTCCTGGAAAGGATCCACAGAGAAAATGTACAACGTCAAAGGTTAATATTTTATATGTCTATATGACAATATTTAACTCAATGACTATTTGTATTCCACACATAGTAGCAACAAGGGCATATTTTATTTATGAGCACCATACTTACTTCCATTATCTTACTAAACAAGGTGATTAACCTCATTACCTATACAGTAATTGCATAAACATTTCTATGAGTTATCAATTACCATGAATGTATTTCGAGGACAATGGAAAATTATGATTCTCTGGTAGTTGATGACACAGAAATACGTGTTGTTCATTATCTATGTCCATAAGCGCTTTTACATAACTTAAAAAAAGACTTCACGTACAAATCAACACAATCATGACAACTGCGGCTTCTCTTAGAGGTTACCCTACAATTCTACATAAACATACTTCTGTATCTAACTGACCACTCTGCAAAAATCCTACATCGACGTCTTAGGGAACTTAATTACCAGTGGTACTAATCTACACAATAATAATTCTAAGTCTTAGGGAATTCAAGTACTAGTGGTACCAATCTACACAACAATGATTCGAAGTCTTGGGGAATTCGAGTACCAGTAATGTCACTCTGCACAATCATACATCTATGCCTATGTTTTAGTAAATTTACGTACTCTTCAGCACAATCAAATTTAGGGACCACAATGCTCTTGTTCATTGTGGTCATGGGAGGTTCCATTCAATTCTTTCATCATCCAGCCCCACTATGCGTACCATTCTTTCATCATCCCCCACCACTATACGTACCATTCTTTCATCATCCCCCACCACTATGCGTACCATTCTTTCATCATCCCCACCACTATACGTACCATTCTTTCATCCTCCACCACCACTATGCGTACCATTCTTTCAAGCACCACTATACGTACGATTCTTTCATCCTCCACCACCACTATGCGTACCATTCTTTCATCATCCCCCACCACTATACGTACTATTCTTGGAGCGGCTCTGCACAATCATCCTGCTGTGCCTGAGCGAGTTTCTCGTGGGAGTATGTCGTCCAGCAAGGTTGACAGCGGCTACGTTCTGGGGCACCGTAGTGCTCAGAGTTAGGCACAACGCCTGAGACGGACTCCTGTCCATCGTGCGTCCGTTAGCACGATTGTTGTTGCCATTGTTATTCATAGTTGCTAAGTTTCCCACAGAGAGGCACCGAAGCAGACAAATGTTCACTTTCCGCTCACGTTCCACGGCAGTTTTTCGTACAAACTCACTGGCGTCCCTTGTGAGGTGTCGATGGGATTATGTATTTTGAGACGAATTTTGATTAGGTGCAATTCTGACGTTTTGCGTTGTACTCTTGTCGTCGTTATCTATTAATGTCGTCCTTTCGCGAGGTAAAGTTTGAGTCCGTCGATTAGATCGGGCCATGTTTTTTAAAGTTTTAGATTAAGATTTTCTGAAAATATTTACCTTTCAAATTTATCAGTCTTATCAAAACTGCGTGTAAACGGAAATGCAAAACACTGGGAATAAATGTTAATAATTTTTAACTTTTATAATTCAATCTCACTTTTTTTATCACAACAATTTTAACACACTTTTAAACACGCGGAGAAGACGTAAATGCACTGCAACTTTGGTCAATACCAGCGCATTTAAATGCACTGCACTGCTAATTATCACAGACTCTTGTTCATTTGCAACAATTATCTTGAAAGTACTTCCCTTGTTCTCGCGAAGTCGTAGCAAATAATTATCACCACTTGTTGCCGGTGTTGTTTACCGCATGTGCAGTGTGCACCCAAGTCTCACCTCTAGCTCACACCGCACCCGTCCGCAGTCCGCAACGCGACTGCTGCGCAACCGAGCAATCTCTTTACAATACACCGACCATTACGTCACCACGACAACGTCACGCACTTTCATAGGTACGGCACACCGCTCGTTGCGTTGCACCCACCTAAGATGTTTTCCACCACAACAATCGACTCACCGTCGTCGACCAATAGGATTCGACCACTGAACCACGTGACATACGTCAATCGAGAACTATTGTTGGCAACGTCACGATCTCACGAAATCTGTTTCGCGTGTAGGAGGCAACCGAACCAAGTCAACTCAAGCATAACAGTTCTTTTCAACTCGGCGCTCGGCACTCCCATTTAGAGTGGTGTGCGATTGTGTTTTTATGCCGCGGGCACTCGATTTCGTAACACTCTAAACATTGAATCCCATGTTAATAATAGAATATAATCCAAATGTGGATCGCGATTTCCTCTTGTACACTTTCACAAATATAGAAATAACGCGATGCAAGAGGTAAGGTATTTACGGTCGATCTTCGTCCTTCGAATTTACATAATGTTAAAGCGATTCTTCTGCGTGTGACGTTTGTAAATATAGCGGCGCAAGAAAGCTAACCTATACGGTTCGGAATGCAATCTGCACTGGTCTTCTCTTCTCTCGCATGGGTATAAAGTTTCTCCGAGTCCGGTCACCTGGCTTCCCCTCTCTATCAAGACTGTTTGCTTGAGTGCTTCCCTCCTCGACGGCAGCTGCCTTTTGGTTAGGTGAATATCTGATGGAGCCCAAGGAAAGCAACGTACGGACCAGCTGACAATCTGCCGTGTTCACACTTGAGCACGCACATTGGAACTAACCCGGCCGACGCTCCGCGGATCACTGGGGGCGACGCTCGACTTCGCCGTCCTCCAGTAAGACTTACCGGCGTCGGGAGGGATGATGGGTGCTGCGAGGGTACAGGCGCGGAGGAACTTTTTTCGAGTGGTGGTGGGGGGGGGGGGGGTGGGGGGGGGGGAGTTTTTTTTCTTTATGTAAGTCACAACACAAAGTCTTACATCTTTGTTCACTGACTGCAATTAGTTTTTCAAATTGTTGTAGCCGGAGTGACTGGATGTTGAACATTCTGTAGTGAGTAGGGGGGGGGGGGGGATTTCTCCCTCACTAATTACTCGCCTGTAAGCGTATGTAACACCCTATGAGGAAACAGTAAACACTGGCCTTCAGGAAGGGAAGGGTAAGGGAGCAATTTGGGAGTAAAATATCATGGGACTGGGAGTAAACAGGGTCAGGACTCGGGACACGATCACGTATCGCTATAAAACCTCGCCCGGTGGTCAACGATAATTAGATTTCGTGGACACACAAAATGAAGCCTTGAAAGTTAGTGATTAGTTGTTTGTTGTGTCTGACATTGTAACGTCGTTGTCATTATCATCTAATTGATACATTGTAATAGCTCTGGAATGTAGCATCGTGTATGGCCCGAGCATCTGTAGGAACTTTGAAATAACCTCAAGGCAACACAAGTCGGAATACTATGATGCATCATATTTAAGATGCATTTTACTTCTTCCCTTCCCTGAGCCCAATGCTTATATCTCCCCTAAATCTTTCCCGGCTCTGAACCCTCGCCATACTTCGTTGACGTTAGTCAAGATAGGGACAGACAACATAAACCAGAACAAATATTTGGTATGATGATTTTAAATAAATATATACTCTAGCGTCTAACCGAAGCCGACAGTGTTTTGGCACTTAGCAAATAGTTATTCGCTCGGCACAGAAGCGTCCGAAGTATATACAACTTTGAAAAGTTATCAATAAAGCATACATGGACAGCCCTACTTTCGTAAATTTTCAAAATTTTGTCTCAATTAGCCACAAAAAAATCTCGAATAGTCAGTCAATTTTGTTCTCTTTAACAAAATAAACAATCGTGAAAATCAATTGATTGAACCAATTTAAGAGAAATGTTACTGTTACCCTATATTTCCACTTTCGTGACAACTCTTCAAATTTTCAAACACCCGCGGAGTCAGTCAACAGAGCGATCAGGAATGGCGTTCAGCGCGTGACTCTGATTCGGGAGGTCCCGGGTTCAAATCTCGTCGTGACCTGTCTCATTTTTATTTTTTAGAAGTTTCCCTTAGTCTTCAATGCGAATGCAAGGGATTTAGTCCTTTTAAACAGCCCTCGGACATCCTTTCATTCCTTCACAATTATCATATACTACCTGCACACGAGAAATTGCATTTTACTCCTTCCCTTCCCCGAGCCCAATGTTCACATCTGCCGTCAGTCGTTCCCGACTCTGAGCCCTCGCCATACATCGTTGACGTTAGCGAAGCTACTGTGAGTGTGACATACAACATAAACCAGAACAAATATTTGGTGCAATGATTTTAAATAAATATACTCCCCGTGCACTGAACAGACACTGATTTTATTCATTTACGAAAATGTTCCTCCCATTGCCCTGGACTGCAAGATGTCTAAAATACGATTTTTTTTTATTATTTTGTACTGCTTTGATTTGAAATTATGTTTGATGATTATTAGAAACGAAGACCAGAAACTACTGTCCAGGGACAAAGATAAAGAAGCTACAAATGGTGTATGAGGATAGCTGATGTGGGAGGGAATGCCCAAGAGTGCACGACGTTTGACTGAGGAAAATATTGAGTAACATCTTTATTTTCGTGACCTGACCGGTATTGAACCAAAGACCTCCCGAATAAAACTCGTGGGCTTCCTCTGTTGGTGATGTTGGTGATATTGAAACTATGAGAAGCAATATACATAAATAAATAAAAGCAATATTGCTTATAAACTATGAAGTATCATTCTCGTTATTATAATGTTTGTGTAGGATTAAATAATATGATATGCTTTTCTGAGAAAATAGGTAGGCCTATTCGTTTTGCCATGAAGCTTCTTATGTTCATGAAAATTTTGCAAGTTGTCAAGCAAGGATAGACCGTCCTACAGTAATAGATTGACAATATTTATAATTCACGAAAATATACTATTTTTGAGCTTTTAACAATTTCTAAAATCCCCAAACTATTTGTTTATAATTCACCACTTACCTAAAATAAATGTTATAGTTACCATGGAGCACATTATTTCTGCTTTCATAACAACCATGACCATGCACAGTTTCGAATAACTGCGAGCTGTGAGGTCAGTCCATCAAGCAAACAGAATTTTGTCTAAAACACAATCATGTCATAAATCCAAAATGAAAAAGTTTGTCTGGATTTAGCAATGACGTCGTCGGTCTACATTTCTTTGGACTCGAGGCTCGAGAGTCTTGGGTGCTGAGGGCGATATGAGACGCGAGTGCGGAGTATAAGGCGATAAAGGATTTAATTCCAGCAATGATCTATTTCTGTTCGATCAGAAACAGCAACAGACCACGGCATAAAGATGGCAGACGCCAGCTATAAGACCTTCGAGTGCAGATTCACAACGTGGTGTCCTAGCAAGTAAATATACAAACAGACAGGTCCGCGAAAAACTAACAGCACAATATGCAAGTAAAACAAACACGGTATTGAGATATTCAAGTCGATATAAGAGATTCATCGGCAGTCAGACCTAAAATATGATAGTGGAGACCTCATGGTGGGGTCAAAATAATTTCAAGTATTTGCACACAAACGGCGGCTGTCTGGGAGGGGAGAGGGGTATCATGTAAAGCCCCCCCCCCTCCCCCTCCTCCTCCCAATAAATTTAAGAAAACATTTCGTCTGTTAATGGGTTTGATTTCTTTTCATTCATTCAATCAAGAACATTGAGATTATTGAAATAAATAATAATAACTTACCCTTGGATGGAAACTAATGTGTAAATTTGCCCCTTCACCGATAGAAGTAGCCTAGAAATGTGTTCCATTCAATCATTCAGTCAGTCACACACGTCAACAGAGACAGCGAGAGTCTCTCTCAACACGCGCGCTGCCTTCTGCTGGCAGAGGTTTCAGCGTATGTCGTGCGTGCACATATGCATGTTTCTCAGTGTGGGCGGGTGTCCTTCCTACCCTCTGTTGTGATTAATGTGACTTAGCAGTCGGCAGTTGATTTTCTTCGAGGTGTTACAAATTACGATGGCTGTAAAGTCTAAAAATAAAATAGTAAGTTATGTTCTGTTTGGTGAGGTTGGAAAAAGCAAATAGCTTAACTGTTATTCTTTCGAGCACCCTATGTTATGAAGCCTATAAAATTGTCTCCAATATTGTTTTACTGTGGCAGTGGAGCATGTGGGGGTGAGGGTGGGGGGTGCCTAGTGCCTATTACAAACAATCATCAAACATGATTTCGGGAATATCGAAGCTTTCGGGAAAATAGTTTGTTTTCAAAAGTGAATTGTCCTTGGTGGAGGTGTCAGGTATATAGAAATTCAAACTTTCGTTAGTCTCAACCCGTCTGCTGACACACAGGGTCACCAAAAATATTATATTATGTATAATCCACCTTTCAAATACATTCTCTGCACAAAAAACATGTAAATCGGAGGCCATGTTCGGTTTAAATTAAATAAATAAATTGTATTCAGAGTCTACCCACTCAGTTATATAACTGATTTTCAGTGGGGGACAGTAAATCAAAATGACCAAGCCAACCCTGTAGGCCCCGACGCAATCGACGAGTGAGCGATAACCAACCAAAGATCGATATTTTTAATAGGAAATATAGCAATCAGTGATATGGACAGTGCGAACACCCGCGGATCAACGCCAGAATCAACAAGGCCGATTTAGAACAACTCTGAATTTATAATGTGCTCCGTTGCTAGGACGGCTCCAAAGTCACCGTTTACAAACTCCTTGGACAAGAACTGATGAACTCGAGTCCAAATCAGAAGTTAAAAAACTTCTAACTTTGGCGGGAATCGAACCCTGGACCTTCTGCATTGGAAGCAGATACGCTAACCACAAGACCAACGAGCCACACTTTTTTATTTTTTATTTATTTTTTTATCGTGAGACGTGACGCATCACGCATGCACATACGGACGGACGAACAGAGATCTGATGCATATGGAAGCTTTGATCCCTAATAATGACATAATGGGCGTAAAGTGTAACTAGATTGCTGGACAGATAAATTTTTGTAATTTTCCTGAGCAAACGACCGACATTCCCGTAACTGGTTATAGGTATACATACATTATAATAGTTATAGAGGCTAGGGATTTACCAAAGGCTATGTTATAGGACTGAATTTGACATATTATCCCTTTGATTGAGCCAGCTTTGTAAACAACCATCAGTCAGATTGGCTGTAAATCCGAATTAGTGTGTATGATTCTGAATTTCGTAAATAGAGTACATCCCTCGAACGCTCAAGATAAGAGGTTACAATATATTGTGCAATTATTATTGTCAGTTGTAATCGTTTGCAAATCAGTTCTACCGCGGTTCGATAAACGATCACTAGAGAATTTGATTAATTAATTACAATTCATAACATTAAACAGGTACGTTATGCTTTCCGTAACGTAAAAGAAGTATATCAATAATAATTTATAAGTGTAAAACTTATATTATTATATTCAGATTAGACCACCACATTCTCATTATTCTTGAACCAGTTTCTTCAATGTTGTGTAACTGGATATCTCATCGTCCAATGAGTTCGATCAAGAGAGATGCTGGTTTCACACGTTCCAATGATCAACTTCTATTGTCGTTAGTGTAGTTTTTACTTAGCAGCTCTGTTCGTATATCCGGTTTGCAAGAATTGAACTAGTATTTATATTGAAGGAAAATAAGACGATGCAAATTTAATAAACGATTTAGTGATTATTTTATGGATGAAACGAATCGCTTAAATCTAAAGATGTATGATGTCACGTGTATCGTAACTGGGTATTTTGGAATTTGGACAAATGTGAAGGGAATGTCCGAGCCGAAAGGTACTCAATCTCTTTGGATAAACTTTCAGTCAGGAGTGCTGGTGGCGGGATTCGATCCCTGGACCTCCGGAATCATACTCGCACTTTACACTTGAGCCAACGCTGTCGGTCAATTTAAACTTTTAAATACATTTAGTGTATGTGACTTGACTGGGTCATCTTGTTACAAGTGATGTTTTATATTTTTTAATTATGTCGTTATTAATAAGATGTACCATAATAATTCATAGCGAAAAGAAAAGGACAAAAAAGAAGAATAAGAGTGGTACACGCTCGCCTATGTTGTATAGCAAATAAATGTTATCAATGCGCATTATTTACAAAAACAATATAATATTATACTTACCGCAATAAAACTGTATGAAATCATCAGTATCCATGAAGCCTAGTTCGTACGGTGACCGTGGAAGCTGAAGCGCCGGTGTTTCCGTTTCCTGTTCAGTTATGATGGCGTCATCACCTACTAATGGCGAAACAATCACTGTAACACGAGGATCATCTTCCACCGTTTCCGCCGTCTCGCGGTTATTTATGATTTTACTGCACATAAGATACTCCATAACGGGCCACACCTAGAGAGTTGTAATCAGAGAAACACCGGTGAATCGTATAGATAGACCTATAAAAACCTGGTCAAAGTTTATGATGAGCTATAGTGGTAATCCGTGGAAGCACCGATACAGTACGCAGTTCTGATCAATAGTACACGGGAGCGAGTCTTCACAGGAGAGGGTTAAACGGTTACTGAGTCGGTCTTGTGCCAAAATACATCGGGTTCTCATCGTCGAATATACATGCCCACGTGGTTTTGTAGTAACCCTAAAAACTGTCGATCTCGTAGAAGTATAAATAAACCTCTGAACAGAAGGATGGAATGGGTTTCTGTTTAAATTTTGATTGAATGTGACGTCATGCGTTGTTTCCGGACTCTCTGGCTCTTCGGCCGTCGTGAGTGTGATTACAACTGGTAGTCATTTGAGACTGTGTATGTTTAAAATGGGGGAGGGGGGAAGTCAAACGAATCTAATTACTTTCTTTCTAAATTTCATTAATCTGGAAACACTCTCGTATGTGTATTTGTTCATTTTTAATACAATCTAGAAATTATCTAGGGCGACGGTCGTTCGCACGCGGCCAAGCGCACGCGACTGCTAGAAGGCGATGACTACTCTACCCTTTCCCTTGGTGGGGGTTTTCAGCTATCTGCACACGCCGTCCCGAAAGATTTACAATCTTGAAACTCGGTATATGACCTGATATGTGGTCCATGACATACCAAAAAAAAAAATCCGATCCGATAACCCGTTCTGTGTTAAAAAAGTGCGTAAAAATCGACGAAAACCTCTTTGGTGGGCTGGTTGGTTGGTTGGTTTGGTTGGTTGTGGTTGGGTGTTGGTGGGGGTGGGATTCTGACAGAGAGGAATAAGAGCCTACAGAGAAAACGGTGCATCTTAGAACTATGAAACTTGGACCATACTTAGATTTACCTCAGACTCACATACTTCCGCCGAGAGGCAAGCAATATTCCACCCCCAACACCCCCTAAATCATCCCCTAAAATTAAAATAATTCATAGCTCTAACCCAAAATTGAATTTTTAATCAAATTAGTTATTATGTTCTAATGTGTTTTAACCCAATCGGCCTATTCTCATTATATAAACCACATTTTGTCAACCCCCATCCCTAATAGTTTATATTATTTTTACCTTGATTTCCAGCATTCACCACGAAGGCACCTAATGAGTTATCATCATGAAATTTGACATGATGGTACATAATAATATGAAAAATAATCCGCCGAGAGGCAAGCGATATTTCACCCCCAACACCCCCTAAAATTGGAATAATTCATAACTCTAATCTAAAATAAAGGTTTTATTCAAATTAGTTATTTAAATTATGTTTTGATGTGTTTTAACCCAATCGGCTTATTCTTTTTTCAACCCCCATCCCAGCTATAGGCCTATATTATTTTTACCTTGATTTCCAGCATTCACCATGAAGGCACCTAATGAGTTATCAGCATGAAATTTGGCATGATGGTAGATACTAATATGAAAAATAATTCGCCAAAAAGCAAGCAATATTTACCCCCAAAACCCCCTTAATCATCCCCTAAAATTGGAATAATTCATAACTCACCCAAAATTGAATTTTTATTCGAATTAGTAAGTTATGTTTTAATGTGTTTTAACCCAATCGGCCTATTCTCATTTCCTTAACCATAATTTTTCAACCCCCATCCCTAATAGTTTATATTATTTTTACCTTGATTTCCAGCATTCACCATGAAGGCACCTAATGAGTTATCAGCAGGAAATTTGGCATGATGGTTCATAATAATATGAAAAGTAATCCGCCAAGGGGCGAGCAATATTCCATCCCCAACACCCCCAAAATTGAAATAATTCATTGCTCTAACCCAAAATTGAATTTTTATTCAAATCATTAAATTATGTTTCAATGTGTTTTTTTAACCCAATCGGCCTATTCTCATTTCCTAAACCACATTTTTTTCAACCCCCATCCCTAATAGTTTGTTATTTTTACCATAATCTTTGTTTTACCTTGATTTCCAGCATTCACCATGAAGGCACCGAATGAGTTATCAGCATGAAATTTGGCATGATGGTACATAATAATATGAACATAATAATCCGCCAGGAGGCAAGCGATATTTCACCCCCACTGTTCCCTACCACCCTTAACTTTGGGAAAAACTTTAGATCGTATTTTATATACAATTTTAATATTTTAATTACTGATTAAAATTATGCGTCAATGTGTTATATTCCGGTCAACAAATCATTCACACAAACACCCAAGACGACATTTACCATAGGAAATTTAATAAAAACATTGTATATTGGCAACTACAGATTGTAAACAAAAACAAAAGATGGTTGCTTTTGTTTCTAGACAATCTGTTTTAAAAGGCACTGTATCCACCTTCACACGTATTTCACGTATATCTCGCCTTGATATGAAACAAACAACAAAAAGATGTGATATCCCCCCAAAATACAAAAATTTGTAAAAAAAAAAAAAACGGCAGCCAAGCTCTCCTTTCAAAGTCTTCGGCTGTGAATGCTGTGAGATATAGAAGTTGAGCCAAGCATTTCATTCTTTCTCCCTAGTTTCGCATTGAAAAGAAGTAAGATCATTTCGCCTGTTGACGAGCGCCAAGCCAACCATTTTCGTGGTAAAGAAAGTAAAAATTTTAAACTGAAAATCATAAAAAAATTACTTGGCTATTGATTTTGGTACGAGGACTCTTAAAAGTCAATGGCCAAGTAATTTTTTTATGATTTTGAGTTTAAACTTTTTCCTTTTTTACCACGAAAATGGTTGGCTTGGTGCTCGTCAACAGGCGAAATGATCTTACTTCATTTCAATGCGAAACTAGGGAGGAAGAATGAAATGCTTGGCTCAACTTCTATATCGTCTCACAGCATTCACAGCCGAAGACTTTGGAAGGAGAGCTTGGCTGCCGTTTTTTTTTTTTACAAATTTTTGTATTTTGGGGGGATCAAAATTACCCCGAAAGGGGTTTGAGTTGAACCCGGGTCTCCCACCTTCCGAGTAGTTGCCTTGAACGAGCTCCCCGGGTTCAAATCCCGTTCGGGAGAGTTTTTTTTTCAATTTGTGGATTGTATTAAAAATAATTCTTGGTTCGTCATGGTACGTTATGCTACGTACCATCATTCAGATCTTTTTAAAAATTAAATGTTAAACTACATTATATTCACAGAATAATGGAATCAGTCGATTGGAATAATTAAGAAGCAAAGTATAACTATCACTTTTTTGTCTGTATCTGTCCGTCTGTCTATCCGTCCGTGCGTGTGTCACGTCCAAACCGAACACGATATCATATTGACATTCGTTTTTGTTGGCATCACCCTTCAACAAGCATGTTTTGGTGACCCTGAAGTTACAGAGAGATTGCCTGAGGCAAACCTTTTTTTAAGAGGTAAGGTAAGAGAAATAAACTCTTCGTACTTCTATTTAGGAAGTATGGTCTTGTGGTTAGCGTATCTGCTTCCAATGCAGAAGGTCCAGGGTTCGATTCCCGCTAAAGTCAGAAGTTTTTTAACTTCTGGTTTGGACTTAAGTCCATCAATTCTTGTCTTAGGAGTTTGTAAACGGTGACTTTGGAGCCGTCCTAGCAACGAAGCACATAATAAATTTCAGAGTTGTTCTGAATCGGCCTTGTTGATTCTGGCGTTGATTCGCGGGTGTTCGCACTGTCCATACCACTGATTGCTACATTTCCTATTAAAAATATCGATCTTTGGTTGGTTATCGCTCACTCGTCGATTGCGTCGGGGCCTGCAGGGTTGGCTTGGTCGCTTTGATTTAAAGTCCCCCACTGAAAATCAGTTATATAACTGAGTGGGTAGACTCTAAATAAAATTTATTTATTTATTTATTTATTCGTTTGTGGAGTCTGCAGCTAGAATCTAGGTGCCCGTTAGGGCGCCGCAGCCAAGCCGCGGTGCGCTACACACTCAAGCACCTTATACACCAAGCAGAGTTGGGGTGATTTCAAGGTGTTACCCAGCCGTCATGTAACGTGATGTGAACTTGAAAACTATCACAATCGAGGGGATTTAGGTACCTGACAACACATACCAAATTTTATTGGGGTACGATTATTCTTCTTGGTGAAAAAATGGCTTGAAACATGCTCAAAATCACTTTAAGGATGTTAGCTACTGCCTACTACTGCCTACTACTGCTAACATCTAATACGTCGGCCCGCGATTCTGACCAGACGGGTGGGACTACAATGTTCATATTTTACATGGACATTAAGGTTATAGAAATATAGTCTCCTTTGAAAAAAAAAAGTTGAAAAGTTTGTTGGAAGGCTTCCAAATAAAGGTTTTAAAATAAGCCTTAAACACTTGGCATACAATCAACAAGTAACCATAGTTACTTGACACTTGTTGACGGTATAAGCAGAGTTTAGGGGGGAAGTGCGATACGTAAACAAATAACGGACATTTAAAAATTTTCTTCTTTGTGTGGAACGAGAAAAGGTGTCATTATACTCTCATAAAAACAAAAGGGGGCAGAAACCGTCCCTGGCCTAGGCCCAGATGTGGAAAATTATTTTATAATGCCAAAAGTGTAGGTCTAAAGTTCCATTTGGCTATAGGACTAGTAAAAATTCATACTTACATACATGTTTGACAAGCCTAGCCAACCCTATGCCAGCACAACTGTTCTGATATGAGCTTGCTCATCTGTTTGTTTACATAATTGCAACAATCAAATCATTCATACACTTGTCTTTCGATTGGCCCGCGTTTATGAAGGCACTGCCATCTAGAATAAATATAGAACTTTTTCGAGCTCTTTGCTATACGCAAATCTTAAAGTGTTTGGATTTCGTGATACTCTTTCAACCATAGACATCCTATATAATTGGCTAGACCAGCAGTCGGTGGTCCACTTCCGGTACAATTAGAAGCCATCTTAAAATGACAGTTTACATGTTAATCAAATGGGAGCGATTTGTGGCCAAATAGTCTCAAGATTGCCGCCAGGTTGACAGGTAAGCATACTAGCCTTTAACACCAAATGATTACTAAATTCCCTTATGCAATCACTTCGTATTGTTTCTTTTGTTTAATACCATGCTGCACAAGCTAAAACCATATCAAACAATCCAGTAAAATACTTTATTGCATTAAAAAAGCATAAATTAAACACCAAATCGCCATCTTGAAATGGGCCGGTTGAGTCTTCGATTTGCTACGCTCGCGCCTGTGCGGAGGTATAGGAGACTGCTAATCTAGCCTACTATAGGGTTTAATTAATATCAATGCTTTCAACTCACAACCCATGACGTTTTCCACGATACCGTTCAAGAATACCAATTCCTTCGAAAACGAAAACGACTTCGTTTTCAAATTGCTTTTTTAACTCATCTCCCACGAACTCAAGAATTGGGGTCCAGTCCTTATACCGTCGTTATACCATGGTTATACCACCTATACCCAGGATGTACATGAATCCGGGTTAGATATTTTACATCCTATATTGTTACTGCTAATACCATAGAATTTAAATCAACTTTGATAAAAATATTATTTTAGCAAATAATTTTGTAATGGAACTTGAAAAAGTAATGAGATCACACACATAACAAAAACTTGTAGAAATACAGCCAAACCTTACACACTCAAAAGGAATGAGATCTAAAAAGGGGCCAAGCTCATCTACCCTTCCACATAAACGTACAGTGTCCCAAACAGCATCCTCGAAAAGCTTGGCAAAATAAAAATTTGCATGTTATTACGTTTAAATTAATTAGAAAAAAGAATTTGGATAAACTATTACGTTAAATTAATAATCGCAAATTCTATTTTGCCAAGCTTTTCGAGGATGCGTTATGGGACACTGTACGTTTATGTGGAAGGGTAGATGAGCTTGGCCCTTTTTTAGATCTCATTCCTTTTGAGTGTGTAAGGTTTGGCTGTATTTCTACAAGTTTTGTTATGTGTGTTTTGGAATAGTTCTACAAAACCCCACCCACTGACGGGTAACATAGCTCTTTTCAAAAACAGTCTGAAAACACTGTTATTAATTTTTAATGTAACCAACTGGTCAAAGTGGTATCCTTGGCCCATAGTAATTGTTCAAATTCTAATCAGTAATAAGTAATTTAGTTTTTCTAGTAATAATTTACCCTCAAGTTTTAGTAATACATTCTGGAATAGCCTAAGTGCATTAATAAGCAACAAAAAACAGGCATCATGTGGAACACGTTGAAATATATGAAATAGAAAATTGCAATGCTGTTAGTTTGATGAAAGTATCATAGTATTTAATTATTTATAATTAACAAAAATATAATGAACAGTGATAAAATGTGGAAGAGAGTAATCATTATAATATCATCTGTGGTAGAAGTGTGCAAGAGTTGAGAGCTGGGAATGTGGAAGAGATACGACATTGGAAGGAGAGACAAAAAAGTGTGAAAATATTTGGTTGCTAAATCCAAGCTGACTCTGCCAGAAGCAGGAAACTGCGATAGATGGTGATAATGTCGATTTCATTTGAAAAAAAAAAAAACAGAAAACGTATACTATACGTCTCTTCGCTAGCCACTCGTGATAATATCCGTGGCCATATAAAATTTTGAAAGCGCGCGTTTTTTATAAGTACGACAAATATAGGTGGCGGAGCTGTCTTCAAGATGGCTGTGATATTAAAAATACTAACAAAGTTTCCAAACACACGCCAACAAAATCCCCCAACTTTGCGTTAACTGTGGTAAACACTACCATTTACCAATTCACATTCTTATTAAAATCGTATTAATATTATAATATTAATAATCATTTACCTTGGTGCTGGTATTTATCTAACTTTACATTCTAAAATTGATGATTGATATTTGCAAGTTTAGTTTTGTTGTTGTTGGCGCGGTTGTTGGCTATACTGATACAATTTAAATCCAACTGTCAGTGGAGTCGTATGGGAGCTGTAACGGTTTTTGCGTGGAGTCTAGAGATGTTTGTTCGTAATATTTTTTACATAGGCCTAGGCATTTAATACCAAGACTGCTAGGAATAATTAGGATAAGTATATTCAACACAATTTGTACATAACATAAGCCTACATACTTACGACAGGGATAAGAGGCAAAAGTGCGTCGTTTGTTTATCCGCTAGACAAGCCCTAGAGGTAAAAGCTGGACCTAACCTCCACCACTGGGCTGTGGCATTTGTTGTGGATTAGCTAAGGCTTATTTCAAGCACAAAAACATAAGCCTAAGCATTTGTGTATCCTGCCTAGGACCTAACGCTTAGATTCGGCGTAAGTTGAAAGATGGATTTGAAAGAAAACGCTCCAAGGTGCGCTGATAAGGTAAAATCAAAACCATTAAAATCTTCATGTGGACCCACAAGCCTAACCAAAGATGGCCATGAACGTCGGGTTGTGCCTAGGCCTGCAACTTCAAGGTCTGTGCATACAAGACCTTATTTGCCATCTGTTTCTGCTGGTGCAAGCAATAAGCCTAGGCCCTCATCTGTAAAGGCAGTAAGCATAGGAACGTCGAAAAATACACTGGTTGGCGGGATTGCAACTAGCACCCCTAGATCCAATTCATTGATAACGCCCAGACCTACTAAACTAACTCAAACAACAAACGAGCCTGGAGAAATGGTTATGGTGGCATCAAATACGGAGCGTGTTTACATTCCCAAGGGATCTGGTGGCTCTGTTGAACTGAACAAGTTAACTTCTGATCAAATGAAGGCGAAAACCAATAGACATAGGCCTACTTCTGCAGGTGTACAGACGTCCAGGGTGTAAGTATAGTAGGGCCTAGACTAGGCTATGTAAGCTGGGGCTATGTAGGCTAGACTAGCCCATATGGCTTGCTAATCTTCAATCCCGTCTTCTTCACGTCAGCCTGGTGGCAGCCACTCATCTCCCTGAAACCTAATTAATCTCGCCCTCCCCAAAATGCAACCTTAACTTTCTCAATACATTAAAATATATGCCTAGTTAGAGAAGTAAGATTACCGGGGGTATGGCTATTGCACATTTGGTGATTGTTTGCAACCAATCACCCTTGGAAGTCTCTTCCCCTTAGCTAGCCATCATGGACTGACAAGTTCAAACGGGTTCCCACCGACCTGGAAAACCGGGGAAAAAGTCATGGAATTAAAAAATATGGGTCAAAATGTCAGGGAATAGTCAGGGAATTGAGGGAAAAAATCAAAAACCTGGAAAAGTCAGGGAAAATGGGAATTTTTTTATCTAGGCTTATTTGGGGGCTCAAAAACATATATTTTCACCCAATTTGTGAAATGTTTCCCCGACTCTAAAGACAGAAAAATTTAAAAAAATCAATCATTTGTTTTCGTTGCTAAAATAACCGTTTTAGGAAACGGTTTGAAGGGGGAAATCTAACTGATATTTTGTCAAGCGTCCACAAACACAATAAAAAAAAAACTACATTATTTTGGTATTGCATTCAACCCACAACTTTTTTCTAAAATGCACTAAACGCACTCTAAAAACCTGATTTTCAATATTTTCGCCTGCGGCGCTTTTTGTTGGGGGGAGGCCCCCAAACCCCCCGTACTTGGTCCTATATAATACCCACGGGATATTATATAGTCCACCCGGGATGAAAGACCTGAATTCAACACTGAGCCCATGTATGTGTGTATCTGTTAGGGGATCCCCCGTAGAAATTTTGCGGGCGGGCCCATGAAAAAAAAGTTCCGCCCGATGAAGTAGGCCTACAGGGAAATAAATTTTAGAGCGTATCGAGGGGGTGCTACGTTCCCGGCAAGCTATTTTGGGGGGCGTGTATGACACCCGGGAAATTTAAACCAAACTAGACCTGGAAAAAAATGGAAAAGTCAGGGAAATTGATTCTAAAAAAAAGTGGGAACCCTGTCAAATTGTCAATCATTAGGCCTAGTGGATAGATTAGGTAGGCCTAGCTAGTCTACATCTACAACTTTAGTTTGCTTGGTATATAGATGAGGCTAAATGGCTAGGATACTTAAAACTGGGAACATGAATAACAGTTTCAGTGGGGAAAGGTACAGAAGGACGAAGCTTACCTTGAAAAAAGTTAGGTAGGTCGCACAGACACAAATAGATGAGTAGACAAAGTTGCTGAACGTTTCGACCAACTAGTGGTCTTTATCACTCAGGTGAGTAGAGAACTAAAGTAGTTCTAAACTAGCATGGTATGTTTCAATGAAGGCGCTCGTCCGGTGGGTGGTAGCCCGGTGGAACTAGGTCTAGGGGAGGCAGAGCTGGGGCTGGGGGAAGCGCCCGATTGACTGCAGGCAGTTGGAGCTAAGAAAACTGGAGATTTCTCACCAACACATACACCAGATCTCGCGAGCCTCCTAACCTGAAAAAATAGGTAGCAGGCGCGCCCAGCCCCTGCCTCCCCTAGACCTATTCCCCCTGCTACCACCCACGACAGTGCCTTCATTGTACATACCATGCTAGCTTTAGAACTACTTTTAGTATCTTACTCACGCTGAGTGATAAAAGACCACTAGTTGGTCGAAACCCTTAATGCAACTTTGTCTACTCATCTATTTGTGTCTGTGCGACCTACCTAACGTTTTTCAAGGTAAGCTGTCGTCCTTCGTACCTTTTTCCCCCCCTGAAAATGTTTACATGTTCCCAGTTTAAATATCTACAACTTTAGGTTTAATAGTCCTGAATAAGCCTACCCTTTTTTTCATTATTTTAAGTCTCAAAATCTCTTACCAGCTAATATTTGCATATATGTTTGTTAATATTTCAACAAGAAAAGTTGGAGGTTGGCTCATATTCAGGTTCGACCTATATTCGGCACTAGACGGTAATGTCATGCTTAGTCAGGGTGTCTACAAGACCGGAAAACCTGGAAAAGTCAGGGAATTTGATAAATCTGGAAAAGTCAGGGATTTTTTTTCTGAAATTTTACTAGGGCTTACCTATTGTAGGCCTATTGTCTTCTTCTCCTTCTATTGACTAGTAGTCGGTGGAAGATTTTAATTCATCCTTCCTTCCTTCTTATCATCCTTCCTTTTGCTTGTTCCTTCACCTTCTAAATTCCCTTTTTGTTTTTGTCATATTCCCTTATCCCATCTGCCATATGCCCTTGAATCCCTCTCTCAAAGCTCATTAAGCTTGGCATCTGCTTCCCTCTTCTCTTCTCTATTTCCTTTTGTCCTTCTCATTTCCCATTTGCATTTGCATTTGTTGTTGTAAATTAAATGAGGCTATATGTAGACTAGGCAATGTTAATGTAAAAAAGTCAATATTTTAGTTGGTAATTTCAACCTAGGTAGGCCTACCTTTTTTTTGCTTAAAATAGAAATTCTCAATTTAAAAAAATAATTCTTGGTAATTATTCGAAGAATCACTCAGCGGACCGGAATTACTTTGGAAGGTACCGGTAATTGGATGAGCGAGCGAGCGTAGCGAGCGGAAGCGAAGACTTCAATTTCACTGACCCCCCAAAAAATTTAGCTCGGGTGTTTTTTTTTTTTTTTGTTTTTTTGTTTTTTTTTTGTTTTTCCGTCTGTTTGTTCGCTCGATTCCGGGCAAACGGCATACGCGATCTTGATGAAAATTTGACCGGACCTTCGTTTTCTCTGAACTTAGAGGTGTATTGTTTTTGGGTACAATCGAAGAAATATTTCTCATAAATATCGTACTTTTACGATTTTTTTCGATTTTTAGTGCGATATTTTCGTGACATTTGGGCCGATTCTGACCAAACTGGTGGGGCTAGAACGTTCATATTTCACATGGACATTAAGATTATGGTGATGTAGTACCTTTTGAAAGAAAAAGTTGAAAAAGTTAGCTAGAATCTATAGAAATAAAGGTTTTAATATTAGTTTTTCAATTTTTAGTGCGATATTTTCGTCACATTTGGGCCGATTCTGACCAAACGGGTAGGGCTACAACGTTCAGATTTCACATGGACATTAAGGTTATGGTGATGTAGTACCTTTTGAAAGAAAAAGTTGAAAAAATTAGTCAGAATCTACAGAAATAAAGGTTTTAATATGAGTTTTTTGAAGTTTATAATACCAATTAACAAATAACAATAGAAACTTGACAACAATCACCTCCACAATGCATTCAAAAAGCACTTGCAAAGGAAAAGTGCAAACAAACGCACAAAACGCAAAAAAAAAAGCTCATCCATCAACGCGGCGGGACTTTGGCGTTTTCCTAGTTTAAATGATTGAGTGGTATTAGGAGGCCTACCTACATGGTTTGTGTTTTAAGTTGGTGCACGTTCATTTGGGTATGTTTTTAGGTCATTTGAAAGGTTTGTTGATTGACATATCAATGTTGATGTTTACGTTGTGATTGAGTGTGTTGTATGTCGGCTGGAGCGACGGCGGGGTGGGGGTGGGGGAATGATGTTTTGTAGTGCTGGCAACTAAGCCTTTCCCGGGGGTTGGGGATTACGCCCCCCCCCCTCCCCCCCAGTAAGTTATGCATAGGATTTCACTTTGGAATTCATAGTAGTTGATAGCACTGGTTTAGGCTGGATTTGAGTGTGAAGATGGCTGCATCTGGAAGTGTCTAAAGTGATGGTGGTTGTTTGTTACGTGTTGTTAGTGTCTGTTGTTTTGTGTTTTATTTTGTAAACACTTGTGTGCGCCTGTTTAAAAATGATTTAAAATTGCTCTGTTATGGTTCTTCTGGTGTTTTTTCAACAAAAAAAGGAATAAAAACATTGCAGAGTAATCCTTCACTTTTACACAATTCTTAAATTATTTTGCCTTGTCTGGTGTTTAAAATTCCCACCAAAATCAACATTAAATTTATAAACAATTTTTCCTCCATTACCTATAGCCTTATGTGCAGGAAAGCCAAATTTGCAGCCAGGAAAAATATAATTTTCCATCTGGAAAATCTGGAAAAGTCAGGGAATTTTGTAATGGAAAATTTGTAGACACCCTGTTATTAGGGTAACTAGTAGTAAGGAAGGCTTTCTTTGATCTAGCTAGGCTAATGCATGCTTTTTATTTTCTAGTTTGCAATCAAGAGAAAATAAGCAACTGGTATCCAAACCTGTTGATGATGGCAGAGTTAAGAATAGGCTTTGGCCTAAATCTAATGAGGATGTAGGCCTAATGCCACATAAAAAAATGTATGTACAGCAACCAAAACTATAGGTTACTACCAATATGCCTACCTAGTAGTCTACTTAGTGTTTACTAGACCTAAGGGCCTGTCTAACTTAATGAAAGTTTTGGAGCAGCTGAGTAGATGAAGAAGATGCATCATTTTTAGGAACTGCATAAGATCTAAGTTTTCTAATTTGTATATGCCTCAGAGAGGTGTAATAAATAATGATCCAATGTTTCATTTAAAGTATCTAGGGCCTAGTCAATATGCCTACCGAACTAGAATTTTGTCCGCAATAGCCTATTTAGTGAACTGATGCACGCGTGAAATTCATGCACATTTCCACATTTTTATACGTCGCATAGGCTACGTAGGCTACAATAAAATGTAAAACAAGTAATTTTGGTTGTTATGCACACTGCAGTAGGCCCTGTATGATTTGGCTTGTGATATTCCAAGAACTCGAGACAATAATTAAATAGACTGTCATATAGGCCCTAGACTTCTACGTACCGGCTATAATGCACACCAAAGTGCCTTAATGTGGCTCGTTGGTCTTGTGGTTAGCATCTCTGCTTCGGGCTTCCAATGCAGAAGGTCCAGAGTTTGATTCCCGCTCTTGGCAGAAGTTTTTAAACTTCTGATTTGGACTTAAGTAGGGATGTCAACGGGTACGGTTCCAATTTTTTATTACCTGGAATTACCCGTTTTTCCTTTGCCCAAACCAAGGTGGAATTTTTCAGTAAAAATACAAATTATGATCTTTTTCATGGATCAGACAATACATCGTGTCAATATACTCTTCCCCTTGATGCTCGTGGGGGTGGCTGGCTGCTGTGATTATAGCGACAAGTGTTCATTGTCTTTGTGAAGGTCATACTTCTAGGAAATTTTGACCCTGTGAAGTTTGATTTCAGCAAATGTTTTTGTAATTTCTACTACTTTTTTGATGCCTTCACAGCGTTATTCAAGTGTCTGATATTTATTACGTGCTACTTGGATGCTATTTGGTGTGGGAACAAAAAAAACAGGACTAAAGAAAATGAAGAAAGTACAAAAAGTATAAATATGAAGCTAAGAAAATAGTAATGGCAGAAAAGAAAAATACAATGGAGATATTTGCAGACAAATTAGAGAAGGACTTTGATGCAAATAAGAAATTATTACATATGGA
Source organism: Sweltsa coloradensis (assembly GCA_024449915.1). Taxonomy (NCBI): domain Eukaryota; kingdom Metazoa; phylum Arthropoda; class Insecta; order Plecoptera; family Chloroperlidae; genus Sweltsa; species Sweltsa coloradensis. The sequence goes on along the minus strand of JAMZAV010000419.1, from coordinate 380,140 downwards.
CTAATGAGAAGCAAAAGAGAAACAGAAGAACTCACAAGATACCTGACAGACAACAATGAATCACTTGTTACTGACCCAAAAGAAGTGAAAAAGTTATGGAAGAAATATTTCAAAAACCTACTTAATATGCCTGGGTTACCTGATACTAACCATAACAAAACTCAGAAAGGGGACCAAACAATAGAAATCTTTCAGAACACCAATGAGGAAGAAATAGAAGAAAATTAATAGGAAATGAAATATCAAGACGGGAAGTAGTTGAAGCAGTAAAAGCCATGAAAAATGGTAAAGCTTCGGGAGAGGATGAAATAGTTGTAGAGATGATCAAGGCTGTAGGGGATGCAGGCATAGATTGGATGTGGAGAGTGACCAGTGCAGCATGGAAAGAAAAGAAGGTACCAGATGACTGGGGGAAAGGAATTATAAATAAAATAAATAATAAATAAATAAATTGTATTTAGAGTCTATCCACTCAGTTATATAACTGATTTTCAGAGGAGGACTTTAAATCAAAGCGACCAAGCCAACCCTGTAGGCCCCGACGCAATCGACGAGTGAGCGATAACCAACCAAAGATCAATATTTTTAATAGGAAATATAGCAATCAGTGGTATGGACAGTGCGAACACCCGCGAATCAACGCCAGAATCAACAAGGCCGATTCAGAACAACTCTGAATTTACTATGTGCTTCGTTGCTAGGACGGCTCCAAAGTCACCGTTTACAAACTCCTAAGACAAGAACTGATGGACTTAAGTCCAAATCAGAAGTTAAAAAACTACTGACTTTCGCGGGAATCGAACCCTGGACCTTCTGCATTGGAAGCAGATACGCTAACAACAAGACAATTTACAGTACAAGTACATTTAAGAAAGGGGACAGGAAGAAGTGTAAAAACTATAGAGGGATAACTCTGATGAGCCAGTGTGCAAAGATATAGGAGAAAATACTAGATCGAAGACTACGACAACAAGTAGATCCAAGTATGAGAGAGGAACAATATGGGTTTAGAGCTGGCCGCTCAACCATTGATCTAATATTTGCGCTCAGACAAATAATGGAAAAAAATTGGGAAAAGGGAGAAGAAATGTTCATGGTCTTCTTGGATTTAGAAAAAGCATATGACAGTGTCCCAAGAGCAAAAGCTTGGGAATGCTTGAAAGCTGCAGAAGTAGAACAGAGTCTAATAACAAGAATTCAAAGCACATATGTCACAACAAAGAGCTGTGTTCAAACACCATTTGGTAGAACCACTTGATTTGAAATAAACAGTGGACTACGGCAAGGTAGTGTGATGTCACCTACATTATTTACCATTGTTATGGATAACATACTGCGTAAAGTTGAACCCACAGAAAGTGAAACGTCTAAAACAATGATATTTGCAGATGATAGTGAGATGGGGAGATTCCATTGAAGAAGTCCAGAAGAGCGTAGATAGATGGAATGAGAAAACACTGAAGCATTGAAAAGAGTGAAACAATAATAGTAACGAAGAAAAGTAAACAAAATCAAAAGAAGATAATAGGTACTACGGGGAGAAGAGCTGGCCATTGCAGAAGCATTTAAATACCTCGGAAGTATACTAACAAAAGACGCAAAAATAGATGCTGAAATATCAAGGAGAATTATATTAGCAGACAAACTTTACCAAAGTGAACGTAAACTATTATGGAAAGAAGAAATATCATCCAAGTGCAAGATGCTATTGTACAAAATGTATTTCCTCCCAATAATATCATATGCATCAGTGACATGGACAATAGGAGGAAAGGAAGACAACAGATTACAAGCAGCAGAGATGAAATTTTTAAGAAGTTCTGTAGCCTTAACAAAAATAGACAAGGTACGGAGCATAACAATAAGAAACAAACTAGGAGTGGAAAGTTTACGAAATAAAATAGGAAGAGAAAGACTTCGATGGTATGAGCACGTACGAAGAATGAAACAAGATAGAATACCAAGAAGAGAATTTGAATGCACATGGGGGGGAGTAAGAAAGGTTGGACGCCCAAGAGATAGATAGAGGGACCAAATAAAATGGAACGTTGAAGAAGGAGGAAAATCATGGGAAAGAATTAATGAAGAAAGACTCTGTGAGGATAGAAAGAAATGGAGAGAACTGGTAGAAATGCCTGTCACAGAAGACATTGAAGTAGATGAGGAGGTGTTGAGCCTGGCTAGCAAACACTGAAAGTCCACAGCCCGAGAAACTGGTGATACGTCACCCCCCGACCTGACTTATGTTGGAACCAGGTGTTTGATTATTATTATTTAAATTGTCTTCAAAGAACTCGATTTGGGATCTGTCCATATAACTACCTGTCCCTACACAAGGAAGTGCATTCTATGTGTAAGGGTAATTCCTGGTTAAATCAACACACCAGTTTACCTTACCCCCTCCGATTTTGAAAAAATTCAGCACATCTACCTACTCAAAACCGCAAATAAAAAATATATATTTAAAAAATTTTCGTTGAATCTCTTACGGTTTTTGAATTGCGGGTGGCTCAAAACTCAAATTTGGGGGCACCAACCTATAGTAACCCAAAAATTCCAAAATCTATAGGCCTACCGTTAAACGTAGAAAGCTAGCCTACTTTTTTTGTAAATTAAAGGTCTTTGAAATGCCTTGTCAAAAATGTATATTTTCATGCTCTTGTAAACATATGGTAACCAAGATAAAAGCAATGCTATTTTTCAAATTTGAACTAGGCCACTTCGCGAACGCTTTTTTTAGTCGCGTTGATGAATGAGCTTTTTTAAAGTTTTTAGTATGCGTGGGATCTCTTTACTTCTTCAAGTTTCATTGCAAAATCATTTTTGTTAAATTAGGATAATTTTTATAAAGTAGAACTAATTGCTATGGTAATTAGAATGTCAAATATCTGTAGGCCCGAAAATTGCTTAGTCCCTGTCTGGGCCCGGGGTAGAATTGGCCCAGGAGGCCAAGTCTTGAAACTTGCGTTTCAACTCACCTTCCGTTTTGAGTCGCAAATTTCCGACAAGTCGCTCAAAACCATCAAATCGGTAGTCTTGAGACAAACTTGCGAAATGGCTTGCGACTTGGCTCGCAAGTTTTCTTACGTTTCAAACCGCGAGGTTTTACCTTGCGTGTAGAGATTTATTTGCGTCTTGACTGCCACATCGAAAGTTTGTAATGACTAAATAAATAGTTATAAGGTACATCCTATGTATAAAGACGTAAATTACACTCTAGAAATGTTGGCAGAAGGCGTTAAAAATATTTAAAGTGTTATAATTGTCATGTCAAATTATTTACGCTCGTCGCAAGCTAGCGTGCATCTGCATTAGTGGCGCTATAGATCGGCTTTTCGATGTGGTCTCGGCGGCCGAGTGGTTAGAGCGCTTGGTTTCAACGCGAGGGGTCGCCGGTTCAAATCCCGCCAGGGAAATCTTTTTTACTTTTTTTTTTACTCGTCGCATAATTATTGTTCACTTGTTATCTGTGACAGAAACAATTTTTATATCTTTACAATGTAAATTACCTTTTTTTTTACCTTTCTTTGTAATTTGTTTTGGTATTTCAATATCAACTTTATTTAGTTTATTATATTTACTATTTAGGGATATATCACACACAATTCTGTGTTTAAGGGCTATGCTCGTTGTGATATTCCTAATGATTGTACGTATTGTGATAATCATTGAATAATAATAAATAAAATAAACAATAAAAAATATGATTAATTAAATAGAGAGTACGACTGCCTTTAGGCTATTTGATAACAACAATAAACTATGTGAAATAATTTGCGTCGGGGCCTACAGGGTTGGCTTGGTCGCTTTGATTTACTGTCTCCCACTGAAAATCAGTTATATATTTGAGTGGGTAGACTCTAAATACAATTTATTTATTTATTTATTTATTTATTTATTTATTTATTTATTTATTTATATGTAAGCCTAGCCTAGTACTCCTAGTGTGTTTTGACAGTTGATTGAATGTGCGAATCGATTATAGCATCAATAGTTCGTCACAATCGATTATATCATCGATTTACTTCACAACATCGATTTAAAAGTCGAAAGTCGAAAGTTGCACTTTGTAACAAGCTTTCTCATTGGTTAGTCATAGAGCGAAAGTGGGCGGAGTTTCCAAACGCAAAAAAGCATTCGCAAGGAAGAATTTCATCTCGCAAGCGAAATGAGTCGCACATCTAAATTCAAGACTACGTACATGACGTGAAGTCGAGTCGCATGCGATTTGGAAGAAGTGACTTGACACGCATTGCGACTTGAGTCGCATGTTTCAAGACTTGGCCTCCAGAGCATGGCTCTGCTAATCGTAAAAGGCGATTCAAGAGAAAAGGTCCACCTCGCAAACATCAGCTAGTAAGAGCGGAGTATCTTACTCCCTAAACTAGAGGCGAGCTCTGGCAATCGTCGTCGGGGACCTTGCCCCCTTCCCTTGACGACCCCCCGGCGACGATGACAATGACACAACAAACGATGACAAAGACGATGACGACCGCGACGTGAGAAACCCCCCTTCCTCCCCTTACCCGTGGCTGGTTCTGACCAGCATGGGCTCCTCCTCCCCACCCCCCTTAGGCTAGAGTGGTGCATATGACCTAACGGTTGACGCGTCCTTAATCCAAATAAACCAAACCGAAAATTGCTTAATGAACGCATTGTAGGTGATTGTTGTCAAGTTTCTATAGTTAGGTACTTGTTAATTATTGTTATACACCTCAAAAAACGCATATTTTAAACCTTTATTTCTATGGATTCTGGATAACTTTTTCTTTCAAAAGGTACTACAGCAATATAACCTTAATGTCCATGTAAAATATGAACGTTGTAGGCCCAACCGTTTGGTCAGAATCGGCCCAAATGTCCCGAAAATATTGCGCTAATAATAAAATTAAAAATAACGTAAAAGTCCGATATTCATGAGAAATATTTCTTCGATTGTACCCAAAAACGTAGCAGGTCTAAGTTCAGAGATTTCGAAGGTCCCCTCCAATTTTCATCAAGATCGCATATGCCGTTTGCCAGGTAAAGAGCAAACAAACAGACAAAAAAAAAAAAAAAAAAAAAAAAAACATTGGAGCTAAATTTTTTGGGGGTCAGTGAAATTAAAGTCTGCTTTGCTCATAAAAAAAATAATAAAAATTTAATTACATTTTTTGAACAAAAAATGTTTAAATTTTAAAAAAATTGGTTTTTGAGGAATTCAAATTTGAAAAAAGAATTGCTGTTATCTTGGTACCATATGTTTACAAGAGTATGAAAATATATATTTTTGAGAAGGCTTTTCAAAGACCTTTAATTTACAAAAAAAATTAGCTTTCTACGTTCAACGGTATAGATTTTGGAATTTTTTGGTTATAGGTCGGTGCGCCCAAATTTGAGTTTTTGAGCCACCCGCAATTCAACAACCGTAGAGGTGTACAACAATTTATATATTTTTTTAAGTAGGTGTGCCGATTGTTTTCAAAATCGGAGGGGGTGAGGTCATTTTTTGTACTTTACTTTGTGTTGATTTGATATGGAATGACTTGTAGGCCTAATTCATTGTTTTTAAAGGGCGTTAGAAATTTTAATGGGTTGCCATAGGCCTATAACATTAGTATAGCAACCAGTATAGGCACTAAAGGAATTTGGAAATAAAGTAATCCAATATTTGATTAAGTAGGAGAGAGAATTTTGACTGTTTTGTTTAATAAACTAGGGAAAACGCTCAGTTGGACGCGTTGTTGAGCGAGCACTGGTACGTGCAACATGACCCGAGTACGACATTCCCATAAGGCCCACCACACAGTGTAGGCCTAACTGGATATTGACATTGTACACAATATACTATTCCAACATCTTTGCATTGTACTAATTCACGTCATGCCTTCGAAAGTGTATCTTTGTATCTTCACTGCCTCCTTCATTTTTAACATCATTTTTCGAATTATGATTACCAATAAGTCTTTAAGGTCTTGACCGATTTAGCTGAAAATTTGGAAAATAGGAGAGAATGTTGTACTTATTGACCCTGCAAAATTTCATAACGAATGGTAGGTCTACATTTTTTTTTTTTTTTAAATTTATTTTTTATAACCAACGATCAGATTTTGTCCAAAAACTATACAGCAACCCGCCTATGTGGTATGTACATGTGTGCAAAATTTCAGGTTGATCAGAGAAACGGTGCGACCTGTACCGAAGCAGTAACAGAAAAAAAAAAAAAAAAGACATTTGAGCCATAACAGTCAAGTGGAGACGCTCGCTTAATAATTTTAGATAGGCCTACTGAGTAATAGTTAATTATTAATTATTATTTATTCAAGGTATTGAGTATGCTTGAAAATGTAGGCCTATAGTGTGTAAAATTATAATATGTACCGGTAGGCCTAATGTACCATGTGTTTGTACCAATAGCGCAGTGACGCTAAATAAAGGCTTATTAGTTATTATATTTTATTATAACCGGTTTAATCTACTTAGTCTATATATGGCAGTGCATGTGCACGCATCACAAAGTCACTTTGAAGTGTACATCACATAAGTTAAGTCAGATTGGTTCCCTCCAATTCGCTTCAGAAAGCAAATTGATAGGTAGATTTAAAAAAATCAATTTGAAAAAAATACCTGTTATCCTTGTGCAGGTAGTCCATACAACACAGGTCATGCGCTCCGCTATGGTCTTCTAATGCATGCTTTTTATTTTCTAGTTTACAATCAAAAGAAAATGAGCGACTGGTATCAAAACCTGTTGAAGATGAGATAAAGTATCAAATGTATGTATAGTAAAGTAACCTAATACGTAGGTACTAGGGGTAGGCCTAACCTACCAATTTTACAAGTAGGCCTTCTTGGTTTGAAATTTGAATTACTACACGATTTTGAACCTCGGGTTTATTTTATTTTTTCTATGTCTGTTTTCACCCATGGAATTGACATTTCAAAGGGACGTTCCCAGTTTCCCCATGAAATGCCTTTCATAAAAAAAGTTGAAGTAGGCCTAGGCCTATTATCTAATTCTTGAGTGATGATAATAAAAATCAATTTATTTTACTTTTTTCTAGGTTAGTTACAGTAGGCCTACATATAATATTTTTATTCTTTGTGGGCCCACTGTCTTTTTTTTTACTACATAGAACCGTAGCCGAAACATTCATAAGAATAAGATTGTTGCAAAATCAATTTAAAACATGGTTAAATGTGGTTTACACATGACATGTAGATGAAGCAACTAAGTTACTTACCGGTACTCAAGTTTAAAGTTTAAACTGTGTTTTCTAACACTTATTCAATTTCTGTTTGATTTCTCAACAGATTACAAGAAACTAAGAACAAACCAGTGCAGAAGAAAACTGAAGCTTCTATTGGCAAGGCAGTGAGCAAGACTGAAGAAGTGTCAATCTCTTGTGCTAGTGAACAGAAGATTGATACGACTGCAATTGAGTCAAATAGCGATGAAATCAAAACTGATGAAAAATGTTCCAAATCTTCAGAGGGGTATGATCATCTTGTAGTCATTTCCCAAACATAGATTATTATTTATAATAGCCTACTAGGCCTACATAACTAAAAAATGTTTATTTTTGAAGACACAATAGGTAGGTGGTACGCAAATGTAAGTCATACTCATACCCTAGTTTTCAGTCGTCTTAAATCGAAAAGCTGGTTTGCACGTAATGTAAGTAACACAAGCAACAAGATAAAAACATTATTATTTAATACAATCCAGATATTAAATAATAACATTTACACCTACGGGAGTGTTTCCCGACCAACCAAATCGAGAAAAAAAAAGATAAAAACACCCTGATTGGATCCTAAATTGAAATTCCTATCCCAGCCAATTAGTATCTATCAACATGAGTTCATAACTCATCAGGTAACCCATGAATGTCAAATATGTTTTTGTTTGTTTTTTTAGTACCGTGAACCCTAAAATCCAACCGGACAACGCCAGTGTATTCAAAGCTCCTACTGCTTTAATTCAAACTGTGCCCCGGAAACCAGCAGCGGCGAATGTAGATGAGTCGATTCTTGTGGTTGGGGAGTATGGTTCAGCGACAAGGTAATTATCTAGGACGGTAACTAGGAATTTCAGAGAAAGTTTGTCTTCAATGACTATGGAAATTTATGGGCATGAGGCAGACAGGGGCTCTTGCTTTTCCCCATTGAAAATGATAAAGTTTTGAATATGGTAACAGCAGACGCTCTGTTACAGTGTGGCTAAAATAATAATAAAAGAATAGATGCCCCAAATTACTTAAGTTTTCATATGGATTGCTTTCTAGCGGCAACAAATGGAAACTTGCTGACTTCGATATTGGCCGATCACTTGGCCAAGGAAAGTTTGGATGTGTCTATCTTGTACGAGAAAAGAATACTAAGTTTATCTGTGCCTTGAAGGTCCTCAAAAAACAGCAAGTAAAGGATGCCGGGGTACAGCACCAGCTCAAGAGAGAGATAGAGATACAGTCCCATCTACGGTAAGGATGCTGTTTATTTGGAATGTATCTCGTAATGGTAGTAGGAGGTAGGATTCAGTCTTGTTATTATACGTATGTACTAGGCTACTAATCGTAGTTGTATTCCTGGGCAAACAACTTTATACAATTTATCATGTACTTCATTGCTAAGACAGCTCCGAAAGTAAAAATTGTAGCCAGACACTCGCACATGGAGTAAGAAAGAACCTACTATTTTAACATTCGTTGAAACTGCGGAAATTGTTAATTGCAGGATACACATTCTTAAAGATGAAGAATGTCTACATTTGTACGGACGGGTATTTGAGGTGCAATTACGTAGTACATATTTAAATGTTCCTTAGTAGGCACTTCATTTTGTTGCGCAGGGGTGAGAATCTGCTAAGTAATTGTAGTATACATGTTGATAGTTAATATTTAGTGTAAAAGCAAATGCCCTGGTAGCAATAGTAAATGCAAATGTGAATATATTTATTTGCTCTCTTTAGGTCCTTAAGATAGACTTTTTAATAGGGAAACCACTCACCAGAGTTATTTATAGATTAACATTCTTGCTCTCACTTTTAGGCACAAAAACATCTTGAAAATGTTCAGCTATTTTCATGACGAAGAACGAGTCTACTTGATTTTAGAATATGCTGATGGTGGAGAGTTGTATAATGAATTAAAGAAGCAGCCCGGACAACGATTCAGTGAAGCAAGGTAAATCTTAAAATCTAAATAATACAAGCGTAGTAGGAGCTAGATCTACAAATGCTACATTTAGCTGCGTTGCCATTTGATATAGGTATTTATTGGATAATACTGTATGATGCCTATGTAGTACGTAGTGATTTATTTTTCTGGAAACATAATACGGCCCTATTCATAGGATCCATGTCATAATATTTTAATTGTGTAGTATAGTTGTAAGTCTATTTTACAATATCTTACAATGAAGCCTAGATGTAACTTTGCACATTTGTTCAAACTCATGCCATCATTCATGTATGCCGACAGTATTCTGTATCTGCTCAAATGCCCACATTTCCGATTTTGTCATTCTTAGTTTTAACTTTTAAGTCTTACTGCAGTACCTACTCTGTTAGTATAATCTTATGTATGCCCAATTAAATATTTACTTTGTTATCTGTACTATTTATTTATCTCTGGCAATAAAACAATTAACTGAATTGTGAATATACATAGGGTTACCATAAGTGTCTCAGCAAAAAAGAGGACATTTCGTTCACAGACATTTGCGGACTACAAGGGGTCTGGGGCGGAGCCCCAGCCGCCGGAGGCGAAATTTTTTTTCGACATTTTTACCGTCAGGATAGCGTTTAGAGCGATCTGAACAAGGGTCAATGAAGGACAGTGGTGCCGACGCCTTTTAAATTGTGGGGTTCTTTTTTAAATGAACACTACATTTTATGACAAAACTTAAGACAAGTCGCCTAGGCCTCCAAACACTTCGCTTACGTACGCCGTACGACGTGGACACAGGGCACGAAACGTACGGAAATGGTAACTAAATCACGTGATAGTACACTGCTGCTGCACAGCCTGGCGTGTTGTGACACGCTCGGACATGATCGGCTGCTCGTATTCGGCGATTTACGGTCGGTGGATGGTAAGTGAGGGGCGGAAGGGTGCGCATGCGCCTCTGCATGGAATTGGGTGAAATAACCGACATTTTGCATTATTTTGAAAAAACCGCCCGGACAGACATAAAAAAAGAGGACATGTCCGGCTTTAACCGGACGTATGGTAACCCTAAATATACATTACCTATTTCTTGCTTGACTCATTGGCCAAATAAATGTATAGGGCCTATAATATGTAGGATATATTTACAGCCATGTTCATCAAGAGTCATCATAACCATTAATTTCTCATAGCTAGGCTACCTTTGTTATATATTTTGTAATTTTATTTATTTCTGTACCGATAAACCTTTACTTGGTACTGATTTGTATGCTGGATCCCTGTGTTCATCCAATGTAATTGGCCAGCTGTCAAATAAAGATAAAATTTATAACTAAATTACATGTTCATGTATGGCTACATGAGAAATGTAGATTGTATTAAAGTTTAAATCATATTTTCAGGACTGCCCTTTATATATATCAACTAGCTGACGCCCTCTCCTACTGTCACTCAAGATCAGTGATCCATAGAGATATAAAGGCTGAGAATCTTCTCTTAACCAAATCTGGAATGATTAAGATTGCAGACTTTGGATGGTCAGTGCATTCACCAAGTTCCATGTAAGTCCTATACTGTAGTGTAGTAGTAGTAGTAGTGTACTAGACCTATCATACCAGCCACACATGCAGGTAGGGCCTACTTACAATTTATATTAACACTTTTCATACTTGCTCACTCACACACAATCTTAGCCTACTCTTAAACATACAAAGGGCCTACAACACCACACACATACATTCATGTTAATATTTAGTTATCTTTATTACAATTAGGAAAAGGCCAACCGGCTAGTTTAGTATAGATTGGAGAAGGGTTGACACGTTGGGAAAGCATAGAGAACATAAAGCCCAGCCTGAAGAGCTGGGGGCGACAAGACTTTTCACCTGCTGATGACAACTACAGGCTACTACAGCTAATTTAAAGTTGTTAGTTACCTTAATCCACAACGCGTTTCGTCCTTCTGGGACGAGTCCACAAGTCCCAGAAGGACGAAACGCGTCGTGGATTAAGGTAACAAACAACTTTCACCCTCTCCCGGCCACAGCGTTCTAATGCGTTGTGAAGTAATGGGTTTCGCATTAGAACACTATGGCCGGGAGAGGGTTAAATTAGCTGTAGTTGTCATCAGCAGGTGAAATGTTTTGTCGCCCCCAGCCCTTCAGGCTGGGCTTTATGTTCTCTATGCTTTCCCAACCTGTCAACCCTTCTCCAATCAATACTACAGTCATCTTTATGTTAGTACTTAGTATGTACGGTATTCAGTATTTTGTAGGGATGTGCGGGTACCCGAAAAACGGGTAATTTTCGAAAAGGTAAAATTACCCGACCTCGGGTCGGGCCGTCAATTCCTACCCGAAAAAGTCGGGTCGGGTAGAAGTAATAAAGAAACACGCCAATCTGCTCCTTTTAAACCTCCTGCTCAGACGCCAAACGAACAGCTGACGTCGGAGCGGACCAATCGCTACGACGTGGGCGCGGCTATGCTATGATGCTGTGTCCTTGGCTCTTCCGGCGTTGTCCCCGCTAAAGTAATAGGCCCTACTGACCGTCATTACTCGTCTTCTGGTTATTCAACGCTTCTAACGGCATAAAGCAAGTTGAATATTACGTACGTAGGCGAATGGTGAAAAAGAAACAACGCTAATAAACATCGTCTAATGCCTAGGCGGCAGGCCTAGAACAAGTCCGATCTAGTGCGCATCGTTGCGCGCAGCAGAGCGTTGGGCGGAGTCAGACCGAAAGGCTGGTGCAAACGCGCGATTTCGTCAGATGCATGGCTGGTACAAACGCATGATGATGATTTCGTCGGCCGGAAGAGAAAAATACGCGATCGCATCGGTTTTTCTTGGGGTTTTCGTATCGGAAATATTAGAAAACGATCGTTACGATATTATTTCCGAGAATAACGAACGATTGATGCAGGAAAACGATAATAGTGGGGTTTCACTGTACTAGGCCTAGGCCTAGGCATACTCAAGCAAAAGTTCATAAGACGCCGATTTGGATGTCCAGAGTGGCTACCTGCAACCAATGCAAAACTGTTTTGTAGTTTTTTTTTTTTTTTAATGAATTCACAAATAAATAATATATTTCACTCCCCGAGCCCGAGGGTACTTCAATTACCCGAGCCCGAGGGTACTTTCAATTACCCGACCCGAGCCCGACCCGAGTTCAAAAACCACTACCCGCATATCCCTAGTATTTTGTATTGGGTGTTGTTTTAATTATATTGTTAACTATGGTGAATTGGCATTGCACTTGTGGGTCATCACATATGTGTACTGTAATGTAATGTGGCCACAAAATAATAATAATAAAGCATGTTTTCGAAAGTCGGTTGATAAGTTTTTACTTTTTAGTTTATGCTACCAGTTATTACGTGTAATGTGTACCTATATAAGAACTAGATCCTGAAAGCAGAAATCGGTTTTAAATTGTAGTCAAAGACAGGAAGTCAAGAAAGATGTGATGTCCTATCGACCTATCTCACTCTTGCCGACTCTCAATTGTATGTGAAAGGGTGATTCATCAGCATCTGTCTGCATTTACTCTGCCTCTCGTTTCAAAACAACATGATTTTCTACCTGGACTATCGTGCCTGTCAAACCTGACAGTGTTGCAACATCATGCATGCTCCACAATCTCCGACGGCTCACAACTTGATGTGGTTTACTTCGGCATTGCCAAAGCCTTTGACTCGGTCAGTCACAAACTTCTCATCCACAAGCTCTCCGAACGATTTAATGTTCACGGCATGTTTCTGTCTTTATTGACTAGCTTGTTGTCAGAGCATATGCAGCGTGTAGTTGTCTCTGGAGAATCGTCTAGCTGGCTGCCAGTTTTGTCGGGGGTGCCGCAAGGCAGCGCCCTTGGGCCTCTCTGTTTAACGCTGTTTATGGACGACCTCTCCGACGCAATAGCTTCAGTCAACTGCCAAATGCTCCTCTACGCCGACAACTGCAAGCTTTTTGCAATGATCAGAAATCTTGTAGATGTGGAATTGCTTTAGTGCGCATTGGATATTTATTATGTCGGTGTGGTGCAATGAGTGGGCTCTGAAGCCAAACCCTAGCAAATGCACAATTATGTCAGTGTGTTTTTAAAAAAATCCGCTGCTAGCGTCATACGTTGTGTCTGATTGTCAAATAACCCGTGTTGAATGCCAAAGAGATCTAGGTGTGATTTTTTACTTAAAATTTCTATTCAAAACGCACACCGAAAAGGTTGTTTTGCGAGCCATGTCTCTCGTAGGCTTACTCTACCGCTTCACGGAAATACGCAGCGCTTAGCCTTAGATCGTACTACACTGGATGCGTATTACCTGTTGTTGAGTTCTTTTCACCTATCTGGGGCATGGCGGCGAAAACAAACCTAAAACGTTTAGACCGTATCTCCTCCTTCTTTGCCGCTAATGTTAAACACAGGGTGGCGGAATTCCGAGAAGTTGATAAAACAACCATCTAGAACTCTCTACGATTACAACCCTTGGGAAAAAGGAGGTGCTTACATGACATGCAAATGAATATTTGAATAGCATCATGGTTGGCCACATAAGGTCCAACGAACTTGTTTCAATCTTTCACTTACATGTTCCTTCTCGTAATACTCGTCTCAACAACATCTTCCACCTCAACACCCCTAGACTCACGCACACGCTGTTACAAAGATCACTATCTCACCGTCTTCCTTCAACCTTCAACAACTTATCTTCCAACAAACTTTATCTTGACATATTCTCTCTGTGCAATGTTTTAAAAAAGACATCAAAGTCGCTATGCTTTCCCTGTAATGTCTTGTTATCGTGTTTTGTTTCTCATGTATGTGTATTGTGTGAGTATTGTATGTTATTAGTTCTCTATTGTTAAATGTTTCAATTTAAAATGGTTCGCTGTTTTTGAAACTTTCTGAATTAATTTTAAAAAAAAATGATATGCATACTAGTCCAGAGTCCTATATAACTACGTACTACGTACAGTAGTATATATTCACCAGCATCACACACATTCCTGGGCCAAAATGCACAAATCCAAGTTTACTTGAATGTATTAAGTGATTTGAGCTTAAACGTGTACACGTGCCTTGCTCTGCGAGTAATCAACAGTCTTGAAGAAAAATGGCAGAAAAATGGCCCTGGCTATACGCTAATAAATTATAAAATAACATTAGTTTATTGTTTATGCTACCATCAAAAGGTGCATCACATGTTTGTGCTGTATTATTTATTTTGCATTGTATGACGCACTACTAGTACTAACACTGCTGAGTTCTTCCTTTTTGCTCTTATACTACCGTATATGCCTTCTATAATCTAGACCTTGGCTACAATAAAATTCTGGTATGTACTGAAGTTCTAGATTGTACTTGATTGTAGGCTAATAAATACTTTATATACATTTTAATAGGGAGGCCTAAACTGCCTCTTGTGTGAACCCAAATAGAGTTTTCATTCAACTAAATATTTGAAATTAGTATTACTTTTGTTTGAGTTCTGACTACGTATTATTGTTCTTTAAATTCACAGGCGAGACACTTTGTGCGGAACTCTCGACTATCTTCCTCCAGAGATGGTTATGAAGGAACAACATGACAAAGCTGTTGATATATGGAGCTTAGGCGTTCTATGCTATGAATGCTTGGTGGGCAAACCACCATTCATTGCTGCATCATTTGATAACACATACCAGAAAATAGTATCGGCAAAGATTGATTTTCCAACATATGTTTCTGAGGGAGCTAGAGATCTCATTTCAAAGGTAAGTGTACGGTTCAAAGTTAAGTTACACATTTTTCACTGTAGGGTACCCAGTACCGGTACTTAAATAAAAAGTCCTACTTAATAGCAAAACATGATAACCTTAATAAATATAATATTTAAATAATATTGCAGTAGGTAGGCCTACATCCTCATCTGCAGGGTAGAAGATATTCTTTACATGCTAAGTGTGGGCCATACTACGTAACTATATGTAAAAACTAACAAGTAGGTGTAAATAGACCTTTTCACTACACCCCCTAAAATTATGCATTTTTCTAGGAATGTATGAACAGGGATTTGGATCGACGGATTGGTCTTAATTTAGACCTCTACTTGAGGTCGATAAATTAAGAGTACCGATAAGGATAAGATAAGGGTGTACAAGTTTTACTTTTATTACTTAAGTTCAGTGTTTACAAAGCTAAGTTAAATCAAATGCATTTACTTTACTCAATTATTCCTTCGAGCTGCCTTCGAGTAATGGCCGCACCCCTATGTTGACCAGTCAAATGTATAGAAATGTAAAATTTCCGGAAATATAAATGTCGGAAATTTTCCGGATATATTTCCAGAAATATTTCTGTGTCTAAAATACATGCAAATTGCAAATATAATGTGGTGGAGTGCATGGTGGTATATATCTTTAGGTGATTTCACTGCCAGAATTCTGTGGTCGCTTAATGCACGCAGTGCAGGCGGTCGCCGACAGAATGCGCGACGTGTCAGGTGGTAGTCACGTGACATAGAACTTACAAGATGGCGGCCTTGGGGACCAATCAGATGGCTCGAATTCGGAAATTCGAATGTTCCGCCTACGGATCTGAATGCACGGCCTTCAATAAAGTGCATACACACCGCCATCTCTCGAGGTATTAGAGTCGATAAAGAAGTTTGGAAAAACTTCTTTATCGATTTTCTCGTCACGTGGCTACCACCTGACACGTCGCGATCCTGGCGGATTCCGTCTGAACTGCGTGCATTAAGTGACCACAAAAATAGCATTGCTGGATACGCAAGTGAAATCACCTCAAGATATATACCACCATGGTGGTCTGTATGCAGGATGATACTATTGAATCCTACATAGAGATACTAGGTGTGGTAGGTGTAGACCCACTGCCACTGGTTGCGTGTTGTGTGAGCTTAAACTTTTTCTTAACATCTGAAGGACATTTAAAACACCCCTCCAAGTGCTTTTGCATCCTTGTAACATTCATGATATACAGTTTTGCACAGAACTTGCACCCATAGGAATCATTTTTAGTGTTAACTTGTGGTTGTTTTATAAAGTAACTTCTTATTAGTTTATTTTGATGTTTCCCCATACTGCAAACTTACAAACTAGGCCTAGGCCTACACTAAAACAATTAATACAATGTGAACTTGTCACTTGTCACATTCACATGTAGATCAACCCTTCTTCTTCTTGTTTTTTGTGGCCTTGGAAGCTTGGACCATGTGGCCAGTTAATATCTAGGTATTTTATTGCATTAAGAATAACTTAAGAATAACTTTATTCAACTTGATGTGCACATGGTACATGCATAACTCATTCATTCATAAGTAATAAAAATAAGAACAAAAGGGAAATGGAAGAAGCTGGGTGTCATGAGCTTGGAAACTATATATTAGCATTATTTCCAAGTGCACTGCCCACCTAATTCCTTTACATCTTTAGGTTTGTTCGTTTGTCCTGAGATCACTACTCCAGGAGTAAGATGGCAAAACACCGTTTTTCTGTCCAGGAGTAAGTTGTGATGGGTGTAACTTGCAACCGTTTTTTTGTCCAGTTTACTCCAGGAGTAACTTACTACAAGTGAGACTGGAGTAAGGTTTTTACACCAGCTACTGAAGTAGGAGTAGGAGCAGCCAAAACAATCTCAACTGACTCAACACCGTTCTTTTGTCCAAGTTGTAGTAACTGTGATTTTTACTCCCATCACCGTTTCCGATTTACTCCTGGAGTAAAGTGTTTTAGTTGAAGCAGGACAAACGAACAAACCTTTTGCTACATTTTGTGCGGGAAATTTAAAATATATTTCCGGAAATTTTCCGGAAAGATAAACTCGGAAAATTTCCGGAAATATTTCCATTTCCGGAAAATTTCCCGTGGAAATATTTCCCATTTACATCCCTACAAATGTATACTATACATTTAGGTTGCTAGACACTAAATGTGAATGGGGCTATGGCTATGCTCTTTTTTTCTGGCAACCTATAGATAGACAGTGTATAATGCATCAATGTCAATGTGTTAAAATTCTGTTGTAGCCTACAGATACAAATTGCCACAAGGACACAATAAAAATAACATTCATTTATAAACAAACATGGTATGATGATTGATGCTACAATACAAATACTATTGATTAACGGAGCCCTTCACATAATGGCCGCACTCCACTTTTTGAACTTATTAATTTTAAATTTGGTCGAGGCATATATTGCAAAATGTAGGATAGGTACTACAGTTTCTCTATCACTTAAACATTTTTTTTTATATATAGCACAGTAGGCCTATTATTATATTGTATTATACGTAGGGCCCTGTGAAATTAGCATTTTTTCTGTGGTAGGTACCTATGTATTTTCACAAATACATAATCATCATAATTCGGTTCCAACTATGTCGGGTTGAGTAGTGGTTTTCCACCATTGCCAGACTCAAGTGTTTCTTCCTCATCATCTAACTCCTTCCTCTCCACCAATTTACTCCACTCTCTTCTGGCCCCACAGCTTTACTCTTGCCATATGCTCCCACACTTCATCCCGTTTTCCAATATTAAAAAATATTAGCATTAATTCACAAATGGTCATAAAACATATTTTGATAGAATTGCTACAATAAACACCATATTTATCTCCCAACTACCAAAATTCCTCTAATTGGCCAAAATATGGTATTTTTTATCTGAAATTAGCCCAAATACCACAGAGCGGTTACCAAATTCACTGCTTTTGAGAGATTGAGAAAATAAAATAATTACCGTATTCGTATTGTGCTGAATATAAGCCTTTTTTCATTATTTTAAGTCTCAAAGTCCTTTGTCAGCTAATATTTGCATATGCTTTTGCATGTTTTTGAATATTTCAACAAGAAAAGTTAGGGGGTTGGTTTATATTTGGGGTCGGTCAAAATCGGCACAATACGGTATTTTCCCCTTCAACGTTATGATTGGCAATGATGGTGGTTTATGAGGAGATGGGGTCCGGAAGTTTGCCCCCGGGACAATTTTGATGTTGTAGATTTGATTTGGTGAGAATGGTAGTGGTACTGCGTACCACCACAAATTAAACACTGCTAGGCAAATACATAATTTGTAACATTTATTGATGAACGTTATGTTTTATACTTTTCAGATGGTTGTACGAAACCCCAAAGAACGAATTCCTTTAGAAGTTGTAATGAAGCACCCGTGGGTCCGTGGTACTGATAATGCAGACACGATGGCTTCTAGTGACGCACAAAAATAAAATCTTGTGCTTGATTTACGGTAACCGTGACCAGTGTAAGAATGGTCTGCCTATTTTGTTCTTATCCTACGGGAAGACATTTTCTATTTTAATAAGAAAGAACCATTTTATTTCAGGTTTAATTATTAAATGTATCAAATAGAGTAAGTCAAAAGGTAATTTCTAATTTTGATGCTTTTGGTCATGTATAGAGTTTTACTTTTATACTGTTGAGTGTCGAGTGTTGATATACAACATAGGTACTACTGTGTTGACTCACACA
The DNA here is from genome assembly GCA_024449915.1 of Sweltsa coloradensis. NCBI lineage: Eukaryota > Metazoa > Arthropoda > Insecta > Plecoptera > Chloroperlidae > Sweltsa > Sweltsa coloradensis. The sequence continues at coordinate 361,497 of JAMZAV010000419.1, read as the reverse complement.
ATGTATGCACTGTTTCTCCTGTGCTTAATGAAGTGTGTTATATTTTTGTGGCAAATTTTATGCATAGAATATATTCAGACATTTCACATTTACTCATTTTATCTTTAAAAGCTGTGGTAAGAGGGAAAACTTTTGCAAGGACTGATAAATGAAAGTGGGTGTGCAAGTCTCAGTCTGAAGATTATTAAGCCGAGCCAAGTATTGATAGAGAAAGAGGCCAGCATTTTCAAAATGTAGACCTTATATTATAGTACTAGTAGTAGATACTTTTGTTCGTACTGATTAAGCAATTTTCTTACTTTTGCATTTTCATTTCATTTCTTGTTATGTATTTGCGACTATTTTTTAAGCATGTGTGTCTAATGTCTAGTTTTTATTTTTTCTAGAAGTATGGTGTTATAACTTAGTTATGAATCATAATCAAATATTTTGCTATTAATCCGGCTAGAGTTTGGAAAATTTTGTTTTGTAAATGCTATAAACTTAGAAATTGATTTTGGAGCTTATTTAACCATCTTTTGATAGGTTTCAGTCTTTCAGATGTACACAATCTTTTTAAATTCTGCTAATAGATATACCGGTAGTAAATCTACTCATTCATCCTCATTCATCCACTGGTACCACTATGATACCGGTACAATTAATCAATTATGTATGTAAATATGTCAAATTTTCTCTGTACAGCAAATAGTAGTGATGACATAGGGTACTCGGGTACTTGATTCCTACCCTACTCCCTTTGGAGTCTACTCCATTTTCAAGGAGTCGATTCCTTCGAAAGTGGGTTGCGGTGTCAGATATTGTGACAGATGACCTAGATTATGCTGTTTAATACAAATTACCAAGCCAACCTTACAAACAAACAATAAAGTGTTGTTATACTTACTGCCAAAACATGTTGTTTGTGTTTTACTCCCACCTAGAACAAATTTGGCCGAGGAGGGTGTTTACTGTTTAGCATTGGTCAAGGCTAACCACTTTTCCTTGTTTTTATTGCCGATCAAGGAGTCGACTCCTACTTGATTCCCAAGGCTCCGGAGTCGACTCCAATATTTATTACCCGATGTCATCACTAGCAAATAGTCACATTTAGTATGATATGATAGATCTCTGTAAAGTGATTAAGTTAAAAGTAAAATTTTAGGTGTATTTTCCCAGCATTTGTAAACTGTATTTATCTATGAAACTAAAAGTTGCAGTATTCAGTATTTAACACTACAACCAGTTAATGCTGCTTAATGCTATTTTTGTTTTCATTAATGCTACAAAATTGAAATAGTAAATGCTATTTTTATGGGGCCTTATTTTATTACATAATCACATTGTTAAAGCATTCAGAAAGTCCTAATAATTTTGTTGACTAAAATCTAAATAGAATGTAGGTACCATGAATTTGTGATTAGGTAACAAGTGGGGAAAGAATAGGTAGTAGTCATTAGGGTTTTTAATTTAATTGTTTATCAACCAAAATTTCTAACTTTACCCAAACTTTATATTGAGGTATTCTTTAACAGAGTCCTTAGGATTAGACTACAACTCAATTTTCCCTGTTGTAACAAGTTCCATTTTTTTAAGTAGGAAGCTTCGCAAACGCTTTTTCATGTGCGTTGTTGGATGAGCGTAATTTTTTAAAAACGGAAAAAGCGTAAAATTGCGATGTTCATTAGAAATAATTTTTCGATTACGCTCAAATTTCACCCAAATTAATTCGTAAAATAAAGGTTCTATGAAAAAGTCATTTCAATCGGCTAAAGCATGTAGGTGTTATAAGTCAAAGAAATTTATTAAAAATCAAAAAAAGCGTAAAATTGCGATTTTCATGAGAAACAATTTTTCGATTGCGCTAAAAAAAATCCGTATTTTTTTCTCCAGTGTAGTGAAATGGAATCTTTGCTACGCTCATCCAATGATTTTGTAGGCCTACCTGTTTTTCTATGAATGTTGAGTTTGATGTTTGGAACTTTTTTGATTAGGGCCTAGTATTTGAAATTTAAATTTGTTTTTAACAATACCAAAATGCTTATGCTAAAAACTAAAAACACGCGCAAAAAACATCATGGCACATCAACGGCTCAAATTTATCTAGTAACCTACCTTCCCTGTATACTCGATTATTGGCCGCCTTCGAGTAATGGACGCACCTCAATTTATCAATTTTAAACGTATTTTCATTTTAAAATAACATTGCGGTCTGTGTTTGCATAAAAATATGTACGGTATGTACAGTATTATTACTACCTACTGTAACAATTTTGTTTGAATTTATGTTTCAACACTATGTATTAGATAACTTCTCATTAATGTAAAATGGCTGGCCTGACATGCAACAGAAAAGCATACCTATGCTTAGCTGTCAGCTTTTTATATTTGTGTTAGGGATGCACATTGATACTTTTTTCATTATCGATTATCAAAATGGTAGTGTCATTATGTAATCAATAATATTGTTATCACCAACTAAGCCTAATCCTGTGCATATAAGTGGAACCTCAAGTGTGACAAGTGTGAGCCAAAACAATACTGTTGCGTTCTGTTTGCTACCTCGCTGTCTTCGATGTCATGTGTTTGGCTTCTGTGATTGACTGATATAGCTCATTTCCAAACATAAATCTCGAGCTGTGTGACACCATCAGCCCAGCCAGTGCATGCCACAACGTGAGATCATCTTCGTCTTTATAGAGTTTTGGTTTGTGCCTCTATTGACCAATTATTTGATATTTTGATTATCGATAATAAATTTTACCTATCGATTATCGAAATTGTATCCATTATGGATTATCGATCGATACTATTGATTATTGTGTGCATCCCTATTTTGTATTTAGAATTGAATTGAACGTACTTGCAAACTATTCGTGAATAGAAATCCAAATTTGAATTTAGATTAACCAATTATTTATCTTTTAAATGACACCTGTTCTAACAAGGACAATGTATTTACCAATTTCTTAACTGGTAATTAGGAATGTTGTATTCATATTTTAAAACAGTGAATTAAAAGCATACCTATTAATTATCAGAATGCAAAAATGTTACTTGCTATAGTTCTGATAGGCCCTACTCCTATTAGTACAGCAAGCCCCCAATTCATAATTCCTTAACACACTATTTTCCTAATTGACTTGACTATACATACTGTTAGTACTTCTTGGGTAGCATCTAATGATGAGTAATGACTCATTACTGCTGTGCTACGTATATCATACATTTGCTTTCAAGTTTCAATCTGTCAGTGAATGATATGTTTGTTTATGTCAGCAATGAGCCCCCCCCCCCCCCCCAAATACAAAAATTTGTTTTAAAAAAAAAGGCAGACAAGTTCTCCTTCAAAAGTCTTTGGCTGCAAATGCTGTGAGATATAGAAGTTGAGCCAAACATTTCATTCTTTCTCCCTAGTTTTGCATTGAAAAGAAGTAATGGACGTTCATTTAATTGATTGGATATTGCTTTACGTCTCATATTTATGCAACTTGGCTAATCGAGACGAAGGGAGGGACGTAAGGGATGACGCGGGGGGACAAGAGGTGGACAGGCCTGTGCTGGTCAGAACCAGCCACAAGCATATGGGGAGGGCAGGGGTTCCTCCACGTCGTGGTCGTCTCCGTCTGTGTCATCATCCGTCCGTGTTGTCTTTGTCGTCGCCGTCGGGGAGGTAGTCAAAGGGAAGGGGTTCCCCGACGACGACCCAGAGCTCGCCATTAGTTTCAGGGAGTGAAACTCCCCTATTCACGGGCCAAACCGCGAGAAGGTGTCGAGTTGGAATTTGAAGGCCCCACGTTCATTTAAGGAGCAAAAAAGGCCGAAGAACTCTCACAAAAGCGTGCAAATAGTATCATATATCTTTTTTTTCCCAATACTCTGAAAAATATTATGTTGTATGATACTTTTTAAGACCAGGGCCCCTATTCAGTAACTTCACGGGTTCAACTCTGTCACGGGACCGACTCTGTTGTTGTTGGTCGAGGTCGAAAGGTATGATTTACATGGCAGTGGACGGTCAAATGTGAACAAATGATTCGCAGTCAGTTGTCAAATATTCAAAATGACATAGATGTGTGTATTATTTCCAATCGGGGAGAAATTGGATTTAAATGGTATAATTTCATGAGAAAAGGGAACGCACGGGACTTTTAGGGGTAGGCCCTTACTAGAGGTTGGTTTTCTTTGAGCATACTATTGTTATTCGTTTGAGAAAGTTAATAATCTGGTTGTGTTTACGTGTAGGCCAAGGCTTATCATCCACCATTTTATACAAATATAACCGAGTCGGACTCGGTTGTCACGGATTATATCGCAACGATATCGACCTCAACTGGGTCGATCACTTACAACCGAGTCGATTACGGTAGAAAACGCCTGGGTCCAACTCCGTCAGAGTTATAGAATCGCAGTCCTGGAGCCGTTTTTATGTCACGACGTTTCGCACATGGCCGACGTCTATTTTTCCATCCAACGCAACGGCACGTTGTAATGGCTATATCATAAAAACTAATTAACCGATCGATCCAAGTTTGGTTGCATTGTTTTTATTGAAATATTTCAAGTTTAAATAATGTCTCGTTTGTGTATTTTGTTTAGAGGTATAGTCTGATTTTTACACAAATAGACCTGGCACACATGAACAATTTAGTGTTGCAGTGGTTTCGTTTCACTTGGGGTCACAATATGTTTTCAATATTTATTTTGATGATTTGTTTTTACAAAATGATCTATTTCTAATCGAATAGCTATCTTCAATTTTCTTTAAAAAAATATTTTGGTAAAATTTGAATTTTTTTGCGATTTGTTGCAACGCGGTTTTTCAGCTATTTTATACAGCAGGCCTATGACAATACTACACTTTCTTACAAAGTTTAGCCGTTTAAGTAAGAAATTATACTAATTTATGTACAACTCATCTTTACTGTACATGTTGAAAAGATTTAATTTTACAAATTTAAGTAGGTATATTCAAATTGTAAAAAAATAGACCTCCATAAAAGCTACTCTTTCCAAACAATTAGTGATTACTGTTGATCCACATAAAGCTACTTATAAATACTGTCGAAAATCTTTTGTAATAAAAATAAATGTAATAAAAAAATTACTTGGCCATTGAATTTGGTACGAGGACTCTAAAAAGTCAATGGCCAAGTAATTTTTTTTTTTGATTTTGAGTTTAAAATTTTTACTTTTTGTACCATGAAAATGGTTGGTTTGGCGCTCGTCAACAGGCGAATTGATCTTACTTCTTTTCAATGGGAAACTAGGGAGAAAGAATGAAATGCTTGGCTCAACTTCTATATCTTACAGCATTCATAGCCGACGACTTTGGAAGGAGAGCTTGGCTGCCGTTTTTTAAACAAATTTTTGTATTTGGGGGGGATTGGGATGACAAATACAGATTCTGTGTAGGGTTACCAACTTGGGTCAACTAGAATTCCGGACAAATCTCGAATTTTAGTGGGCACACAAGGGGTCTGGGGCGAAGCCCCAGCCGCCGGAGGCGAAATTTTTTTGGACTCTTTTAACCTTCAAAACAGCCGGATACGTAATTTAAAGATTCAATGACTTGGATATATCCAAGTTTTAATTCTTCTTTTTGGGAGGCGAATTGCCTACCAGTTCCATTTCACGATGCAACAATCCGACAGAAAGCACAGGAAAATCGCTCACTGTACGTTCAGTGCCGACACGTCTGGCCACGGTCGCTAAACAAACGGACTAATACTAAACTGAAATCTCATGTTGTAGCGCCTGCGCCTCGCCAAGTGCGCATACAATACAAAGGGAGGGGTAGTGGGACAGGGCAGTCACGAGCATAGAGGTCACGAGCACGACTAGCTAGGAGTAGGACTACGAAAAGGCGGCTACATGAAAGAAACTAACTTTTATTCCAAATTACCAAACCAACTGATGTACCAACTTTAGAGAGAAAAAAACACTAATTCACTGCAATACTCTAAAATTCAATAAAATGTAGTACAAATATGACTTTTTCACAAATTCCGGACAAAGTGCCGTCCGGAATGAGGCAATTCCTCTTTCCGGACAAAGGCATCAAAATCAGGACTGTCCGGAGAAATTCCGGACGGTTGGCAACCCTAATTCTGTGAGCAATGAACAAGTGGCAGGACAATGTAAAGAAAGATAACAGCTGATGTGGAACTGGGAGGAGATTGGGGGACAAGGCAATACAGTAATAAATACCAGTACTTTATTGTAAGTTGTGGTTTTATTGGGAAAACAACAGTTTACTCAAAGTCACTCAAAGTCACAGTAAAACGTGTTTTTGTTGTATTCATAGATGATAAGTAATTTACTTAACTAAAAACTAAACCCAACTAACTAAACTAACTTAACTAAAAAGTTTATTATTGGAAACAACTTATTACACGTAGGTAGGTAATTTTTAGTGAATCACCTAGAACAGTCACACACACACATAAAAAATGAAACAATGCATTCTCTCTACTGTAGTAACCTTTATAAATATGTTTTTGTGTATATTGTGTGCAAATGCTGGATGTTCTTCATCTAGGTATCGTACCTTGTTTTAATAGATACACTACCGTACGTAATGCTCATACCGTACTTAACTTTGGAGTTCTAGGATGAAACATGACCACACTGTCAAAACTAGGGTGTGGTATGTTTGCCACTGGTTTGAGAATTTTCTGCCTAACCCCAGTGTATGCCCCATAATGTTTTTGGCATCACACTTGTTAGGGAACTGCTCATACTTGTGGAAGGAACTTGTAACATGATTGTGTTGAATCAAAATTAACGTGTTCAAATTTTAAAAAAATGTGTTACCTAACTTTTATTTTGGCACAGTCAGTGCCCTCAAAGAAACACTGTTCAAAATTAATTTTTATATACAAAGAGTTGTCTTGTGAATGTTTTTTTCTTCCAGAATTCATTTTACCAGTAAATTTAATGGTTAACCTGATTGTTACATAGGCCTACTAAAATGTGTTGCCAATGCCAATCAATATTGCAGTGATGTATGAATATGATGCAAAATGATACAAAATACTGAAAACAATTAACTGAAAAAATTAAAAGATAAGTTTATCATTGGAAGCAAACTTAACTGAAACGTCTGAATTTCTTTATTTTGTCTGGGTGAACTAGACTTCAAGAGTTAATTTTTAAATCAAGAGTTACGTAATTTTTAAAATGAATTCTCCTTGGAAATGTCTTGTCTTTGCTATCAGACCACTAGGAAACTCGGAAATACGGTGGTGTATAACTCGGTTAAACCAAACTGCATTTATGTTAACAATTGCCAAACATTATTTTATTTTATTGGGATTTTAGCAAACTATTTCATGTCATACTGTTTGTTTTGTTGTACCTGATGATGTCCCACCCTGGTACCGGTACTGCTAAGTATTAGGCTACAATGTCATATTAATATTTAATTTTATATGCCTACTGGCTCTTGTGCAGATCACACTTTGTTTAGGTAACCATCAAATTATAATTCAGAGTGTGTATTCTAGGTAGACGTTTCCATCATCGTCGTCAAATCGGCAGGTTTACGGAAAAAGTCATCCAATAGTAGAACACTATTTTCACCAATTGCATATTTACAGTCTCGCCACGGTAAAAATCCTTTGGGCGTGTGTTTTACATCTCCTTTTCTAAACTGGAGTGTTTTTCTAAGAAAAGGTAGCTGAGGAGTGAAAATTGTAATATATGAACCATTTTGATGATAAATGCGGAGAGGGTAATTTGATGTCACGGCACGTATACCAAGGCTTGCTAGTAGCAATGCAAACCCCATTATCAATAGTTGTTCATTGTTTTCAACCATCTTTCCAATCTCCGTTGTCATTGAAATTACTTCAACATTTCCTTGCGTTGTGTTGTAAATACTACTTACAAATAAAAGAATCAGAGATAGCGTTGATACTCCTTGTGCTACTGATATATAAATATTCAATGGCGCTTTATAAATAAGTTCATAACCAGTAGGTACACCGTCCTTTAATCTTAGTTTCTCTTCGGTTCTAGCAGAACTTTTCTTTGTTAATGTTCTAGATATGATGACGGGAGCATAATGTGGTGCCAACAGTAGGTTTGTTCTTAACGGTTTTGATGTAGGCCTACAATAGTTGTTATTGTCACATACACAGTGATGGATGTTTTTCTCGACCCATTTATAAATGGCTGTAGGTTTGCATGCGAGAAGTATTCTAGGCCTACTTTGAGATTGAAATCTATATAGAGCAGTAACATAATATCGTGGCGTGGAGCACATCACCTGGTTGAAGTAAGTCATAACAGTAAAACAAATGATATTACAGCTGACCTAAATAATAAGTTAAAACAGATCCTTGCTGCCAAAAGTATACTTTCTCGTCAGCGTTTAAACACGTTTGCAGTTGGGTTTTCCGGTTTCGAGGTTCGATTTGACAACCGAAAATTTGAGGTTAGGTTTACAACGCGGGAACGCCCCTTTCGATCCACGGAGCATACTATTCTAGAGAGAGAGAGCGCCGCTTCGTGGCTTACACTGCCTGAGAGCATGTAAACTGTTGCGTTTCAAATGTTATCATTGATTTAATCAATCACTACGTATATCACAGCACTCAATCCGAATTGACTCAAGTCGGTTCGAGTTCAATTCGGTTTGAGTCTCTTGATATACACACTCGATTCGCATTGAAGTCAATCCACTTTCCAAAGTGGACTGACATGAGTAAATTGCTTGATATACAGTTCAATACGCATTCAATACGGATTGAAAACTGCCTTAGAGATTTAGATTTCAGTGAATACCATTATTAGGCAGGCGGTGTTTATTACATGTTTACAATAAAATGGCGTCTTGGAGGCTTTAATAAAGACATAAGGCTTTATATTTACGTAGCTGTAGGTAGAGATACAAGTACATAGTATTTTCAAGTGTTATTCATAGAATCTTGTAGCATCAATTTAAACTGCAACAACAACAACTTCAATTCGAATCGAAATAGGATTGAGGAAGTCGTTTCGAATGTCCGTGATATACACTTCAAGTCAAACCGAATTGAACTCAAACCGAATTCAGTCAATTCGGATTGAGGGCTGTGATATACGTAGTGATAGGTAGTGATAGGTAATAATAATAATAGAATTAAAGTTTTATTGTGTGATGTCAAAAGTTATATAAAGGGAACATCATTTGAGCGTCGTGTTGCTTCTGAAGTCAATTAGTATGACAAACAGATATTTCTACTTGGTGGATAGCCTTCTTTAATCAATGCTTGGTTGGTGTTAGTAGAATTTTTAGGGAGCGTATAACGCTAATAAGGGGTTTTGTGTAAATCAATTTTACACCTACGGGAGTGTTTCCCGATCAATAAAATTGAGAAAGCTGAAAGAAACTAATAAGGGGATTCGAGTTCGAATCCCGCGAAAAGGTAAGTTCATCTATCAGCATTCGACGTACGTCTCGCAATATCGGAGACGTTAAAAAAGCACATCAAATTGAAATCATTTCCTGCCATCTTCTCAATTTCCACGTAGGTACTAGGTGCCTCAAAATTTTGTATCTAAAGACATTTTCAAAGTAGTGCGCGATTTCATTATTATGCCAGGCGCGTAGGAACGTTTTGAAAGTTGGGGGGGGGGGGGGGGAATCCATCAGCATGGTTTTGAGGGCGGTAGCGGGGATCTGGGGCGAAGCCCCGGCCGCCTGAGTCCCTTTAAAAAATTCACCATACTAGTATTTCTTCATGTTTTAACTGCACGATCGTAAACGATGTTTTACAGCAACTATCTGTGATCTAAAAACTAATTTTAAAAATGAACGTGAAGTGGCCCATTCCAGTAAATTTCAACCTAATTTTTTATCTTATGACGAAGAACACAGAATACTCGGGATGTTAAGAATACCCACAATCTATTTATTTATTTATTTATTTATTTATTTATTTATTTATTTAACGTCTATCCTATTCAGTTATAAAAACTGATTTACAAAGGAGGACAACTAAATAAATCTAATTACATAATATGCAGAAACAACAATAAACTACATTTTCGTAAATATTTGAAATAGTAGCATTACAACAACAATGCATTTAAACACAACAATTTTGGTAACAAATAAAAAAATATATTATATGCATTTAATGAATGAATCAAATATAAAAAAGGGTGTAGAATGAAAAGAAAAGAAAAGAAAGGGGAAAAAAACAAAAGGAAAAAAGAAAGAAAGAAAAAAAAACATTAAAAAAGAAAAACGAAAAGAAAAAACTGATTTATTAGACGATCCTACTCAAACGAATATGAGGTTTGCCAAAAATCAGGAACAGCAAATCAGGGAGTATAATCAAAAACTTTCGCGGAAGAAACCACCGAACGCGAAATCTTTATTTTTGTGATCAATCTTCATTTTTGTGTTCAAATCTTGATAACATTTTAGTCAAAAAAATCTTGACTCATATATATATATAATTATATCAGATATATAATTATTTAAAATAATTGTTCATGTCAAACTGATCACAGCAATGATACAGGACACCTAACTCAAGTTGCAAGCTCCATCAGTGGGCGGCAACCAGACAATCTAGGCAGAAAAATTTAATTGAAAATACATTGTTTATATCATAAATCAAAGCAATAATCAACAAACAAAGAGAAAAGCAAAATAATTAACAAGAAACTTATGAAGGTAAATTAACATTACACAAATACACAGACAATAACCTACAAATAAATAAGTAAAAATCAATTCTTTGCTCTTTGATTCATTATCATTGCTTCAATTTTACTTTTAAATTGTACAATTCCTAGATCAGTAAACTGGCTTCTAATATCATAAGAAATTGAATTCCAATAGGATACGCCTCTGTACATAAATGACTTTCTAAATGCTTCAGAATTTAATCTAGGAACTTCCAATGAGTTTATTAAAGTAGGATTTTCTATCACGATCAACAATTTTAAAAATATTTGGTAGAATACCTAAAAACATACCTTTCAATACTTTGTATGTATTTACCAGCACGCTAAACTTCATCCTCTCCTCAATCGTGAAACAATCAGACTGTAAATCTTGGCTCAAGGGAAATGAATCAAACAATCTACTGGCTGCAATGATAATATATACACTTGAGGGAATTGTCAAATGTGAAACAGATAGATCTTTTGATGGGAGTGCCAGCGTGAAAAGTGGGGGGTTCAATTCCCCCCATTCCCCCCTTCCTACACGCCTGAAACCACCAACATTGTGGTTTAGCAACACTTAGCTTACGACAAACGATTCTTGTAATCTAAAAATGAATCAATTAAAGGAAGTGGCTTATCGCCATATCCTTCCTCCACTGTGTAGAACATCGCACTCCAAGACTTGTTGCACGCAGCTCAGTCCTAAGATAACCTCATCACGTCGTGCTCGTGAACAGGACCCGACCTACACCTGTCATGGAAGACGACGACGAAGTCGAACTCCCCGTTGTCATCAACACCTTCGCGAGACAGTTCTCAAACGAGACACAACTGTCTCCAGACTTGCCCAGCTCCAGTTCGTCTGCGTCGAGCTCTGACGACGACGACGACGATCGGTCGTTCGCGCCTCGAATCGTTGACGTTGTGAAGAAAACTCCGACCATTGTTGTGAAGGAGGCAGATAATGATGATGAAGATGAAGAAGAGGACGAAAAGCAGGAAGAGACGTTGGAAGAAAGTCCTGGTAAAGAAGGGGAAGGAGAAGATTCGAGTGACAGCGATGCGGATGACGACCACTTGAAGGTGATGGGGGGTGCCAGCGAAGTTAGGCGTACTTCTGTAGGCATGATTAAAGGTTGGTACAACATTAGATGCCATCATACGACTTATTATTCTTTTCACAATAATAGGCTAGGCTAGAGCGGTGTATTATGACCTAACGGTTTACGCGCCCTTAAACCAAATCAGTTAGGACCATTATTGTGAAGGGAATATCCTATGGCTGTTAAAAGAGGACAGAAATCCTTTGCATTTGCAATAACGACTTAGGAAAATCTGTGAAAAAACGTTCAGACAGGATTGTCGGTTTCGACGGGATTCGAACCCGAGACATCTTAAATCATAGATTCGCGTTTAACTTTTGAGCCAAACGGTCGGTACATTAAAAAAGGAATTATACACACTCTGAAAATATAAGAAAGCTTAGAGCCCTGCCTCTATATCTCCACGCGCTTATCGGAGTTCCTCTATAAGTCCGCTAGGAGATTCAGTGGACCTTGTGGTAACAAAGCTCGAATCTATAACACTTTGTAACCTACACGGATGCTAATAAAAGAACTGAACTGAACTAATTGTTTAGTTAATTTAGTTTATTCACCCTTTGACATGATTGTACATTATATTTATATAGCCTTCTTTAATCAATGATTATACACAAGTGCTGTAGCACTATAGCTACTCAATGGTAGTATCATTGGTACTTGAGAGCTCCTTGATTGGTAGGATTAAAAACTTTCGATGTGGCAGTCAAGACGCAAATAAATCTCTACACGCAAGGTAAAACCTCGTGGTTTGAAACGTAAAAAAACTTGCGAGCCAAGTCGCAAGCCGTTTCGCAAGTTTGTCTCAAGACTACCGATTTGATGGTTTTGAGCGACTTGTCGAAAATTTGCGACTCGAAACGGGAGGTGAGTTGAGTTGAAACGCAAGTTTCAAGACTTGGCCAATTACAAAAATCTTATGTTACGAATATTAATTTTCTGTGGACTTGAATATGAAAATGGATCCTTTAGTAATTTTATATCAACTTCATATTTGTAAGTCTTATGTTAAATATCTTTAAATAAAAATGTACTGTAAATATATGTGTACCTGTATGTAAGCCTATGTTAAAATATAGTACATATTTATAGTATTATGTAATATTATGTAATATCATAATTAGCCTTTACAGGCTCAAATGTCAAAGTCTAATTAAATATCTACATGTATTTATTCATCTAAGGCAATAAACAACAACAACAACATAATAATAATAATAATAATAATAATAATAATAATAATAATAATAATATAATAATAATGATATGTAGGAGAGATAATTAAGCGAGCGAAGCGAGCGTTTCCATTTGACTCTGCCGGAAAAATTAGTCACTGGTTTTGTTTTTTTTTTTTTTTTTTGTTTTTTTGTTTGTTTGTATGTCTCGCCATAACGTTCGAACGGAGGCTCGGATCGAGTTGAAATTTTGACCATCCGCAAACTTCGTTCTCGATTGAATGCCATTAGTTTTGTGGCAAAATCGTTCAAAAAGTTAAAAAGTTACATTAAAGTTAATCGAAAGTTTTTTTCTAAAACTTAACGGGGACAAAATCTGAGATAGCCAAATCATTTAGAATGTCCGTCCGGTCAAGAATATGTTAATTTTATTTTGATCCGATAAGTAGTGTAGATGGAAATTACATTATAACAAAAGTAACGTTGCCATGGCAACGAAAAGACGCGCGAAGTTTCTAATGCACTGCCACCTAGAAGTAATCAAAATACTTTCGAGGAAGCAGTCTATTATTTGTCAACAAAGAGTTTAAATATTTTTCCCAATGAGTCAAGATCCTCTAGATGGCGGTGTATTTTATTCACAAAGTAAAGGTTTACACACGGTTTACCCAAATACCTTGGCAATAATAAATAATATTGGAAATATGGCCCTGTGGACAGCGAACGTCGCAAATTTTAAAATTTAAAAAAAATGTGCAATGTGGGTCTAGCTATAGCACGTGCTCGCTTATCAACGCGTCCAACTGAGCGTTTCCTAGTATTTATTAAGCGAGCGAAGCGAGCGTTTCCATTTGACTCTGCCGGAAAAATTTGTCACTCGTTTTGTTTTTTGTTTTTTTTTGTTTTTTTTTTGTTTTTTTGTTTGTATGTCTCGCCATAACGTTCGAACGGAGGCTCGGATCGAGTTGAAATTTTCACCATCCGCAAGCTTCGTTCTCGATTGAATGCCATTAGTTTTGTGGCAAAATCGTACAAAAAGTTAAAAAGTTACATTAAAGTTAATCGAAAGTTTTTTTTTCAAACTAACCGGCGACAAAATCTGAGATAGCCAAATCATTTAGAATGTCCGTCCGGTCACGAATATGTTAATTTTAGTTTGATCCGATAAGTAGTGTAGATGGAAATTACATTATAACAAAAGTAACGTTGCCATGGCAACGAAAAGACGCGCGAAATTTCTAATGCACTGCCACCTAGAAGTAATCAAAATACTTTCGAGGAAGCAGTCTATTATTTGTCACCAAAGATTTTAAATATTTTTCCCAATGAGTCAAGGTCCTCTAGATGGCGGTGGATTTTATCCACAAAGTAAAGATTTACATACGGGTTTACCCAAATACCTTGGCAATAATAAATAATATCGGAAACATGGCCCTGTGGACAGCGAACGTCGCAAATTTTAAAATTTAAAAAAATGTGCATTGTGGGTCTAGCTATAGCACGTGCTCGCTTATCAACGCGTCCAACTGAGCGTTTCCTAGTTCCTAGTAGTTCCTAACAGGCCTACATCTATGGATGTAGACATTGATTAAAGAAGGGGTCGCCCTTCTTTAACCAATAACCAATGTATGTAGGTTATCAATTCGACTGAAATTGAATTCCGCGCAAAGCCAATGGGGTGATTTGGGGACATACCATTTTTTTACCCACTTCAGTTTGTAAAATTAAAAAAAATGGTGTTAAAAATTGAATAAATGATCGATCATAAAGTATCTATTTTTTTCTATTGTCTTTGTAAATTATAAGAAATTCATTGGATTCGTCCCAATTTCGTAAAATCTGATAATTTTATCACAGATCTTATAACTCCATGATTTGATCTCGTTGCCGCTATGAATTCAAAAAGACCAAGCCCGTGATAGCCGGCGTGTTTTGACTTTTTTATATTTTCTCCTTGAAGGTTTCGGCGGCGGTGCATTAAAAATGGCGTCTCCAAGACCAAAGTCACCAAAACCTGCAGTCACAACAAGAAAAGATGAAAAGGAAGAGTCATTTTGGGACAAAATCGGAACACTTGGCAGAAAGAAGCGTATAAAGGAAGGTGAGTGAATACAAACTACTTTCGTGTGTCAAAATGCAATTTTCCTTTCGTTTGAACGTTGTTAGTTGAATGTGCCCTTATTTGGTCATGATGAAGTGGGGGGTGTGGTTATGTTGTGACAGTCCTATTTACATTTTTGTGTAGGCGCTCTAGGGCCTAGCCCCAGGCCCCTAAACCTATTTTGGACAAAGTATAGCTTAGGCTTACATAGGGCCGATAGCAGTTAAAAAGTTAAAATAAAGGCTAATTATTCCCTGTCAGTCAAGGCCCGAGGCTGGCCTTGCCATTATCTTGGCAAATTCCCAATTCTCCCACTTGAGAGTCACAGCATGAGATCACAGGAGGTCTGGCTAGGCCCCCCATAGTCAAAGACTTCATCTATAAAATTGGACCTGGATCTGCAATCATGTTTAGGCAAAATAAGGGAGTTGTAATAAGGGAGCCTTTAGTCCTAACTCAAAGTCAAATGTAAGTTTAGCCTGGGGTTAGTTTAGCCTCTAGGCCCTAAGAAGTTAGAACACATGTCAAGCTGGACAGTTAATTTTTAGGACAATTGCCCACAATAAAGTGTGTGACCTTGATGAGTTTTGTGAGCCGCATTGTGCCAACATAAAAGTTCTAATGGATGATAATGAACAACCGTGTAGGGCCTACAACTAGGTTTAGGTCATGAAGAGTTGGTAGGCCCTAGGGCCTAGCCTAGTAGACCTATGCAGCCTAGGCCTAGATGTGATTTGCTTGTCATTGCTGCTCCAATGCTTGGTTGCCCCCGCTCTCAGTCATATATTGGCTCTGCACATAGTCATCCGCAGGATTTTCTTGTGACATTTGTTACTGCTTGTCCCACCAATGGTAGACCTACTGGTACATGAACTCCCTCCGCCTTACCTAGATGATTTAAAATGCAAAAGATATACCCAACCCTTGCTGATTTATGGGCACTTTTTCGGTTGGTGTGCTCCCCTATTATAACACAGTTTTGTACACTAAACACACTGAAAAACAACTATAAACGAGAAATAAATGTAAATCAACACATTATTAATGATTAATGATGTAATTTATAGAAAACGGTATGAAAATATACAATGTTATTCATTAATTTATACATATTTCACACAAATATTCGGCGATGTCACTGCTCGCACAGGTCGTCGTGTAGGGCATGCACAGTTCACTCCTCTTTCAATGTACTCACTCCGTACCAACTTTATTCACAAAAATACTCCACCTACAAAACCTTTAACGTCACTATTTTTAAAAAAAGGACTTCTAACGGAAAGTATTTTCGTTTGAAATAGTGACGTTAAAGTTTTTTTTTTTTTTTACTATACCCTAACAACAAAAATGTGATTATTAAATTTTGGATTATGAAAGTTATATTATTGTAAGGTTACTGGCAGTGAGTGAACAACAGTGCACAACAGACTTACAAGATGGCTGACAGAAAATGGTGAAATATGCGAGTGTTTTGTTAGAATTGTGTATTTTCTGTGTGTTTAGTGATGTGGCGATCAGACCCTGTCGTAGCCCGGATTGGAACCGATCTCACAAATTTACATAGTATTTTTATCTAGCTCAAGTCCTCGAACACAAAACCCCTTAATCCAAAGTTAGAAAATCAGTTAATATTTAGATGATTTGTAATTAAACAATAATTATTTTATTTCATAGTTCTCAGGTCTAATTCTTCACTTAATTAGTACCCTACCTACCTCTGCTGGCGTCACCTTTGAGTTCCCGTCCCCGTCTGCGTTCACTTCCAGTAAATATTATGCATATGGTTTAGTGACGTAAGGAGGGCGTGACTAGGTTTACTACTACTACACACATGTAGGCATTTTAACGTTTCACAATATCTGGTTCACTATTGACGATTACTATGGCGATACACTGGTTTTACATCCTACCTAAGAGCTCGTTAATTTGAATAATGGCGACAGACTAATACAGCACTACTACAAGTTTACAGAATTGTATTGTGTTTTGATGGAAACTGTCATTAGACAGGTACCTAGCCGTTATTGAAGTCGTTGACGTAATCCTTATGTATTGGTGTAATGTTATTGACGTTGATGACGTAGCACTATTGGGGGAATTCTTGGGGGATCTTGACGTGGGTACGTAGTAATCCTGGTTATGCGTAGTTAACACTTCCTGAAGATTGCTTAGGTATCACTGGTGATCGGCCCCGTATGGGTTACAGTTCACATACACTCCGCTAATTACTGTCCTAGTTTCTTGAAGAGACGGTCGGCGCTTGAATGTAGTCCTTTTAAATGAGGTAATTGCAATCAATAAGAGTCAATGATTGTTCCTTGCGTACGGTGATTGTCTTTGATGAAGATATAGTTAAGATGTTAGTCTTTTATGAATTGATAATGACTGAGACTAAAGGTTCGTTATCCAAACATGTGGAATTGTTTGGGTACGGTGACACAATGAATTTGATAATAAATGTTTGTAGATAAACTTCACGTAGATATTATGGTCAGTAGACACATACAAAGAATACCAAAAAATGTTCGTAGATATATGGTCAGTAGACACATACAAAAATACAAAATGTTCGTAGATGAACTTTAATTCCAATGAAAATAAACACACACTTTTGATTATTATGCCTTATTGAACTTCCTATATCCGCTCACACTGATCCTATTCACACGACAACTCTAATCTTCCTAACACGAGTACTATGTCCCGTACCATAGGCACTCATCTAACCGCACTTTACCGAATCATATCTCCTAGGCACAGGTGAGTTGCCTCCATCTTCACAACTACGGCTTGATCCACACGCCCTATAGACCACCACACGACCAACACGTCCACTCTGGGACCTCAAGAAAACACCACTCTCCACCGTCTTTTTACCACTGACTTTGTTCCCCACATTTTCCTGCAGAACGTGCGTAGAAACAACCCCCACTCCATCGAAGTCTCTAGTTTACTAGGAACTGACCAATTATATGGTTGAAGCAACCTCAACTTGAGACTGGTTTTCTTATGGAAAGACCCCTGGACATACGCCCTATGGGTGAGTCTCCTGTTAACTCGCCCCTACCTTAGGACTGGATTTCTACTTTTACAACCACGCAGTTCCATACTCGGAAAGTCCGATAACATCGCCAATTATCTCTGTGTTCGCTCTTGCGGGATGATCTGGCGCGACCTACTGTCGGTGAGCCTGCGTTCCTCGCGACACCCCCATACTACAACCCAGACGGATGTCTATCGTCGACTTACTTTCCTTTCATAGGACCTTGTTGACATCAATTATCTTTTTCTGAACTGCGTAGCTTTGCAGGTGTTTCCATTTAAACCCGACCTCGAAATGCTTCGACTACCTTGAAATCAGCCTAGAATTTAGAGATGCTTCTCCAGCTCGCATCCAGTCTTATAACACATCAATATTAATCACAATTAATATTGATTTAAATGTATGAAAATTCCACTTGATTAGTTAATTAGTCATTTAAGAATTTATACAGCCCTAATTATTATGGTCATACCGTAATTGGTTAGTATGCAAAGTGGCTAGTGTCTAATTGGTCAGTATGCTAAACTACTTGCAGTTGACATGCAAAGCAGCTCCTAAACTGTTGATATGCAAATATAAATGAATAAAAAATGAGAAGGGGGTAGGCCACCCCTATCGCGACAGTGATACCACATCGTTATTATTGACTTATTAGTTATTCATTTCTCATTTGTAGTTGTTTTTCAGTGTTTTTACTGTGTTATAATAGGGGAGCACACCAACCGAAAAAGTGCCGATTTATGTAGGTACTGACTAGGCTACTGATATGCTAGGTCTACGCCCGATTAGACCTTATAAGGTACCATACCAATACAATAAAACTTAGCAGTAGGCCTAGTACTAATTCATTCAATGGATGAAATTGCTTTCTTACAGTACAAGAGGTGCAAGATGAGGGCAAGTATGCTATTGATTCACCAGGCAGCCCAACAGCTCCAGATCTTCCCCCAGAAGAGTATGCACTTGGTAAGTAGTGCTTCTTACAATGTTTTAAGAGGTGGTCCTATAGTCCTAGGCTAGATTTAATTGTAGGTAGGTAGGCCCTATTACCGTATTACGGTAGTATGTTTTACATTTTCTCTCACAAGCTTGCACTAAGGTCAAGGGATCATTTGATTTAGGCAGAAGTTTAGACTTAGGCGGAGGCCTATAGGCCTACATCCATCAATATGATGTCACCCTATGATGTATTTGTTTATGTATTGATATTCTACCTACATCTATGTCTACAATTTCTCCTTTCCCCACTCATTCACTTACCTGTTGATAGGGCTTTGCATATAGATATCCTTTCCTGGACAACACGGTGGAAACTGTTTTAATTAGCTCTTAAATACTGTCCTATATATTTTCTTATGTCCAATAAAAATTATGAAAAGGATGGGCAGAGTAAGGATTCCAACGAGAATTTGAAGCGGCAGAGGAGAGAGGAACAACATGGATTTAGAAGAGGAAGATCGATGGTGGACGTGGACCTGATTTTCTCACTCAGACAGCTAATGGAAAAGTCTATGACTGAGAAAAGGACCTGTGTTTGGCTTTTCTAGATAGCCTATCGAAAAGGCATAGGCAATAGCCTCAAGAGAGAGAAGGTTTGGGATACAATGCAAAATATAGGAGTTAACAAAGGAATAATAACAAGAGTGAAAGAGATGTAGGTACTTGATATCTAGAAGTGCTGTAAAGACAAGAGGTGGAATTACAGAGTGGTTTGACATTAGGAGTGGGTTAAAACAAGGAAGTGTACTGTTACCACTAATGTTCATTATTGTCATGGACGAAATCTCTAGGAAAGTTGCATTTAGAATCGGAGAAGAATGTATGAAAATAATGTTATTTGCATACGATCTTTTGGTGTGCGGACTGCGGAGAGGATGAAGAGGAGGTACAATCTCAAGTTGATGTGTGGAGTGTGGTGGCAGGAGAATATGGACTGGTGTTTGGAAGTGGCAAGAGTGAAACAATGCTGATGACACGAGATAAAGCGAAGAATGTCAGGATTCTACTAGGAGGACAGATTTTATAGCAAGTGGAGAATTTTAAGTACGTGGGGAGTATAGTAGCATGCGATGGAAGGATTCAACCAGAGATAGGAAGAAGGACGCAGCAAGCTGTTGGGTTATTCCAATATATATCCGAGATCTCATTTGGAACAGAGAAGTACCAAAGAAGTGCAAGGCTACCATCTACCAGACTACTTTGTTCCAATACTGACATATATGCAGCAGAGACTTGGAATATGACAACAGTGGATGAGAGCTTTGTGCAGGCTGTGGATATGAAGTTGTTGAGAAGCATTGTAGGTAAGACTAGATGGAACCGAAGACTGAATGAGGATATCCGAGATCAATTAGGCGTGAGGAATTTAATGGAGCGAATTGGAGAGAGAAGATTAAATTAGTTCGGACATGTAAAAAGGATGGAAAGATCGAGATTACCGAGAAGGATGATGAAATTGGAAATTCCAGGTAGGAGACCAAGGGGCGGACCACAACAACAATGGCAGAATAGTGTGAGAAAAGATGTAGAACAGCGTGGAGGAGACTGGAATGTGGTGGAAGAAGAAGAGTGGTGGCAGGACAGAAGGAGATGGAGAGGCCTGTCTTCAATGCCGACCCAACGCAGAGTTGGACGTTGCAACAGATAATGATGAGAGGATAGGAAAAGAAGAGTAGGAAGGCCAAGAGAGAAATGTGAAAAATTAATTCAAGAAGACGGAAAACGGGATGAAGTGTGGGAGCATGTGACAAGAGTCAAGCTATGGGAGGACAGAAGAGAGTGGAGTAAATTGGTGGAGAGAAAGGAGTTAGATGATGAGGAAGAAACACTGAGTCTGGCAAGCTTAGTATTTACAGTTTCATGCCCTAGATAATGGTGGAAAACCACCACTCAACCCGACATAGTTGGAACTGAGTTATGATGATTATTATTTTTATTCACTCATCAATGTGATGTACTAGTACTTACTGTATTATTAAGGTGTCCGGTGTTTATACAACTCTGTGAGCCGTCCTGCAACAATGCACACCTGTTGCATAGTACTACTAAACACTGATTGCAAAACTTGCAGCCTCTGTGGGAGCAAAGAACATAATAAAGAGTGCATCTATTGTATTTACTTTTGTAGCCATGAATTAGGCCTACATTAACATTTTACACAAGAATCAAGATCATGTCCGTAACATTAGCTTTGTCTCATGACTGAGTAGCATGTCTCATGAGATGTGTAGGTAAGTCTATAATACGAAATGGATACCTTTCTGCGGATTCCACCTAACTTAAACTATGAAAATAATGGGGACCTGCCCAGTGCCCCTACTACACACACTACAGGCCCCCTGTTTTGCCATTCCATCATTGATGGCATAATAATAATATATATATATATATATCAAACACCCTTTTCCAACATTCGTCGGGTCGGGGGGTGACGAGTCACCAGTTTCTCGGGCTATCTTCTAGTGCTTGCTAGCCAGGCTCAGCACCCCTCATCTTCTTCCTCGTTTTCTTCCATAACCGGCATTTCTAATAATTCTCTCCACTTCTTCCTGTCCTCCCAGAGTCTTTCTTCATTAACCCTATCCCATGTTTTCCCTCTTCTTCGACGCTTCGCGTTATTTGGTCCCGCCATCTATCTCTTGGCCGGCCAACTCTTCGTACTCCCCCACATGTACGTTCAAATTCTCGTCTTGGGATTCTGTCTTGCTTCATTCTTCTTACATGTCCATACCACCTGAGTCTTTCTCTTCCTATTTTATCTCGTAGACTTTCCACTCCTAATTTGTGCGAAAACTGCTGGCATATAAAAAGCTGAAGCTGAATACATGTAATTAATTATATTTATAGGCCTACAACCCATAGAGTTGTTTCAAACTAGCCTTGTTGATGGAGGTATCATTTGCGGGTGAATTGCAACCAACCATTGGTCTGTCATTCATTTCAAATACACACAACCGTTGATGGTGTCTGCGTCAATATGGTTTGTTCAGAGCCGCTGTAATTTAACTTAAGTCGGGTTTATTAAAGTCCCCCACTGAAAGTTAGATTATTTGACTGAATGGGTATCTACTCAAACCCTGGACCTACTGGAACACAATTTATTTTATTTTATTTGTATTTTGTATTTTTTTACCCTAGATAGTTGGAACTGAGTTAAGATTGTTATTATTGATTTATTATTATTATGTATCATTATTTATTTACTTTATTCACAGAGGAAAATGAAGAAAGATCCATGATTGAGCCAAGATCATACGATGATCCAAAATTGAAGGAACTCATTTTGGTGCTTATCGAGTGGATCAATGATGAACTAGCAGATCAAAGAATCATTGTGAAAGATATTGCCGAAGATCTTTACGATGGTCAAGTCTTGCAAAAACTCTTAGGTAAGTTAGGCCTACACTCAGGGCTCGAATTTTAAAATATTTAGCACTCGCCCGAGGGCGAGTGCTCTTGTAAATTTACTAGTCCGAAATTAAAAACACTAGTCCGTATTCCTACTCCAAACCACTACTAGTACTACTATAACTTAAATACGTAATTTCGTAATAATAATTAATTACATAATATTTGGCTACCCTTTACAAATGGACCGTGTTTGTCTCCTACGTTAGATATCTCACAAACAGAACAAAACATCGAAGTTAGTTGTTGGTCAGTCAAAACGTTGCCACGTGTGTTCTGTTAGCCAGCGTTCTTGAAAAAGGCGCACGTTCGATTCTTCTCATATTTTGCATTGTCTGCAGGAGGATTAGGTTTCTGTTTCTTGTTTGGGTTATCAACTCCTTTTAAATACCGCCACATATTTGTTGACCGCGTAGTTTGAAACGTAATGTACGCAATTCATGTTACGGCTCACCAAAAAAATCACTCGCCCGCCGGGCGGCTCACCAAAAAAATCACTCGCCCGCGCAACAATACACTCGCTTCGGGCGACTGGGCGAGCGTTAAATTCGAGCCCTGCCTACACTAAACGTTAAAATAGTCTATTTCATTAGGTAGGTATCTTTGCAACTGTGCTCTAGCTGGCCTAGGATGAGCAGCTCATTATGCTCTTTTAATTTTTCTTTGAATAGGAGGCCTACCTACCTAGGTAGGCCTACCTATAAATTCACATTTTGTAATTTATCTACTAGCCTGATGCTAACGGTGTCTCTACAACACCAGCCTGTCTAAAATTTAATAATTTAGGCCCTACTAGTTTACTTGGAGACGGAACTTTAGAAACGAACGCGTTCAAATTACGACGAACTTTTGAATGAACAAATTCGTGTTTGGCATAGGCCTATTTGTACTGAGGTCTACAAACTTTTACTTCAAAACATCCATCATAGTATTTTTTGAAAGTCTTAAACCGTCAAAAGTTTGTGTTTGAAAGTTGGTCTGTTGTTGGCAATTTGACCAGAATACATTTTAATTAATATTAAACGTGGTTGTGACTTGTGATAATACTGGTACCTACATTGACATTTGACACCCAATTGAATATTTTATCGGCTAAATAAAATTTCAAAATTTATCTTATTTTTGAAAGCAACATCTTTGGAAGCAACTTAAAACTCTTATCTACTTATAGGTATTTGAATTTTTTAAATTTTATTGTTAATTTTATGGAGGGTAAACTGAACTTTCCAAGTAGAACATGTGAATGTTTTCTTTCTCACATTTGTGTTTTATGATGACCCATCTTCACCATGTGTAATAAATTATTGGGAAGACTACCTTAAAAAAGGTAGGGCCTAGGCCTACACGGCACCTCCACCAAAATATGAATACGTATTACTGAAATCGATCTTTCTTCTGTGTTTGTAGCAAAAAGGTGGACAGTGGACATATTGGTTTTCCATTTTAGTTAGGCCTACTTAAATTTTAAATTTCTTAATTTTAAATATTGTTCGTTTTATTTCAAGATTTTGATATTATATGATAGTTTAACTATTATTGTCATGGAAAATATTCCCACGTCGATATCATATTGAAATACCGGTAGGTAGTGATTTGTTTGCCCAGCCCTAGCTTTCACAGATAAAATGCCACTGTTGAGTGTTGAATGAAGTGCATGCTCATCTACATTTATCTTCATTACCACACAAGGCTTTGCCTCATGGATCTATGGCCAACAACTTAAATGGGGCAATAATTACAAATTAATAACAGGTTGGTATTTAGAGTAGGCCTACAGTACCTAGAGTTAAACGCTTAAAACTTTAAATGCTTTTTTGTATACTTGTTGGTTTTAATGTTAAGTGTATTTCATTAAATTGATCAGCCCTTTTTACCCAGGAGGCAGTAACCTTTACTCACAGTAACGTTTTCTTTGTCTTATGTTTAGAAAAGTTAACGGGTGAGAAATTGGATGTCCCCGAGGTGACCCAGTCTGAAGAGGGGCAAAAACAGAAGCTTGGAATTGTTCTGGCAGCTACAAACAGAGTATGTTTACTGTTCTATTATTTATTGTAGGTTTCTACTATTATGGTAATATGGATTTGAAAATAATCTTAGGCTTTACTATTAATATGGGCACATATTATGCCAAATTTGGAGTAGTATAGCTAATTGAATTAGGTACTAAGCTAGAAATGTACTCAATTATCGATATTATTGTTTGATAATCATACCAATATTGATTATTGAGTTATAAATGCAGATGTTAGGCCTATAAATAGGGCTTAGGCCTTCATGATAATGTGAAAAAAATAGTCCAAAATGTGTCTTAATTATATTTCCCGTGCTAACGCGGATCCCCATACTAGACCTACTAATAGTTTATTATTTATTTATTTATTTATATAAGAGTCTAGTGCAGCACAAGTACCATTTTACATAGACAATATAATATAAAAATATAGGCCTATAAATAAAGTAAAAATTACATTAATATACCTGTACCTACAAATTAACAAATAATTATATGGTGATGAACAATAAACAAATATATCAAAATTATAAGTGCAACATAACGTAAGAGTAAATAATGTTTAAAAATAATATTTAAAAGAATAGAGGGGTAAATGCTAATGACCTTCAAGGCTTCAACTGCAGTCCAATCACGGATTGATTTTTTAAAAAGAATTAAAATTGGAGAATATCTCGAACTTTGGTTAATTAGGTACATTATTATAAAATGAAGGTAAACGAAAGGTGATAGATCTAAAAGTGATAGATAGTAGCCTACCATTATTCAATTCTTGTCTTGTCTGAAATCTGAATGATGATTATATTTCGCAATTGCGGAGGCTAAAAGATTCCATATTATTTGTGACCCAAAATACTTAATGGTGTTGAATAAATTTAAGACATTCAATCTTAATCCACCCATTTACCGATAAAAGTAGCTGTGTTTTGTTTTGACTTTTGACTGACATTATTTTGATTTGATGCAGGCAGTCACCTTTTCAGTTAATTGTAACTTAAACTTATTGATCATTTTTGTTTTATCATGAATACTCTTAAAAATTACTGTTGTGTAGGATCCACAATATTTTCATACTGAAATTCCTACCCTTGTGTGATAAGTCATATTATGTGGTTGTCGCTTAGGTCTACTTCAAATATTGTTTTGTTCCCAGGTCTTGGGCCTTCCACGGAGAACACAACAGCATTGGAGTGTTGAAAGCATACACTCTAAAAATATAGTTGCTATATTACACTTGCTCGTTGCGCTAGCTCGGCAATTCCGTGCACCTGTCCGTTTGCCAGAGAATGTTGGAGTTAATGTTGTTGTTGTCAAGGTGAGAGTAATACGGTATTTATTAGGGCTGGGCAAAAAAATCGATATTTCGATATGATATCGATAATTGGAAAAAAATTCGATATCGATATTTAATTTCATATCGAAATATCGAAATTTACACAAAAAATTAGGGTTGCCGTCGATAATCGAAATATCGATCGATTATCGATATCAGTAATATGATATGATAATCGATTCAAGTATTTTGATATGATATGATATGATTATCGATTTAAATAGTGACATCGATGTTTTCGCGGTTTACCATGCTTAAAAATGCCGCGCTGTCGTATCAACGCGCCGATTGGTTGTCGGAGTAGCCAATCGCTGCTCAAGTATAATGCCACGCCCACCGCCGCCAGTGCGCATGCGCTCGCAGCGCGATACAAGGCGATACGAAAACATCGCCCGGCCCGATTGCGATGTATTCAGTTCAGTACGGCTCGACGTGTTGTGGCGTGAACTTCTCTAGCGTCAGTCTGCCCAATTATATTGAATTCGTGATGTTTCTTCCGTCCCAAACCCAAAGAAGATATTTGCCATTACTTCTGACGCTGCCTAACAAGATGAGTCAAGTGTGGCAGTTTTTTATTATTCAAAGAACGACGACGAGGAGGTTGGGAGGAGATAAAGCTGTGAGCTGGAATGTCGATGAGATCTCGCCACTATCTCTCGCTCGCTAGATGCGCGTACTGTTGGAACACGTAAACAGTGACACCCGATGCAAGTCAAGACGTATTAAAATATAGGCTGTGTAATTGAAATTCAGCCCTCAATTTTATTTTAAACATTCTAATCCTTAATGATCTCTTGTATTAGTGTTACAATTTTGCGTTTTTTCTGCTTCCTAGGCTCAATTTGGAATTTGATATGATAATCGATTTGGGTCTATGATATCGATATATTTCGATATGATAATCGATTCGATGCCTCCGATTATCGATCACGATTTTCACATCGAACGGCAACCCTACAAAAAATGCTAAATTTCGAAATTTTGGTGGAGGTGCCGGGTAGGTAGTCTAAATTAAATTACCCTGGCTGGTGCATTTGCTGGAGGTGCCGGGTCATAAAACGCGATTGTGAGATCGTAAATAGGTCTATGGTGACACCTTATCAACCCTATTTGGTCAAAATTATGAAAAATAACACAAAAAAAATTGAAAAAATTCTTTTTGATTTTTTTTTTTTACAAACAATTACATTTCGATATATCGATATCATATCGAAATTTTTCGTGTGATATCGATAATTGAATGATATGTCATAGCCCAGCCCTAGTATTTATTAGTCATAACTAGAGGTAGTGAAAAATGGTGATAACGAAATTCGCGAATTTTTTTAAATGTCCTTTTTATTGCCTAAAATGTAATATTGTCGACGAATTACATCATTTAGAGATGAAAAAAAGACATTTTGAAATTGCGAAATTCGCGAAATCTCGTGTATAGCGCGAAATAACGAACAAAATTGTAAGCAACTGGTCAAAACGCAAATTAAATCGCGAAATTGCACCGTTTCGAGTGCAAAATGTAAGGGATGGTGGAGGTGCCGGTCCAGTTTTGGTGGAGGTGCCGGTCCAGACTGAATATTACGCGTGCGGTAGGCGGTCCAGTCATCAAATAGACAACGCAACGCGCGCGTCACGGGCTTCACGGAAATAGACCGCGGAAATAACAGCGCCTATATGGACTCCGCGGAAATAGTCCACCAAAATAATGGTGCGTACAAATATTTATTTTTTGTTGGGAATCGACTCTGAATCGATTTTTAGGTCACAATGATCGATTTTACCTTTCTGGAATCGATGTCATCCCTAACTTAAGGGGCTTCTTTTTTTTTTTTTTTTTTGGATTTTTGGATTTTTTCGATACGTTTTTGACATTTTTTCGAAATCGCGAAAAACGCGAAATTTGGGTTTTTAAAAACGAAATTTACGTTTTTATATCACCATTTTTCATTACCTTTAGTCATAACAATTAAAAATATGTGTTCTGGGCATTTTATGATTGATTGTTTGTTCCTATTAAAAATTGCTATTTTAAAGTTTCTAGTTAGAAGTTATTTTAAGTCCAAACTTCAAAAGTTATTGATCTACATCGCTAATGGTAGTTAATTAACAACAAATTGTGTTGTTCTACCGTAAATGGGTACCTTTCCATTCCCGGAAAACCTTGTGTAGTATACAATAACATGTTCTTCCCTAATACTGGGTTTAGTAAAGTAGGCCTACCAGTACCTACTAATTTGTCCTAATGCTCGATATTTCCAACAGAAACACGAAGGATCGCTTAGCCATCGTACGGTTATGGAAGAAATTACATCAACATACGACGATTTAGGGATGCGTTGTGAACGTGATGCATTTGATACCTTATTTGATCATGCACCAGACAAGCTACAAGTTGTCAAAAAAGTAAGTCATCCTAAGTACGCTACCTAGTATTGAATTAACGGTAACCTATTGTATTAATATCTTTTATGCTTTATCACCAATATGCCTACTGTACTAGGGATGTGTGTCAACAATAAGGTGGGCCTATTTGTTTACTGTGCCTCTTGAAAAATAACTGTTTGAGTTTGATATGAACCGTCGAGCGACTATGTTAGACAACGACAATTCTCAAATTTAAAAAATTACAGAATAATGTATATAGGCTTAGGCCTAAATATAATTAATTTGTGTGCCACTGCTCTGCAGTAGATGTTGCTCACAAGGGCCACAACTCAAACAGTGGTCCTGCTAATTTATCAACATTACTCCTTACTCAGTACCGGTAATTGACTAATTATAAAGATAATTTCATGCATTTCATGACAACAAAACCCTTGATTAAGGTTTTGTAGGTAGCTTAAAAATGGTGTTCGGCTCGCGTTTTTCTCCTTTAAGACACTCGAGACGTTAGAAGCTTTAGATCAACAGGTAACGCTCAGAAACAAATCGTAGTTCTTTCATCTTTGTATAGTCTCGTCCACATTGGGTGACCAGATTGTCAGGACTGAATTTCAGGACACTTTTCCTTGTAACATAAATCATAATAATATGTGAACTGAATTCATCAAACTTCTGGCAATTGTATTGTATGGGACTCTGATTTCATTGTCAATTAATGTAGGCAAGCATCAGTCTTGGGCACGTTCCCCCCAAAAAGGAACTTAAAAGTTAAGTTACTTCTGCCTAAAAAGGAACTGAGACGTTTCTCGTTCCTTTTCAATAACAAAGGAACTGAAACGTTTCTCGTTCCTCAAAAGGACGTTCCTTATACCATCACTGATTTAAACAATAATAAAAATGTGAAATGAGTTAATTTATCATTACTCTTATTTATTAAAGTGAGTCCCAGGCCACCTGACGAAGGTGACGCCATTTTCGAAAACACAAGGTCTCACATTGAATATTTTTCATACTGCAGTTTACGATATCAGGTACTGGAATTCGACGGGATTACGACGGCGAAAGGAACTTATAAAGGAACGTTAAATTCGTTCCAAGTTCCCACGAAATAGTAACTTTGACGTTACAAGTTCCTGATCTAAGGAAAGGAACGCGTTCCCACAAAAGTTCCTGAAAAAGGAATGCGTTTCCAGGAACGCGTTCCGTTCCTCCCCAAGACTGGCAAGCATCAATTTCAAGTCTGTCCATCTGTTTTTCATAAAAGAAAATGCTCTTTCTAAATAAGCTTGAAAGCCCACTCATACTTGATGTTGCTTGAAATATCTTGACCCACTTTATATCTGGAATTTGTTTGCTTGATATCAATTTGTGACTTTCAACGATGTCGTTGACCTGGCCGTAAAAAACTTGCCATACATAGTAGGCCTACTGTATTAAAAAAAT
Source organism: Sweltsa coloradensis (assembly GCA_024449915.1). Lineage (NCBI taxonomy): Eukaryota > Metazoa > Arthropoda > Insecta > Plecoptera > Chloroperlidae > Sweltsa > Sweltsa coloradensis. Next base: position 331,858 of record JAMZAV010000419.1, on the reverse strand, counting down.
CTTCAGAGAATCCATGATTCCATACACTTACTTCGATTTTGTTGGTGTTATGTCAGCTTTCTCTAGCAAAAGAACGTGATCATGAAAAACCTTGAAAATACGTATTCAGCGTGTCTCTGCTAATCTAGTTTTAGAGTTTTTGTACTTTAGCACGGTAAAGTGTAACTACGGTATATCTTAGTTTCGGAACAAAAGTCGTCATTAAGACTTAAAGAGGACATAGGACATGCGCTTTTGCCAAATTCATGTTCGCTCGGCTGACTGACACCACAGGTGTTAGAAATTTTGAACATTGTCATGAAAGGTGGAAATATAGGGCTCTGCAGTAACACTTTTTCTAAAATTGGGTTTAAAACGTTTTTTTAAATAAATTTTTTTTTCGATTTTGTTAAACCAAGAGTACAAAACTCACTATATTCGAGAATTTTTTGTGGCTGACCGAGACAAAATTTTGAAAATCTACGACTGTAGGGCTGTCTACATACTTTGGATGCTTCTTGGCTGAGCAAATAACTATTTGCCAACTGCCACATATGTCCTATTCCCTCTTAATCATGCTGATACACTATGTAGTAATATATGTGTCAGATTCTAGGACGTGAAACAAGTTTGAAATGGCTTACAGTATATAGGTCTGCCGGATGTGCTGTGACTAAGACGACGACTAATTTGTTGTGTTGTTTAAATCTACGCTACTCGAAAGTTGTTTTATGTTGAGCATAAGATTGAAAAGTTTAAGTAATTACCATTTAGATTGTGTGTAAAAGGCCTGGAGTGGGATAGGGAAATACCTATACAGTGCAAGATGACACTATACAAAACCTACTTAAATAAATTTAAAAAATCGTATTTAGAATCTACCCACTCAGTCATATAAATATATGTATACTACATATAACAGTCATACCAATCCTCACATATGCAGCAGAAACCTGGACTATGGATGATAGAGAAGAAAGCCAATGGCAAATACAGGTGGCGGAGATGAGATTCCTGAGAAGCACAGTGGGCAAGACAAGAAGAGATAGAATTAGAAATACAAACATCAGAGAGATGCTTGGGGTGGAGAAGTTAGGAGGCAGGATGGGAAGAACACGATTGAAAAGGTTTGGGCATATGAAACGAATGACGGAAGACAGGATGCCCAGGAGAATGTATGAGAAAAAGATTGAAGGAAGAAGAAGACGGGGGAGACCAAGGAAGAGATGGAAGGAGACCATATCAAGACACCTATATACTAGAGGAGGGAGCTGGGAGAATGTAGCAGAGACACGATTGTGGGATGATAGAAAGAAGTGGAAAAATTTGGTTGCGAAATCCAAGCTTCCCGGCCAGAAGTAGGAAGCGGCGATGGATATTGGATAATGATGATAAATAAAATAGCAAAGCAGTAATTCAAGACATTACCATATAATATGATTACATTATTAAATTGATGTCTAATTAATAATAATTAATTAATGTAAATAAATTCAAATACCTACATAACTAATTTACTGTAGGGTATGTATAGTCTACAAGTTTATTTATGGTGAGGTTTTTTTTATGACACAATTCCTCTACAATTTTCTCTTCTTTCTTTTGAACTTAAATCAACTCGGACTTGCTTCAAAAATCAAAATACCGCATAAACTTTCACGACCCTACAAGATTGATAAGAAATCAGAAAAAATCTATGATTCTGCTTATATTGACGGTTTTAATCTCCTCCATCAATCGAATTCAAGGCACTTGCAACAAATTGTTACCCATCGGAGTTGGACCATTGGTACTGAAATTCACATTAATTATGAAACTTTGCACTCGTATCGTATGAGGTATTACAATTAGTAGTTTTAGGGGGCTTTAAAAGTGATGATTATTGGAAGTGTTTAATTATGGGAGATGAGTGGATAGTGGTTGTGGAGATGGTGGGAGGACAGGAGAAAGTGGGGGGAGCTGGTGTGGCGAGAAGAGAATGATAAGGAAGATGAGGTGTCAAGCTTGCTAGGCCAGTGCTGATTTTGTGATGTCCAAGATTTTTATTGGAAACACCTCTTTCTTTAGTATTAATTTACCCAAGTAAATAATGTTGGAAGTTGGAACAAAGTGTTGTGATTTTTTGAATTTATATTTTGCAATTGTAAAATCACCTGTCTCACCCATTCAGTTGTACTTTGCATTGAAGGCATACCAAACTTACAATAACATTTTGTTTTCAGTCGCTGGTGACATTTGTCAACAAACATTTGAACAAAGTGAACCTGGAAGTGACTGATTTGGACAGTCAATTCCATGATGGTGTTTATCTCACACTTCTTATGGGCCTTCTAGAAGGTTTCTTCGTGCCTTTGTACAGCTTCCATTTGACGCCCCACGACTTTGAGCAAAAAGTCCACAATGTGGGTTTTGCTTTTGAACTGATGCAAGATGTCGGACTAGCTAAACCAAAAGCCCGCCCTGAAGGTAACAATACTATACAGACAATAATATACAGTTGTACAGTCAGGGCTCAAATTTAACGCTCGCCCGGTCGCCCGAGGCGAGTGTAGTGTTGCGCGGGCGAGTGATTTTTTTGGTGAGCCGTAACATAAATTGCGTACATTACGTTTCAAACTACGCGGTCAACAAATATGTGGCGGTATTTACAAGGAGTTGATAACCCAAACAAGAAACAGAAACCTAATCCTACTGCAGACAATGCAAAATATGAGAAGAATCGTGTGCGCCTTTTTTCAAGAACGCTGGCTAACAGAACACACGTGGCTACGTTTTGACCAACAACTAAATTTGATGTTTTGTTCTGTTTGTGAGATATCTAACGTAGGAGATAAACACGGTCCATTTGTAAAGGGTAGCCAAATATTACGTAATTAATTGAGCGAGCGTCTCCACTTGACTCTTATGGCTCGAATGTCTGTTTTTTTTTTTCTGTTACTGCTTCGGTACAGGTCGCACCGTTTCTCTGATCGACCTGAAATTTTGCACACATGTACATACCACCTATGCGGGTTGCTGTATAGTTTTTGAACAAAATCCGATCATTGGTTTTAAAAAGTAAAAAATAAAATAAAAAAATAAAAATGTTCCGATCGTTATGAAATTTTGCAGGGTCAATAAGTACAACATTCTCTCCTATTTTACAAATTTTCAGCTAAATCGGTCAAGACCTTAAGTAGTGTAGATAGAAATTACATTTTAACCAAAGTAACGTTACCATGGCAAAGAAAAGTCGCACGAGAATTATTCTGGTCACTACCTACCTAGAAGTAATCAAAATACTATCGAGGAAGCAGTGTTTTATTTGTTACTAAAGAGTTTAAATAGTTTTCCCAAAGAAATGATGTCAAGGTCCTCTAGATGGCGGTGGATTTTATCCATTCTTTCCTATTTTACAAATTTTCAGCTAAATCAGTCAAGACCTTAAAGACTTATTGGTATGTAACATTATGGGAATGTCTTACTCGGGTCGTGTTGCACGTACCGGTGCTCGCTCAACAACGCGACGGGACTTTAGCATTTTCCTTTAGGAACATGCAACACCGGTACGACATTCCCATAATGTTACATACCAATAAGTCTTTAAGAGGACTCCGGCGATACAGAGCTTTCGTTGATTGGCTGTCAAATCCACAATTCTTTACATAATCAGATAATTTTTTTGCGTTCTGTCAATAATAAAGAACCAATTGATGTCTCTATTAGGGATGACGAAACCCGACTTTTTTACGACCCGGGTACCCGTCCACATTACCCGCGGGTTACCCGGGTAGTAACACAAAAAAATTGTGTGAGGTGTCTAATGAACTGTGAAGAAACGCGCTCATCAATTATCGTAATATCTCGGACGACGACGTAATGCTGTTCTATAAACAATGACGTGCCGATGAAGTAGTATTTCATAATCACGAAAGAGGAACAGCAGCGGGCCATTAAGATAACACTCACTCACTTTTTCGTTGCATCTGCTTTATATCTTGACACAGTCAAGGCAAGATCACGACTCACGATGCGTTGGCGCGGGACGTGGGTGGTGGTGGTGGTGGGGGGGGGACTGGAGCTCGAGTTAGAGTAAACAAGATAAGGAAAGGTTTATCACTATGGGTGATAGCTTTTAACAATCAATGCTTTTAAGTTTTGACTTCTAGCAGATTGAAAACATAAGTGATGTTCACGAGTGATTAGGCAGGAGGGGGTGGGGTGGGGGGCATACTTAGCACACTGCCACAAGTCGGCGGCATGAACAAAGGACATTATAATTCAAAACAAAAACGCCGCCAAGCACAAAAGATATGAGAAAGCGCATGTTTACATTAGCCTTCCGTCTACAATGTGACACTTCAATTCAGGAACCGGGTTTTACGGGTAAACGGGTAGTGGAAACTCGTACCCGTACCCGACTTTGACGGGCGGGTACCCGGTACCCGTCGTCTTCCCTAGTTTCTATCATATTCGATTTTTAATTTTAATTTTTTACCAAAGCATATTTAATAAAATACAGTTTTTTAGATTAGATATACAAATTTGGATATGATACATTCCTACAAAACCTTCTCATATGAAACGTAGTTTTTTTTGTAGATTTTTATCTCTAAAACTACGCTTTCTAGAATAAAGGGCGTTTAGTGTTCGGCGGGCTAGTCTATACCGCTTGCCCCTGCAGATAAAATGTCGCAAGCGTAGCGCCAGAGCTCTCGGCCGCGAGAGGCGGAGCTATAGGTAGTGATGCGGCGAACATCCAAACGTTGCTCGTGTAGGCTCTGACCATCTCTGACCTTGGAACTTGTGTCCTTACTCGAGTGTTTTTTGGGCTTGTTCACTCACAGTTACATGCGTTGAAAAAGCACGTTATCGATACCATCTAGCTGTCCACACAATGTTTTTTATTTCAATCATGTTCACTGTATGTGTGTGTATTTTTTATCGTGTATGTGCTGTGTTTATTTGTTTTTTGACACAGGTTAAAAAAATACGTTATTATATTATTATAGTTAGTTTAATTAAGCAGGGATTACTCTAAGTGACACATAAAAGAAAAACTATAGCTTAGGTATATTAATTTAAGAATATGTCAAAGATTCCCTAGCACATAATCTGATCCGATACCTGCAATACCAGACTTCTGACAGTTATGCCTATTTTAGGATTTTGTTGTTTCACTTGGTACTTAGGTTCTCTGTTTTGGAACAGAAAGCCAACTAGATTTCATAATGTGTCCCTCTTTAGGCTCCTGACTACTATGCAGGCTATTTTTTCGACAATATTAATTACAAACATATTATCTGAAACTCCATTGTATTATACATCGCACGGCAGTCGAGTGAGTATACCACAAATGCTCTAAGCTTAAAAATACGTTTTTCGCAAAGATTCCCGCTGTACGGATCCGCTAGCGGAGCTACCATTCAAGAAAATCGGCACTTCCGTAATTCTGTACATGTGTGTGTCTGTACGTCGAAAATCAGCCGAATTGCTGAATAGATTGCACTGAAATTTTAAACAGACATCCAGTACGAGTTTCTCGATTTGGTTAGTCGGGAAACACTCCCGTAGGTGTAATTGATATTATTTACTACAATCCAGAAATTAAAAATATCCGCCCCAACCGGGATTCGAACCACTTTCACGAACGAGTTTACTGAGAACTGCTGACAAAATCAGCTAGATCAATTGCGATTTAAACCTACAAGAAATAATAAATTGAAAATAGGCTAGGAATGTGTACGAATTATTTTAAACGACAATGGTTTTGTTCTTGAAAAAATATTTGTTTTTTTGTTATTTTTTGCCGTGGAATGCACAGTGCCCAAGGTGTATCGAATCTTGCACGCTCAAGGTACCCCCAAAAATTTCGCTCAGAGATTGGAGTAAACCTTGCAATATTCACACGTATTTTGTACTGGCTAAAATTTTCCATAGCATTGTCACCAGTGGCGGCTCGTGGACATTTTTAACAAGGGGGTGCTAATATACAGCAAACGTAAATCATGCATAGGGTTATGTGTTGACAGGGAAGGAGGGGTGTGTGAGGTTGTCACAATACCCACTCCTCCACAAAATAAAAATAATTGAATAACAATTAAAACTGCATCAAATAAATTAACAACCTTACCTACAGCGACTGCTGTAGGGTTTAAGACTGACGACTGACGAGTGAAGTGATTGCAAGGGTGGAGGCTAGCGGGCGTACCTATACAAGCCCGTGTGCGCGAAGTCCCCCATAGCACCAGAAGACCGGTTTGCGTTTCGTTTTAACCCGTGTTATTTCCCTGTCGTTGCGTCTAAAAGGGCTTAAAAGTCGTCGAATTCGGTGCGGAGCACATCGCAGGTTTTACATATGCTTGGTTTCAAAACCATCACCACCATGTACTACCCCGGTATGAACAAGTTTATCATCAGCGCCATCTCTGCAGAAACGGCCGGGATATTTTTAAATACCTAATTTTACAATACATAAACATTGAACTTTTCATAAAATCAGTTTAATGGAGATGGATGATTTACGGTGGTGGTGCTACAGCACCAGCGCACAATAGCACGAGTCGCCAGGGATTGTCACTGATGATAGACTAACACTGCGTTTATGCATTTTCAAAACATGCTTAATTATTTTTTAAAATACAATCCAGAAATTACAAAATCTTTCTCGATCAGGGGATTGAACCCAGGTCTCCCACATTTCGGGTATGAGGGCGCCTTAGCTAGACTAGAAAAACGCCAAAGTCGTTGTTAGACGAATGAGCGAGTCGTGTGTTGAGTACCCGGGAACATTTGCATTAAAGTTTGATTATTTATATTGGTATAAATAATAGGGTTTTGAAGTTTAGTTGGTATAAGTGGAAGTCAATTAAAATGCCATAATGCACCACTCTAGCCTATATAGGTGAGGGATGCCTAATGTAGGGGGAAGAAAGGGAATTTTACCGGGTACTCAACACATGGTCATCACTCGTTTAACAACGACTTTGGCGTTATCAGTTTTAATTTAATATTCACCCTGGGAATAAATCTGTTTTAGCATTGAGTACAGAACATGTTTTATGGTGCAATGAATGCCCCTCTTTAGGTATACTAGGTACTAGGTAGGCCTATGTTGCTGCGGACAGGACAACTAGAAAGAAGGGATATATACGAGGGCTGTAAAAAGAGGACCAATCCCTTCCTCCTTTCGCATTATCGACCGAGGAAAACCTCGGAAAAAACCGTCAGTCAGGTTTTCCCGGTCACGACGGGATTCGAACCCGGAAGCGTTAGCGCTCGAAACCAACACTGTCGGTATTTCCAGTAAAGGGACCCTCGCCATAAAAAAATACCGATGCGATAACGAGTGCCTCTTGTTGCTAACGTTTTTTTATGTTTGTTTGGGAAAATAACATGAATTCAACAATTGAAATAGCAACTATAGATGAACCCAGTCTTATGATTTTTACTATATTATGGATAATGGATATATTTAACGACGCTGGCTAACTTGTCCCGTCGCGAGACTAGTCAGCTACAATAAAAGTAACTGATAGGGACACAGGGACACTAGGGTACCTTCTTAACTATTCCTTGTGTTAGATCGGAACAATAATGTAGGTGGTCTGTCTAGTTTTGTAATCAAACTGTTGGTTTTTGAACGAATCCTGAGTAGTGATGACTAGGCTAAAAACTGATTTAATGTAGTTTATTTACTGCCAAAGAAAATAGAAACTAATTTGAAACCCTTGAATCTAACGCCCCCCACCCCTTGTACGACACTTTTCTTTCCCTCATTATAATTATTTATACTGCCGGAAATTGGAAAAAATAGAAAAAATTGGTTGAACAAAACGGTTCAATCTTCATCTGGAATTTTGACGACAGAATACTCCCAAATAGCCCCGCAGGGTGTTTTTTTCAAAAATTTTAACCAAATTTTTTGCTAAAATAGGGTTTTGAAAATTTTTAATTCAAACACATTTATCCTGGTTTTTGGGGAAGGGTCCGTTGAACGAATAGAACACCTCAAATGGCCCAGCAGTGCGTTTTTTTTTACCACTTTTAATCAGATTTTGGGGTTTTTAATATAGGTTTTGGGTTATTAAAATAGTTATGAATAAATTAAAATGAAACATTTACTCTGGTGCAAAATTTATAATTTTCCCTAACGTCTAGGAGAGGGGGGGGGGGGGGTTGGCCCCGTTTGCCGTCCCCCTCTTCCGACGCCCATGAAAGCAACGGAATTTGTATTTGTAGTTTTATATGGAATGCTATTGCCCGGCTTTTTAAAGCTCAATTTGCAAAAAAGGGTCGTGCTCGGTGAGATCAAAGAATCCACGTACATAACATCTTCCTTGCACAAGTTGCAGCATCTGTGGCCAAGATACTCTAACAACCGAAACGAGCAAAGAAATCAAGAAAGCAAAGCCTTCTCTTAACCCGCTAAATAATATGCATTTATATCGGCAATTACATATTTTAACAGAGGCAGAAGTACATCAAGGGTAGGACGAAAACATTGTATACCTTAGTTACAGTCATAGAAATGAAGGATTCCCGAAGGAAACGTCATTCATTACCATACTAGTTGTAGGCCTACTATAGTTATTGAAATAGAAATTAATATTTTCTTTACCTGGTATGTCTGGAATATTAAATAATACTATTGATTTTATACCATTCACAATCACATCCTGGGTAAAAATAAATCAATCAAGGGTAGGACGGAAATTTTCTTCACACTTGAGCTTTTGTACATGCAGTACAAAAAGTTGTGTTTGAGTGTATTAATGGATGTATATTCATAACATTTTGCTAAATTCCTAATTCTGACTTGTCTCTTGATCATTATTATCATTGAGTATAGAACATTCCTCAATGTTAGCTGCTAAATACCCAGTGCAAATAAAACGTCAGGAAATCAGTGCTAGTCCGTTCTCCACTCTCCAGCTCCATAGCCGAATCATTTTCAATGTCTCGACTCGACATAATGTGTCGTCCCAAGGTCGCGGGCCGGCTGCGTCACTGACTCACTCACACACAGCACAGCACACAAGCGTCTGCGTTGCCATGGATACGAGACGACAAACAGCGCTATCTGCACGTTATTCAAGATAACCTAGAGCCTTGCCGGCGCACTCTTAAGGTCTTGACCGATTTAGCTGAAAATTTGTAAAATAGGAGAGAATGTTGTACTTATTGACCCTGCAAAATTTCATAACGATCGGAACCTTTTTTTTTTATAACCAACGATCGGATTTTGTTCAAAAACTATACAGCAACCCGCATAGATAGTACATGTGTGCAAAATTTCAGGTTGATCAGAGAAACGGTGCGACCTGTACCGAAGCAGTAACAGAGAGAAAAAAAACAAAAAACAGACATTCAAGCCATAAGAGTCAAGTGGAGATGCTCGCTACGCTCGCTCAATTACACTAGGAAGACGCTTAAGCCCCGTCGGGTTGTTGAGTGAGCACCGGTACGTGCAACACGACCCGAGTACGACATTCCCATAATGTTACATACCAATAAGTCTTTAAGGTCTTGACCGATTTAGCTGAAAATTTGTAAAATAGGAGAGAATGGATAAAATCCTCCGCCATCTAGAGGACCTTGACATCATTTCTTTGGGAAAACTATTTTAACTCTTTGGTAATAACAAATAATACACTGCTTCCTCGATAGTATTTTGATTACTTCTAGGTGGCAGTGCATAGTGACCAGAATTCTCGTGCGACTTTTCGTTGCCATGGTAACGTTACTTTTGTTAAAATGTAATTTCTATCTACACTACTTAAGGTCTTGACCGATTTAGCTGAAAATTTGTAAAATAGGAGAGAATGTTGTACTTATTGACCCTGCAAAATTTCATAACGATCGGAACATTTTTTTAAATTTTTTTTATAACCAACGATCGGATTTTGTTCAAAAACTATACAGCAACCCGCATAGGTGGTATGTACATGTGTGCAAAATTTCAGGTGATCGAGAAACGGTGCGACCTGTACCGAAGCAGTAACAGAAACAAAAAAACAAAAACAGACATTCGAGCCATAAGAGTCAAGTGGAGACGCTCGCTACGCTCGCTAAAAAATTACGCATTTTAGTTATAGTAGTACTAGTAGTGGTTTGGAGTATAGGAATACGGACTAGTGTTTTTAATTTCGGACGAGTAAATTTACAAGAGCACTCGCCCAGAGGGCGAGTGCTAAATATTTTAAAATTCGAGCCCTGTGTACAGTACACCCATTTTGACACCATAAAATATTTTTAATCCATGGTAATTCTAACCATTGTTTCAATAGTTATTACACTATTAGGTACTTTTGATCTTTGCATAAACAGTCAGTTAGTGAAATGTACACAGTACACTGAACTATGGACATAGTACAGTATTGGTTTCAAACCATTTGTATGCAATTTATTTCTGAAGGACACAAAATCTTAATTGTTTGTTAAACTATAATTATTTCTAGGTGAGAGACTCAAATGATATACATTTTTTTCCAGATATCGTCAACCTAGATCTGAAGTCCACACTGAGAGTCCTCTACAATTTGTTTACCAAGTATAAGAGTATGAGTTAGTAACAATTTTTATACCGTGCCTTGCCACATGATCTGCCTCATTCTTGTTTGTTTTAAAATAAATTCAATATGATCATGTCTTACTTTGTGGATGATTGATATATACATAAAATACTATGGGTCATCATGCCATACTCATTCATAAGATTTAGCAATTACGATGTGTCAAAGAAACTGTTAATATTATTCAACTTACTGTTACGTATAACAAAGAGGTTTATTTAGCTTATATGAAATAATACTAGTAGATTATTGTCATCGATTATATATATGTGTGTAGTGTACCAGTAATCTGAAACAATAACGGTTTATTAATTACTAATTCACTCATTAAGTAGTAAGTACTAACTACTATAGTAACTACTAAGTATTACTATTAAGATGCAAAAGTAATGACTACCGGTAGGCCTACATTTTTTTAAGAGACCTTAATTATTGTACCTTTTTTAAGCTTTAATTTGAAATGAAAAATAATGGCATTAAAAAAACCTGACAAAATTAGCCCATAAGATAAGTATTCAGATGTCAGGTCAGTTAATCAGTGCCTATGCAGTGTCTTATTCGTACATAAAGAGGTAGTGACATCATATCTCTGATTCTTGCACCCAAATGGGCATTACTCTTGTTACCCAGCAGGGATATTTTTGGTAAGGTTTTATTTATTTTTTAAACCATAAGTACAAGAAGTATTTATGAAGAGAAAACAAAGTGATAGCATCAAGTAATTGAAAACATTAAGGTAGGCCAACTGGTACTAACTAACTAGTATTGATAATTCAACCTAATTTTATTGATTTTAAACTCTATGGTGGTACACAAGATGCTTTCAAAAGAGATGTGGTTTGAAACTGCTCATCATCACAAATTAAATAACGTAAACACTGAACAGTAAACACTAAAACTAAACCTAAGTGTAAACTATTGGATCAGTTTTTGTTATTTTGTATACTGGAGTCCAAGGTATGAAGGCCTAGGCAATGTATTTTATGTCCCAATTTTATGCAGATTGAGAAAACATATTGCACATTGAAAACTGCACATGAACCTAGGTAGGTAGGCCTAACCACATTGACCAGACTCTGTCGAGTCTCGTACTGTATTTTTGAGATCATTTCGAAAGTGTATGTATTTGACATTTGTAAATGAATCTAGGATTGATCTGAAGTTACATTTAACAGTGCTTAGTGCCTGTATATTTTTTACATAGGTATTATCTACTAATTGTATACACTTTACAGTTTACAGCAATGTATTTTACTTACATACTTAACAATTAAAACCGTATTAATGTTGCTTATAAGATGGTTTTAATGAATTCTAAATACTTTGCTACAACAACCTTGATTTTTTTATCTGGGAATATAGAGAGAGAGGGGGGGGAGGGAGAGAGAGAGAGAGACCGAGCATTCCTGCTTTGTTGCATTAACACAGGTTCTGTTTTGGTCCAGAAATATGATATGAGCAACTACTACTAGTGAGTTGGCCTACATTAGATAATCCAGGATACCGGCACGGTAGGTAAAATATGGATATTATATTATATATACGTAGTATCAGAAATGTGGTAAGAGTACAGAAAAAAATGGGGAGCTGTTTTAAACGAACTACTAAAGCATAAATAAACATGGGAACAATGGTTGCAGTATGGATGTTGTGCCTCCAAACTCAAGTCAAACAAATTCATTCTTTGACGCGGGTAATATTATTAAACGAGGGAGCGACTGAGTGTCGTCATTCAACTTAAACGGCGCTTATTCTGTGATTCTGTCTGTCTGTACGTCAAAAATCAGCCAAACCGCTGAACAGATTGCGCTGAAATTTTAAGCAGACATCCGGTACGAGTTTACTGAGAACTGCTCACAAAATCAGAAACATTCGTTGCGATTTAAACCTACAAAAAAATAAAAATGTGATTTTTAAAATATTGATAGCATTTGTTTAGATTTTTCATATGTAAAAAAGGCCACAGCCTGCGATATAACGACGGAAACGCTAAAGTCATTGTTAAACGAGTGAGTGAGCCATGTGTATAGTACCCGGTATCATTCCCCATACTGGGCTAGATCCAGCGTTAGGTATATGGGAGGAAAGGGGATGTTCCCGGATACTCAACACTTGGCTCACTCACTCGTTTAACAACGACTTTGGCGTTTCCCTAGGTTAATATTTATTGTTATGTAGTATCAAATATCAATCATTATTTCCAATAGTATTTTATTACATTTTTTAAAACTTAGGGTACCAGTTTTATTTCAAATGCTATTTGTATTATATTTTTTTGGTTCAATAACCACTGTGCAATGCTGTACCGGTATTACAAGTTTACAACACACAATTGACTATATGTAAATCAAGGGGTCTAGTTTGTATCTAGGCCTCTGGTCTACTGACTGAGCCCTTGATTTACAACTTGTCAAGGGCATACATTTACTTGAGTAAATTCAATTGTACTGGTTTGAGGCTGACAAAACGAATTGATAAAATCATTATGTAGGCCTATACTTATCCCTTTCATTGAGTGACAACTCAATTCTTATTTGTATGTTGTTCCGAGCTCCCAGTTGTTTAATTTTATTACAATAACCAAACTCACCAAAGTCATTATTTTAAACAGTAGGCTTAAGCCTGGGATTTTGGTGTCCACTATTATAAGTGGAAAATATATGTTTGAGCATTATAAACCCATCTGTTGTAGTAGTAAATTCTAGCCCCACACTTTGAGTTTGGCCTGGATTTGTATCCAATTTTGTTATTCGAACACTTTTGTTAAATTTGCCATCATTTTCTGATGTTTCTGAAAGCCACACAAGATCCGAAAAAAAGTTATTGGCAATGATTTCAAGTTTAGAAGATTGCATTTTCGAAATCGATGCAATTAGTAGGACTTGTTGATTTGTGTAGTTGGCACAAACTGAAGCAGCATCAAACAACGAGGCGCAAACAAGAGCTGCGTGCATTTCAGCATCATATTGTTCCGCTTCTTCGATGGACGGGTGGCAGTAATAACCTAGTTCTTGCACAATAATCACCTGTGGAATATTGCCATACAGGTGCATTGAGTAGAGATGTTGCAACAGATCTTGCCATCTTGGTAATGACCTAAACACAAACAAATCATTTAGGACAAGGTGTTGAGGTAATCACAAAGGTACAGATTAACAATAAAAATATTTGGAAGGGACTTGGCCGGAACGTAGAGCGAGTTGAGCTGTACAATGCGGGATTATTCGATTAGTTAGTACCTTGAACAAATAGGATGTAAAAAGCCAATTACAGTAGGTATCCTTTAATGATGCACCAGTATTGAAAGTAGGGCCTATTCCAAATGTATTGTTGGATGAGCGTAGCGAGCGAAGCGAAGATTCCATTTCACTACACTGGAGAAAAAAATCCGGAATGTTTTTTTTTCCTGTATTTTTGGCTGATTGTTAACACGATTCCGGCTAAACCAACACTCCAATTGCGATGAAATTTTATGGAGGCCTTTGAAATCTCTAAACTTAGAACTGCCACGTTTTTGAGCGCAATCGAAAAATTATTTCTAATGAAAATCGCAAATTTACGATTTTTTCCGATTTTTAAAAAATTTCTTCGACTTATAACATCTACATGCTTAATCCGATTTTAATGATTTTTTTTACAGAACCTTAATTTTATGAATTATTATATTCGTGTAAAATTTGAGCGCAATCGAATAATTATTTCTTATGAAAATAGCAATTTTACGATTTTTTTCTTTTTTTAAAATTACGATTAAGAAAAAATAAAAGAATAAAGTTAATTTTTTATTTAATTTAATTTAAATTTAAAAAAATTGACTTAGTAATAATTTTTTCACAAAACAACAGAAAATCTGCATAACACATGGCACGTCAATGCACCAATTACGCTCATCCAACAACGCGGCGGGACTTAAGCGTTTTCCTAGTTGTATGAAAGCGTAAGTTGGATGTAAATTGGATATGTTTCCTGGAAAGAGAAATATTTGTGAAAACTTGCCAAATGGCAAATACTACGGTAGGCTACATAAATTAATTCTGGGATATATCCAAAATATCTCCGCAAGACAAAGTAAAAATGTAGCCATACTTACCGCTAAACAAAAAATTGGAAATATTTCTGGAAATTTTATTAACTTTATTTATTGGATGAGCGTAGCGAGCGAAGCGAAGATTCCATTTCACTACACTGGAGAAAAAAATCCGGAATGTTTTTTTTTCTTTCTTTCTTTCTTTTTTTTTGTATTTTTGTGTGTCTGTGAACACGATTCCGGCTAAACCGATACTCCGATTGTGATGAAATTTTATGGAGACCTTCGAAATCTCTGAACTTAGAACTGCACCGTACGAAAAATTGATCAAAAAATTATTTCTCTTGAAAATCGCAATTTTACGATTTATTTCGATTTTCTTTTTTGTTTTTGTTTGTATTTTTGTGTGTTTGTTAACACGATTCCGGCTAAACCGATACTCCAATTGCGATGAAATTTTCAGGAGACCTTTGAAATCTCTGAACTTAGAACTGCACTGTACGAAAAATCGATCAAAAAATTATTTCTCTTGAAAATCGCAATTTTACGATTTATTTCGATTTTCTTTTTTGTTTTTGTTTGTATTTTTGTGCGTTTGTTAACACGATTCCGGCTAAACCTATACTCCAATTGTGATGAAATTTTCAGGAGACCTTCGAAATCTCTGAACTTAGAACTGCACCGTACGAAAAATCAATCAAAAAATTATTTCTCTTGAAAATCGCAATTTTACGATTTATTTCGATTTTGTTTTTTGTTTTTGTTTGTATTTTTGTGTGTTTGTTAACACGATTCCGGCTAAACCGATACTCCAATTGCGATGAAATTTTCAGGAGACCTTCGAAATATCTGAACTTAAAACTGCCACTCTTTTTAGCGCAATCGAAAAATCATTTCTCATAAAAATCGCAATTTTACGATTTTTTTTTTCGTTTTTCTTGTTTTTTCTGTTAGTATTTTTGTGTGTTTGTTAACACGATTCCGGCTGAACCGATACTCCGATTGCGATGAAATTTTATGGAGGCCTTCGAAATCTCTGAACTTAGAACTGCCACGTTTTTGAGCGCAATCGGAAAATTATTTCTCATGAAAATCGCAATTTTACGATTTTTTTCGATTTTTAAAACATTTCTTCGACTTATAACACCTACATACTTTATCCGATTTTGGTGATTTTTGCACAGAACCTTTATTTTATGAATTAATATATTTTTGGGAAATTTGAGCGCAATTGAAAAAATATTTATCATAAAAATCGAAATTTTACGGGTTTTTTCTTTTTTTAAACAATTCTTTGACTTATAACACCTACATGCTTTATCCGATTGTAATAATTTTTTCGCAGAACCTTAATTTTATGAATTAATATATTAGTGTTAAATTTGAGCGCAATCGAGAAATTATTTCTTTACAAATTGCAAATTTACGATTTTTTTTAACAATTACGATTAATTAAAATAAATTAAAAAATTAAAGTTAATTTTTTATTTAATTTAAATTAATTAAAAAAAAATTCAACTTAGCAATGATTTTTCCACAGAACAACAGAAAATTTGCATAACACATGGCAGCTCAATGCACCAATTACGCTCATCCAACAACGCGGCAGGACTTAAGCGTTTTCCTAGTTTATTATATTCTATAATATGCAGAAATATTTCTCTGAAAATAGTCAAAAAATATCCCAAATAATATTTTCTGGTTTTACACTCACTCAATCTTTCTATAGGGCCCTTCCTCTACAGCATAGCCTTCTTTAACCAATGCCTTCAGATAGGATATAGATATAGGCCCTATAGGTTATAGCTGTACTTACATGAATCGAATCTTGCTGAATACGTCTTTAGGCGATGTAACTGACGATGTACCATGAACAGCAGGTGGCAACTCTTTGAATAAAGTATTGGAAATGTATTGTACTTTATATCCCTGTTCTGCCCAGTGGACAGCACACTGAAGTGGTACAAACAATTTAACAAATCGTCTTAGAAATCTTTAGAGTGCAGTAATTTCAATTCCTAGGTCTTAATTTTATCACAGGGAATGAATCCGTCAGGCACAGCAAGGACTACTGCAGAATCATTTAATGTGTTCTTTAAATAATGGAAAATGGATAATAAACCTAGATTAATGTGCCTAGACATCCTCCTTTATAGTACCAATTTTAAAGCGGAGTGTCCCGTCGGACGGGCTAAAGCAACCACAGGCTGTACGGCCGCCGAGCTTGTGGACGTAATTAAGTTCTCTGTGTACTTTCGTTAGGTTAGTTGAACTTTCCGCCTAGTTGTAGTACGCCGCACTAGTTCTAGGATATAATTGATAAGAGCGTATCCGAAATCCTTAAGTTATGCGCTCCTTGGCCGTCCGCCGTCGGACGTATTGCACAAACTCAGCTGTACGCCCGACATCCTGTCCGACGTATAGACGTAGCCATTTTAAAGTCTATCCTGCGTTCACCGTTCGAACACTTGTCCGTGGGACGCACTGTCAATTCATAGATTAATTCCAACATTTAGTTTTGAACGAGGCTATCGTTTTACTTCTAGAATAACTAATTAGGATTAGTTAATATTGGTTCCTATTTTATTAATTTACATTTTTTTTAATGTAGCTAACAAAAAGAAGCTAAGTTTGTAGGGGACTATTCTTGATCAAATTTTTGTTTTGAATCTAGGCCTAGGCCTAGTTGGAAATATGTTTGTAGCAGGTCTCGAAATAGAATATTTGCTGAAACAGAACACTAGCTAGGGCCTATGTAGTCTAATAAGCGTGATAAGAGGAGGTCTGGGACAAAACCCCAGCCGTCGGAGGCTTTTCGCAAAGAATTAATGTCTGCCATATGCGTAGCTCAGTTACATGTAGTGTTAACTACAGCATGGCTATAGGCTCGTGCAAGTCCAGTGTGAAAGCAGTTTCAAGTAGCTCTATTATGAAGTATTGTTTATTGATACACAAGTTAGCCATCTGAAGTGGGCCAGAATTTGTTCAAAGTTAGTTATTATAAGGCTATATAGCCTACCAGTGACAAGTCCGTGGAAGTCGCATAGCATATAACAAATAAAGCCTATAGCCCTAGCTAGAAATAGAAAATGATAGGTTTGTTTGTTTGTCCTGAGATCACTACTTCAGGAGTAAGATATTGGCAAAATACCGTTTTTCTGTCCAGGAGTAAGTTGTGATGGGTGTAACTTGCAACCGTTTTTTTGTCCAGTTTACTCCAGGAGTAGGCCTAACTTACTACAAGTGAGACTGGAATAAGGTTTTTACACCAGCTACTGAAGTAGGAGTAGGAGCAACCAAAACAATCTCAACTGACTCAACACCGTTCTTTTGTCCAAGTTGTAGTAACTGTGATTTTTACTCCCATCACCGTTTAACCGATTTACTCCTGGAGTAAAGTTAGGGTAATAGTGCATTATAGCGGACGTGGGTATGGCTAATACTCCACCTACAAAACCTTTAACGTCGCTATTTTAAATATAAAGGACTTTCAACGGAAAAGTACTTTCGCTTAAAATAGCGACCTTAAAGGTTTAGAAGGTACTTTAGATTTAAAACAGCAACGTTAAAGGTTTTGTAGGTGGAGTATTAGCCGCTATAATACCCACGTCCGCTATAATGCACTATTACCAAGTGTTTTAGTTGAAGCAGGACAAACGAACAAACCTATAGGTAGGTAGGATGTATGGGGCAAAGAAAGGGAGAGCCCTAGGAGTAGGCCTAGGACAAGCCCAAAAGTAAGGTTATAGGCCACTAGTCCTAATTTGCTTCCAACGATATGAGCCTTATGAGGCATATTATGGTTAAAAATATAATAACAAATACAGTATTACCTGAAATAGCAAAGAAGGCTTATTATTAGTGTCAGAACCAACTAACAAAACTGAATTTACGTTATCTGGTTTCATTTTTGTCTGCAAATAAATTTCGCGCCAAGTTGCTAACCATCTGTTGCGAAAGTGGACCCAACGCAGTTTGTACTCGCGCTCGTCTACTAATTTGTGGGCGTGGAGAAGGTGTTTCGTGTTTATTTACTTTCACAGATGTTGCTGTTGCTGCTGCTGTCATTCTCTGGTTCATTAACCTCAATATAATATCTTGGGTTCAAAATCGCTGCGGGTCTGCGATATTAGCTTACGAGCATCATTGTAAAAAAGGCAATAGTTTTTCCTGTGAGTACCTTGATATATCTTTCGGCCTCGGCCTAGGCCTAGGCCTAGCCTAGGCCAAGCTAGCCTACCTAGCCCAAGGCCCTGCTCCTCCTTCGCCCAAAACGCGGGTTATCTAATCTTGTTGGTAGGGGCACTTGATTGTAATGAATCAGCACATATTTTAGTTTGTAGGTAGCGGAACGCTTTTCTAACCATTGTTCTTTTCCATGTTTCTTAGCATCTAGTAGGCCTAGCCCCTAGGTAAGTAAATAAATAATACATCCATTATGTTGTAGGGCTAGGCCTAAGGCTAGGTCTAGGCCTACAATGTAATGTGCATTGGATTAGATAAATGGCCTAGGCCCTAGGCCTAGCTTTTTTTAGGCATATAGGGCTAGGTACCTAGGAATCTTCCTTCGCCCTGATCGATAAAAGTGGGTGTTTTGGATTTAATCCTGTACCGGTAGTTATCCTTTTAGTCAGAGACTGATCTCCTCCTCCTCCTCCTCATCCTGCTTTAGTCATCTATTGGCAATTGGCCCTAGGAATAGCTGTAAATAACATGAAGTACCCCTCCTAGGCCTAGGCCTACCGTAGGCCTACCTGCTTTTTGGTGAGACTGGCCTTGCTGATGATAAGAGGAAAAATGAGGGAGTTGATATTGAGGAACAGATATTGCCCTCAACTCAATATCTGCTGGAGTGGATCCGAATCTTCAAGTGCCCACCCTATTTCCAGGTCCATCCCATTGTCAAGTATGGTCCTGCATCCTACTCCGGTACTTCTTCGGTTGGGACGGGACAATTTCAAAACACTGATATTGCTGGAAAATCCTGTAAGTTACACAATTGTCCACAAGACGACACGAACACGGTCCTTGTCCCCATTCCTTCGGCTATGTCAATGACTACGTTTATCACGAGAGCCGAGTACGCACTGGGTCAGTCCGGAGTAGGTACGTTTATCAAAAGCTTTCAGTCTGGACTGGTATGGTATCTACGAGCTCAGTCCGGACTGGAATGAGGCGCTGTGATTGGATGATTTACGAAGAAAGATTGCTACTAGCATGTATTTGAGGTCAGTTTGCTTGTGTACCTGTACAGAGCAAGCTGGCTCGGCTTCTCAACAGAACTGAACTATGTCCGGACTGAGGTATTATCAGACAAATCCAGTCTGGGCTCAGGTCAGTTCGTATAACCCAGGCCGGTACGTGTTAGGCCCGAATTGACAAAAAAATGTAACAGGAGTGGACCCATGATGCTTCTCTACAGTACCTGCCCCTCACCTACTTCTGCCTTCTCAAAACATTCCTCTCCAACCTTGATCCTCTGATTCCTGTTTTATTTTGTTGTTTAATTGTGTTGTGTGGTAATTAATGTCTGAACTGAACATTTTGTTTCTTCAGAGACGTACTGATCAACATTTCAACTGGAAATATGGCAAATGAATACAAGCCTTTAGCTGATGACATGTTTGTTGTACCTCCCGGGTCTGAGAAAACGTTCAGTCTTGATCCTACACTACCAAGTCTACCTGTGCATCCTTTGAGACAAACTCTGGAACGGTATGTCGAGTCAATAGAGCCTTTTTTGAGCGCAGAAGAATTGGCACACAGCAAGCGAGTCGTACATGAATTTGAACATGGCATTGGGAAACAGTTACATCAAAAGTTGCTGCACAAGGCTGCAAATACAAAAAATTGGGTAAGTTGGCTCTTGTACGCTAGGTAGGTCTACTTAAAAGAGTTCTAGGTAAGCTCGTGTGTTAATAATTGTCTTCTCTACCTCTAGACCCTATCCCTCTCCTTATACTATCCCAAAGTAATTTTTTCTTGGCAATTGTTTGCAAGGTCTATTGTTTTGGTTTAATAATGTAGCCCTACTGTTCATTTGATTTCTGCAATGTGACTTGATGATGGACAGTAGGCCTAGGCCCTATACAGTTGAACATGTCTTTAAAGGGGTATTCACCTGCTAAACTAAAAAAAATACATTTAATTCAGGCCAACTAGTTATGAAGTTAGAAAGTAATATAAAAATTATTTGGTCCACTATGACCTGGAAAAAAATAGTCAAACTTGGTAACTTATTAGCTAAGTCCCATCACAAAAATGTCCCATAAAAAATAACATGGGGACGATCTTTATGCCCCATTACCTTGGGGGATTTTGAACCAAAAAAATAGCCATTATTGTCATACTCGACAGACTTTTCTGTAAATCTCATATATTTTTTGCATTGTAATAGGGAACTAGCCTTCATTCCAGAAATCGAATATGTTAAAGATAACATCTAAAAAAAAAATAACATAAAAGTTTTTTTTTTGTCTAAGGTTATTACTTTTCTCAATATTTAACGCTGAAATTTGAATCTGGCTTCCCGCCAAAAGACAACACGAAAAGTAGTGTGACGTCAGACTGCTGACCGCAGCCTAGCACAGACCCAAAGGCGCACTGCTATCTAGATATAAATGGTAGATATTCTGCCATACAGTCGGCGGTGGGTCAAACACATCCTAGCAGACAGCTGCCGTCACTGCGCCTGCTGTCATTCCTGCTATCGTTTTTTAATGATCCTATTGATTGATTTTAAAAGAAATGACGCTTTATAAAGGTGTAAGGTACCAATGTGTTTAAACACCACTCTAGAAACACCGGAGAAAGTATTTATATATGTGCCAAAAAGAACTAAACAGGTGAAAATAATGGTTAAACGCAACAAGACGAGAATATGTCAAGGAGTCGTAGGGCCTCTAGCCTACCGCTGCAAATTCACTTTACCGTTGTGAATACCACTTTCATGTAAGTAAATGATATTAATTGGTCTACCTAGTACTTTTTTATTTCGCAGGTTAGTTTCCTATGAGCTTCTAATTTACCTCGGGATTATTATAAGCCTAGGACCTATACGTAACTCATTTTCTCGCGGGGAAATATTCCAAATATGTAGTTAAAAATTTTGAATTTGTGACATTCTCCCATGCGAGAAAACGCCTCTTACGTTTAGGCCCTAGACTTATAATTCCAAGGCAAATTTTGCTGCGAGAATATTTGGCCGGAGCCTATCAGAAGCTTATAGGAAATTCACTTGTGAATTAAAAAGCTAGTAGACCAATTAATAATATTTACTTGCATCAAAGTGGTCTTCACAACAGTAGAATGAATTTGTAGAGGGGGCGTCCTCCTCAAAACATTCTCGTGCTGCAGCTTTGAACAATTCTTTTTGCCCTGTTTGTCGTTTGGTTCTTTTGGCACGTGTATAAAATGATCTTCTCCGGTGTTTCTACAGTGGTAGCCTTTGCCCTCTTGGTAGACCTAGGCCCTTAGGACCTAGGACCGAGGTAGGCCTATCACTACGCCCAGGTCTAGGCGCATATTTAAATATAAAATCTAAAGCCCTGCCTAACATCAATGATATAAATGATATCATCATAATCAACCTAAAAAAAGTAGGCTAAGGATACAGGAAATGCCTCGGCCTAGCCCTACCTAGGCTTGGCTATGTCTAGGGCATCGAAATGGACATTTTATAGAATTGGTTTACTTATAACCTAGGGCAAAGACACAGCCTAGGGCGTAGGGCCTAGCCTAGCGCAGCCTTGAATGACTGTGTACGACTACGCCAGACCATAAACCTACAAATTCTTTCCCATAGAGAAATAACCGGGGCTCTTTCCCACCAATGAGAAATAAATCGCTTTCTAGTCAAGGTCGGGTAGACGCACTGTCAAAATCACGGGAATTCTTAAGTCATGGTCGTCATCTTTGTCATCGTTCGTGTTGTTGTTGTCAAAATAGTCCGATTATTGATGAGCACGGTCCACTGGATTGCCTCTAGGCTTCGCTGCCGCGCACGGCCGCTCGTCGAACTTTTGTTGTTGTTGTAGTATTTATTTCTTGATAAATACAAACTACAACGATGAGCGTGCTGCAAGCTACGTAACGCAGTTGAACCAACAACGAGCGTTTGCGCGGGGGTTCAAAACCCTATAACTTTGTACCCTCGTAGTTACCACGGATGATTTTAAAAAAAAAATCTTTCAATTGTGAAGTTAATTTAACTGTGTTCTATAAATAATAAAAAATGAAAAACGTGAATTTGAGACCAAGGCTAGTTCCCTATTCGGGCAAGTGGTTCAGTCAAAATATGCTGATTACGCTGAAGGGGTGTGATTTTATAAAGCATACCTAATTTCTAGAGATGGTGTTTTATAGCATTAACTATAAATGCGACAAAAATAGGAATGTAATTTTTCATATTTTTTTCACTTTTCTCGACCTTTCACTTAAAATGGGTGAGTTTAAAGGTATGTTTATTTTTGCGAATTTTTGCGATAAACGGCTTTTACGCGATAAACTTGCTTAATTGCGATATACGCGCAAAATTAGGTAATTTTGTAATTTTTTTTTTTTTTTTACACAGTCTAAATAAATGGCTTTTCTGGTAATTTTTAGTAAAAAACGTATTTTATTTTTTTTGTCGCCGTGGCCTGTCGAGCTGCAGTCTTAATGAAGAAGTCCCCAAAATCACCGCTAGAGAGGCTAGGCCCTACGCTCATAACTAGCGCCTACTATAATTTTGATTCACTTTAGCTACCGTAATCTAAAAAATAATTTTTTTTTCATTATTCAACGAACGACGACAAAAAAAATTAATGCTATATAAACGCTATTTTTGAAATAATTAATGTTATTTTTTCATTTTTTTAATGCTATAAAACACCATCTCTACAGTAATTTCAATTTGGTGTGTTTGAGTGTAGGCCTATATTTGTGCACATTTTCACGGCACAATGTTGTAAACAACCCTCGAAAAATTGCGAGGTAATGGACTCGCCGGGTCTCAAATCCACTCCCCACGAGGTTGGCGCGGCAATCCGGGGTCTGGGGCGAAGCCTCAGCCGCCGGAGGCTATTAAGGCGAATTGTTTTTGAAAAGTACCCCTAGTTAAGTGACCTGAAACACGTTTTTAGGTAAATTTCAATGACGAGTAAGGGTTAAATAGGAAGTCAATATTGTGATGTAATGACACTCACAAACAATGGACACAAATGATTAATTATTGTCTAAAAAAATCACATGACTTGTCTCGCAAAGCAATTCAATGTATAACACTGATCTGTCTATAACACCAACACGTATCCTGAATTTGCTGCTAATACAAACCTTCCTTTTGTTTGCCTGCGACTAGTGCCCAACTGTCCGCCGGCATGTCATAAAAAGGCCCATATCTGTGGGTCGAGTCTTTGCCCTGCTCATTGTAGTTGGTAAGGTTTGAAGGATTGGTGGTGTTGGCGGGGCGGGGGGGGGGGGGGGGGGGGGTCAAAGTGCCGACAACTTCATTTTCTCGGTTCCACTAGGACTGCCGCTGCTCGATATTTAGAAAAAAATAAAAAATAAAAGTTGTGATTTGAACACGGAAGCCGCTCTGGACGTTCCCGCACTTGGCATTGAAACCCAGTCTGTTATAAGTAAAGAGTATTGAGTGTCGTGATATTGCTTTGAGGGATTTACCAGTGGTATTGAGACAAGGGATTAAATATGTCAACTCGCCAGGAGACTTTTGTAACTCGACAGTGGCGAGCTGCAGTGGCGTAGCTACCGCCCCCGCAGCCCCCGCATCTGCGGGGGGCCCGGGCCTGACAGGGGCCCCCTCATCTTTCGAAATGAATTTCGAAGTAAAAATCTCTCGCAGAACTTACCCCCAAAATTACATATTTTGTAAAAAAAAAAAAAACGCATTAGTTCAAGTTGACAAAAGAGAAGAATGAACCGTGATAACCAATTTTACACATATTAACTTCAAAAATGCACACCTCTAAACAATTTACACAATTTTGTCAAATCACCGAGTTGAACATGGCTAATCATCTGTGACATGACTACTGTCAGTTCTGTCAATCTTTTTTTTAATTTTATAAAGAACTGGGTCGTATTAGTAAGATTCCAATTCCAGATTCTTTTGAACGGGAATATTTACAAAATGCCTTTTCAGAGAAATCTCATTTCACATAGTATATAACGCGGTCCATTACACTAATAAATCATGACAACGCTTCTGTTGTCTGACAGAGGGATGTTTCGATGATGGCATGCAATTATTAGTTCATTGGCATATCATTCACACTTCAAGTGATTCTATGACTTCACACCCATTTTAATCAACATCATCAACATAGTCAGTATTATCATAGGTAAGTGATTATTTTTTATATTATTATTTAAAAGTGCAGATGCAAGTAATCCATCCACTGTTGTTTTTGTTGTTAGATTTGTTGATTGGTGTGTGTACGTAAATGTATGCAAGTTTAAAAATGTGTATTTTCTGGGGTGTTTTCATTTATCATTATTGGTGTTGATATTATTAATATAACATAATGGTTTTAGTAAATAAATGTATTAGGGATGTCATCGAAATCGCGTTTTAGGCCATCAAACATAATGTAGGGCCCAAAAATTTTTCACCTACGGTGTAAATGCCTCCGGCGGCTGGGGCTTTGCCCCAGACCCCAGCTATTCCGCGCAAGTCGCGTGGGGACCCAGGAAATGTTGCTACGCCAGTGGCGAGCTGGCGAGTGGATTTTTCGAGGGTTGGTTGTAAAGGGTCATTTTAGATTGGTACGATGCTCTAGTATCTATGTGGAACAAAAAATAAGCTGCAGGTAAAAGCCAATTTAAGAAATTCCCCTAAATGCCAATTTTGCAAATTTCAGGATACATTTTTTTTTAATCGTGTAAAATTCCAGTTACAAGACATAATTTCTTTAACGCCCATTTGAGTGTAGTAGGCTATTATGCTAGTAGGCCTATAGATTGTATGGTAAAAAATACATTTTGGAGATAATATCCCCTTTAAGCTAGGCCTAAGTGAATGAAAGTGTGAAAAACGTATAGGTAAGATATTAGCTATTCTTTCTAAAATATATAAACTATTGTACCGTGATGGAAACTGTGCAAGTGTTTTCCATACTTAACAAATTGTGTTTTTGCCAGAAATTTGTAGATCCACCTCTGCCTGTACCGTAACAAAAACACAATATGCTTGTCGTAGTCCTTCTCTTCCTGTGAGACGGTAGGCCTACTCTGGAATTTTATAAATTTTGTGATAATCTTTGCCATTTTGACTAGTGTGACATGAATAATTATGATGTATTGTTCTGCGTACAGTTGGAGAAGTGGTGGGAGGATGTGGCGTACCTGAGTGGGCGGACTCCACTAATACCGCACAGCAACATGAGTGGGTTTGGATTGGAGCAGTCTGTCAAACAACTGCCTTTTGCCAATGACCAGCTGAAGGTGAGATCTGGTGGTGACATTCTATCCAGTTGAGAAAAACTTTCCGTTTTTTCCTGTCTGGGCAAAATTTTGCTTTCTCTGATCGTGATCTACCTGGGAAATGTTGGATAAATCTAAAAACAGAGACATGGCCTGTGTAGGACAGATCCAGCTAAATATTGTAAACATATATAGTAAACATATATAAAAAATAAAAATAAACATATAGTAAACATATATATAGTAAACATATATAGTAAACAAACAAAACAAACATGTTCCTTTTTAGGGAACTTTTATGATCTACGCCTAACACTTTCCTTTTCTAAAATCAGGAAACTGTAACTTGGGGCTAATCAATGCACATAGTCTCTAGCCTCCTTTCGTAAGGTTTATGGTTTATAGTCTAATAAATTTTGTCTTTAACGTTTATAGTACCGTAAAGCCCTACGTTTTACCAATGGGCAAATTTAGGAGAGTTCGCTTCTCATTAGCTGGGTTTAGCAGCAAGATGAAATGTTTTTATCTTGTTAAACCTTAGACCATAAACCATTAGCCTTGGGAAGTCATGTGAATGCAATAATTCTATGTGCTTGTTTCAACTGTGTTACACTGTAAACCTTAGGAAGTTGCTTGTACCGGCCTTCAAAAAGTTAGCTTTGTTTTTATGAGAGCTCGGATCAAATTGCTATTAATTCTTTAGAATTCACGAGTATAGATTAGAATTACAACTTGATCGTCTACATTTTACATTTTACTGCATAAAATGTAGTGATGTGGATTTACCGTGAATTTAAAACTCGGGTAATTTACTGGTAAATTTACCGAAAAACGGTAAAATCAGTAAAATTTTTATTTTGGCCATGTTAGTAAGCATATTGGCATATACATAAATAGTTTTTGGGATGAGGAAGGTGTATATCAATTAAAAGAGCATATATGCACCCTTATTAATTGCATTTGAAATAGTGCCTGAACATAGGCCACGCCTCTATACAACTCCCGTGCATCGTCTGCTGCGCTTCGCCCCGCCCACCCACTCGATGCCACTGAACTCGGCCGAACCTTGGGCGAAACTGTCTGCTAGTCGTCAGATTCCTTGGCCGTGATCACATCGTGACCTAGCTTGACCTGCATAGATTTTGTTCGTCGGGGTTGTCTATCTACGTTGCTAAGAGTCTACGTAACGTAATAATGAGTGATGAAGGAGAAGATGAAATGGCTCAAGATGAACAAATGAAGACTGCTGATCGCATGGAAAAGAAAGGTTCCTCTGCCTTACAAATCAGCAAGGGATTGCGAAGGAGCTAGGCCTAGACCAGGAATCAGACTGGTGAACTGTGGTTGACATGTGAGCTTGTGCTTGGCCCTACCCTTTTAAAAACCATAGGCCTAGGCCTTAACATTGTTCAAAATGTTTTGTTGTAAGTGTTTCATGTACATTTTAATTTTCTTTGATTTTTTTCTTTTTTCTTGAAATGATTCTGAAAAATTGGGGGTCGTGTTATATTCGAGGTCGTGCTATAGGTATTTGGAACAATACGGTAAAATGAAAATATTAATTAGATTTGAATGAATGATTTAGCCTACTCAGCTAATGAAATAAGAGTGGAGTACGTCTAGCTACAGAAAAGCTCATTTCAGATTTATTGATTGAATTTTTTAAAGTGTTTATTGACTTTTATTTCCACTGCATTCTTGTTGTGTAGGTTCTTAATTAGTCTTAAGAATACTAGGAAAACGCTAAAGTCCCGCCGCGTTGATGGATGAGCTTTTAAAAATGTTTAGTTTGCATGGGATATCTTTACTTTTGCAAGTTCTTTGTTTTGCTGCCTACGCAATACGCATTGTAGCTGATTGTTGTCAAGTTTCTTTTGTTACCTGTCAATTGGTATTATTTTCCGTAAAAAACTTATATTAAAAGCTTTATTTCTATAGATTTTGGCTAACTATTTAAACTTTTTCTTTTAAAAGGTACTACATCACCATAACCTTAATGTCCATGTATAATATGAACGTTGTAGCCCCACCAGTTTGGTCAGAATTGGCCCAAATGGCACGAAAATATCGCACAAAAAATCAAAAAACTTATATTAAAAGCTTTATTTCTATGGATTCTGGCTAACTTTTTCAACTTTTTCTTTCAAAAGGTACTACATCACCATAACCTTAATGTCCATGTATAATATGAACGTTGTAGCCCCACCCGTTTGGTCAGAATTAACCCAAATGTCACGAAAATATCGCACTAAAAATCGAAAAAAATCGTAAAAGTACGATATTCATGAGAAATATTTCTTCGATTGTACCCAAAAACAATACACCTCTAAGTTCAGAGATTTCGAAGGTCCTGTCAAATTTTCATCAAGATCGGATATGCCGTTTGCCTGGTAGAGAGTTAACAAACAGACAAAAAAACAAACAAAAAAAAAACACCCGAGCTAAATTTTTTGGGGGTCAGTGAAATTGAAGTCTTTGCTTTGCTCATCCAATAATGCTGGACAATTTTAAAATTTCATTGAATTTTTAAAAGTGTTAATTGACTTATTTCCACTGCATTCTTGTTGTGTAGGTTCTTATGAGTCTTTAGAATATAATGATGGAAAATTTATAAATTTCTAAATTTTTCCATTTTACCGACATACTCGGTAAATTTACGGTAAATTCTCTGACCGGTAAATTTACCGACTCACATCACTAATAAAATGTACAAAACCAAGAATTGTATGGGTTTTGGGTCTTTTAATGTTCTTCCAAGATTTTCAATAGATAAGTATAGTTGTTTTGAAGCAAGTAAGCAGATGCTGACGTCACTGGTGGGTGGATTGCAGCCAATCAGCGGTCCCAGATTTAAAATACTGATTGCTTATTGGTCCGCCGAAACAGCGCGCATTTGCTTACTTGCTTCGGAGCAACTATAGCTACCGTAGGGCAATCAATTAATTTTTTTTTGGATAAGCGAAGACTTCAATTTCACTGACCCCCAAAAAATTTAGCTCGGGTGTTTTTTTTTTTTTTTTTTTTTTTTTTTTTGTTTTTTGTCTGTTTGTTAACTCTCTACCAGACAAACGGCTTATCCGATCTTGATGAAAATTTGACAGGACCTTCGAAATCTCTGAACTTAGAGGTGTATTGTTTTTGGGTACAATCGAAGAAATATTTCTCATGAATATCGTACTTTTACGATTTTTTTCGATTTTTAGTGCGATATTTTCGTGACATTTGGGCCAATTCTGACCAAACGGGTGGGGCAACAACGTTCATATTATACATGGACATTAAGGTTATGGTGATGTAGTACCTTTTGAAAGAAAAAGTTGAAAAAGTTAGCCAGAATCCATAGAAATAAAGCTTTTAATATAAGTTTTTTACGGTAAATAATACCAATTGACAGGTAACAAAAGAAACTTGACAACAATCACCTTCAATGCGTAGGCAGCAAAACAAAGCACTTGCAAAAATAAAGATATCCCACGCAAACTAAAAATTTTAAAAAGCTCATCCATCAACGCGGCGGGACTTTAGCGTTTTCCTAGTTAATAACAATTTGTTTAATATTACTATTTCAAACTTAACCAAATTTTTGTTTGTTGTTGTGTCTGCATTTATGTAATTAGATTTAGACTATTTAGTTGTCCTCCTTTGTAAATCAGTTTTTTAACTGATTAGTAGGATAAACGTTAAATAAATATAATAAATAGATTAACTGGGCCTGTCTTTTTTTTTCAAAGGAACTTATTTCCTATTTTTAAGATCAATGTGAATGTGATTTTGTTCCTATTTTCTGTCAAACTACCATTTCAAAGTTCTTTATTGTGAGAAACTTGACCAAGTTTGCTAAGTCTCTGCTATAGGCCTATGTGTGTAGCAATTGTGCGATTATAATTTAATTTAATGATTTTGTCACAGGTTACGGCACTGTACATGTACTACCTGATGAAAGTGTGGTCGCTACTTCGAGCTGAGCGGTGGAGATCAATGAAAGGTGCTGACAACGCGCCCTGGTCCATGAGTCAGTTCCGAAATCTGTATAACACGGTGCGCAAGCCTGGTGAACAAATGGACTCTCTCGTTTCATATTTTAAGACTGGTATGAAAACCTTTACTTCCGGTACTTCCTTGTAATCATCTTTAATTCTACTCACCAGTTCTTCATTACGCTACGGTATTTAAAGTGGTATTTAACCGCTAAACTCATAACATATTTTTCATTCAGGCTAACTAGTAATGAATTTAGCAATTAACAGAAAAATTATGGGGGCCACCATGACCTCCCAAAAAATTGTCAAACATGACATTTTTTGAGCTAGGTCCCATCGGCAAAAATCTCCCATAAGAAATAACATGGGGCGATCTTTATGCCCCGTGACCTTGGAGGATTTTGATCCAAAAAATATTGGCCATTATTGACGTACTCTACACTCTACAGCCTTTTCTGTAAATTCTCTATATTTTGTTTTGTAATATGGGCATGTAGTTCGGTCAAAATATGCTGATTACCAAGATGGGGTGTGATTTTGGAATGCATAATTTTGCGTGTTTGAGGGTATATTATTTTTGGGCACAGTTTCAAGACACGATGTAAAAAATGGGCATTTTAGATTGGTACTATGCTCTAGTATCTATGTGGACCAAAAAAAGAAGCAGGTTAAAGCCAATTTAAGAAATTTCCTAAAACACCAATTTTCACAAATTTCTGGATTAAAAAAGTCGAAAAATTTGTGTTAAATCACAGTTACAAGATATAATTTTTTAAACTGTCATTTTAGTGTAGTATTGTGCTGTAGATCACGTGGTAAAAAATAATCTTTTGAGTTAATAGCCCCTTTAAGTTCTCCTACTTATGAACGTAGCACGTACTCTATGCTCTATTTTGATGGTCAAATTTTCTCATCCAACTTCTTGAATTCAAGAAAAAATAAATGAAGAACTGCATTTTTATACATAGACCTAGGCCTTCATGTATTTTTTTGTGTACCTATATAGTAAGTGCAATAATTTAAATATCTTTTGTCCTTGAATTAAAGAAATTGGATCAAAATAGTGGACTGTCATAATGGAGCTTTAGTTAGTGTTTAAGAAGGTCCTGCCTTTGTTGATCTGAAAAGTAAAAACAATTACTAAATTACTAATTAATTCTCAATTAATACCATAAGCAATCAATTGTGTACACTTGCTAAAATTACAATTTTAGGTAGGCAATAGGCATCCATTATCTACTAGCAATAGCTACATTTATAATGTTTAAAAGCAGTCGAGACTGTCCCTTTGAGATGTTGTCTGCCCTTTCGAACATCCCAGAGTTAAAATAAAAAATGCTTTTGATTTCAAAACATTCTGAAATGATCTTGTCAACAATTTGGAACTGTTCTGTTAACAGAGACTGAGGGTCCTTGCCCGAGCCACGTGATAGTCTTGTGCAATGGGAGACTTTTCCGCATGACCACACTGAACGAGTCTGGTTCCATCCTGGGCCCGGATGATTGGGAAACTCAGCTCAGGGTCATCGACACGGCTTGCAAACGCCACGATGGACCCGGGATCGGAGTACTTACCTGTGATGACAGGACGCGGTGGGCCAAGGTATTACGTGGGGCCACCTGTTGAAAAATTGCCATTTGCAGGAGGACACGCATTGCCATGGACCATAAGTTGCAGTTTAGGATTTTAACAACACATTCCAATATTAAATTCAAATGCAGAATATATTTTGAAGTTTATACACTATACCTATGTCCTACAGTATTTTCTTGAACAATGAATGGTACCCAATTCCTTTTGGATTGCTTGGATTTGCGACCTACCAACATTTTTAGACGAGGGAGCGTAGCGACTGAGGAACAATTCAACTCAAACGAGCCTTCGCCGTGATTAATTCTGTAT
Organism: Sweltsa coloradensis; assembly: GCA_024449915.1. Taxonomy (NCBI): domain Eukaryota; kingdom Metazoa; phylum Arthropoda; class Insecta; order Plecoptera; family Chloroperlidae; genus Sweltsa; species Sweltsa coloradensis. The sequence goes on along the minus strand of JAMZAV010000419.1, from coordinate 299,992 downwards.
GTCCATCTTTATGTCTGTCTGTCCGGACCCATACGGCCGAACGGTCAAATAGATTGAGCTAAAATTTTAAACAGACATCTGTGACCAGGTAACTGAGAACTGCTAACGAAATGAGCACAATCCATTTCGATTTTAACTAGGGTTGCCGTTCGATACGAATTTCAGTATCGATAATCGGACCAGTTAAATCGATTATTGATCGCGATAATCGATAATCGAATCAAAATTAGGCCTAAACTTGCTCGTAAACCGACGCGGACCGTGGACCTTTTGCGAGTGCATCCTTTTGTTCCTTCTATTTGCTCAGAACAGGGTTTTTCCACGCTATAATAGCAAGTAGCAACGTCTTTCATGAGCTCCCCCTCTCCCCCCTCACGCGTCTGGCCGGCGCCACGAGAGCGAGCTAAGTGGAGTAGACAGACCGCGCTATGCTACCCGGCTTGAGTGTTGTCTTTGTGAAGGTCGTTCTTCTTGGAAATCGTGGTTCTGTGAAGTTTCATTTCAGCTTTTGTTGAGATTGTCGTTCATTCATTTACGAGATATTATCAGTTTAACTATTCAATGCTCCGATATTTGTTACGTGACGAGGTGAATATTGTTAGACATTAGTTTGGAAGACGACGTAATATTGGTGTGAGAGAACGGATAAGATAATATTATCGTAGCACTACGGAAAGAAGAAAAGCGATTACGAGTTGGCGTGGAGTGGGTAGGAATGCATCTCGATAAAATACTTGTTGACCTTGCTTGGCCGTGACGCGCCGAAGTTGTGCAATCAGCGCCTGATCGGCGCGGGAATGCAGCCCGCCTGCCGCCCGAGCCGGGCCGGCCCGTAACACACACGCGTCATGCTGGTGGCCTATATTGCACAGTGCAGGCGCTTCGTACCTCACGCCTTACGAGTGTTGTAGATCTCGCAGTGGACGCATTTTTCACTGAATAAAGCGATTTATGTCTTGACTGGTACTATTTTATGAAGTTCTGCAGAGCGGGCGGTAAATTCAAATTCTCGGGCGGGCGAGAAATTCGATTATCGATAATTGATACGGGAAGACGCAATCGGTTATCGATCGTTTCGGGAAATAATCGTATCGATCGATATATCGATTATCAAACAGCAACCCTAATTTAAACCTACAAGAAATAATAAACTAAAAAATAGGCCTAACATGTGTAGGAATTCTTTTAACGACAATGGTTTCGCTTTTGAAAAAATCACTGCCTCTTAGATGTAACTCGGTTGCAATGGAGGCAGTGGAAAAAAATTTGTAATGCAGTTATGCGGTGATCAAAGGGTATCGAAACTTGCATGTTCAAGGTACCCCCAAATTCCGCTGGGAGATTGAGTAAACCTTGCAATCTTTACTCGTATTTCGTACTGGCTATGTTTTCCATAGTACTGTAACAGTTGATGTAGACAAAACTCCGTTATATGCATTTCAAAAGATGTTTAATATTTTTTTCAAATACAATCCACAAACTACAAAATCTTATCCGACCAGGGGATTGAACCCAAGTCTCCCACATTCCGGGTATAAGGGCGCCTTAGCCAACTAGACTAGGGAAACGCCAAAGTCGTTGATAGACGAGTGAGTGAGCCATGTGTTGATTACTCGGTCCGGTATCATTTCCCCATACTGGGCTAGATAGCCTTCGGTATAGGGGAGGAAAGGGGATGTTTATTTATTTATTTATTTATTTATTTATTTGTAGTCAGTTGATGGTATACATAATATAAGCTATTAGCTAATATACATGTCCACATAGACCCTATAGTAAGCTCTCAAAATTAACATAAAATAACTAATATTTAACTACATTTGTATTCCTATAAACTAGGCCTACCTATGCTAAATGGGCTAATTTACTCAAACAATCTAAACCTAAACCTAGGATAGTCTGTAGCTGTTACATCGTAATTTTCTCCCATTGTAGGAACTCTTTGACTGAATAGAAGGAGTATTTTAATAATACATTCTTCAGTTCATACTTAAATCTAGAAATATTGTCGATCTTTTTTATTTGGGTTGGTAGTTTGTTCCATATTTGCGTGGCAGCATAAACAGGGCCCGGGTACTCAACACAATGGCTCACTCTCTCGTCTATCAACGACTTTGGCGTTTCCCTAGTCTTAGTAGCTTACCAACCAATCAATGGTTAACAACAACAACAACAACAACAAAAAAAAAAGACTAGGTACTCTAGTTTTAGCTCTTTACTAACAAGGTCTACTTGATCTCCGCTCTGACGGAGGTTCGTCGAACTCACAAAATAAGTCGTCGCAAGGAAGCCATTCTGGAGCCCAACATGCAGCGTTTTGACAGGTAAACAATGTTAAACATGACCTACTACAAACTACGTTACTAGTTTTTACTAATAAACCAAGATGGGGTGTGCGGCTATTAATTGTTCTAGACTTTCTAGAAATAGCACTAGAATGTTTAGATTTACGAAATCGCCAAAATTGCTCTAGCCGGGAGACAACATGGCCGCTCCATTAAACACGTTATTGGAACGGACTGCGACGACCTACCTTATGAGTTTGACGAACCTCCGCTAGAGCGGAGATCAAGTAGACCTTGTTTACTAATTCAAAAATCAAATAAATCATATAATTGATTTGTACAGAAACGTATTTTTAGAACACTTCTCCAGTGCTAACTTTGATAATTTTACAGTTTCATCAATCAATACTATATACCTACCTAGTTTTTACAAATATTTATAACCTCTTTTTATTTGGATTGCAAGATAGTGAAGATACCCTTTGAAGTTGATGAACCTCCGCACATGCGCGAGCTTAGCAAATTGAAGCGTCAATCCCACCTTTTCAAAATGGCAATTTGGTGTTTTAATTTATGCCTTTTTAATGCAATAAAGTATTTTACTGGATTGTTTGATATGGTTTTAGCTTGTGCATCATGGGAATGCACAAACAAAAACAATTAGAAGTTATTGCATAAGGGAATCTAGTAATCATTTGGTGTTAATGGCTAATATGCTCAGCTGTCAAACTGACGGCCATCTTTAAAAATATTTGGGCTACAAATTGCTCCCATCTACTTAACATGCAAACTCACCATTACAAGATGGCTTCAAATTGTCATGGAAGTGGACCAAGACTGCGGATCTAGCCTACTATAGATGTTTAATATCAATGAGATAGGCCTATACTACATAAATAATTAATTTATACCTCTGTCAATTAGACTCTCAAGGGCCCAAGGCATTAATACCTAACAGAGATCTGTATAACTTTCAGAATCGCAAACACTTGGAGGAAATCAGTCTTCAAAATCGTGATATATTGCACGACATTGACTCGGCAGTGTGCGTCTTGGTGTTAGACGAGGCAGAGGCGCCCCACAACGCTGACGTCGGTTCTATGTCTCTGGTTAACAACTACTCAAACCGCTGGGCAGACAAGAGTTTGGCCGTGCATGTCTTCAAGAATGGCGGCGTTGGCGGACTCTGTGAGGTATTTGCCATTTAAAGTAACCAAGCCACATAAAAATATAATGCACTGTAGGTTGTCGTCAACCTAGCATTTTCAAGGCCTAATTCTGCAATCTGTATTGCAATGATTAAATTTACTCTTTAGTTGAAACCACCGCCGTTTGGAAGTATGTATATGTACAAATAGACTGCTTGTCACAGCTCCACAAAATTTGGTCATGACTTTCAGTCTATAAAAAAAGTTCCTGCCCCCTTAACTTCCATCTATGGTGCAAATCTGGGACAAAATCTGTGAAACTTCCTTCACCTACTTTAGATTGTTGTCATAATGCATGGAAACTGGAAAGTAAACAGTTGTTCAATATAAAATGTTCTAACTAAATTAAAACATCATTATCACCTTTGTTATAATTTATTAATTAAAAGCCCAAATAGCCCAATCCTAAACCTTAAATAAATCTACTTCTGCCCCCTTAACTAATCCTACCTAGCGGCAAACCGACAAGCTCTACCTTTTGCATGTCAATTAAAATCGGAGCCGTGACAATTTGTAGTCTATTTATACCTTTACATACTTCAAGATGGCGGTAGTTGAAACACAAAACCAAAATTGTACTAGTATTTGCAAAAGTTTTCATCATTTAGTAATTTGAAGAAAAAAAATGTCAATTTGATTAATGTCAGTTGAGTACAGTTGAAAACTGAAAAGTCATACTCATACTAGCCTATGCTTACACATTTTTCTATAATAGTAGTATCTAGCTCATAGATATCTACCTTTTTATGTGTTTTGTTAATACAGTATCTATTTTCATTTGGAATACAGTATATAAATCCTTAACATTTATATTTTATGTTTGTAGCACACTGCCTTTGACGGTATGACCAGCATGACGGCTATGTTCTACAACTATGTATCCATGCTAGAACCACTGCCACAAGTGCCAAGATGTAAGAATTTGTTGCCTCCCACTGAAATATTATTCCATCTGGATCAAACTATTAAAGGGGAAATCCAACTCGCAAAAACTCGTCATGAAGACACAGTAAGTCCTTCAAACAATCTACTGGCAACTTGAAATAGCATAGGCATGACATAGGCATGTAGATAAACGTGTACACTATTACTAGTATTTCTCAATTTAATTAATTGGGAAACACTTCCGTAGATGTAACTGTCTAATTGATACATGGAAATTAATTCCAAAATGCCTACTGCAATGTATGCATTTTGTAATTTCTGGATTGATCAATGATTTCCAATTGCTAATTCATCATCATCTGTTGCCACCCACGTCCAACTCTGCGTTGGGTCAACATTGAAGATAGCCTCTCCACTTCTTCTCTCCTGCCACCACTCTTCCCTTTCCACAACATTCCAGTCTCCTCCTCGGTTTATGTTGGCCCAGTAGGCCTACTCGTATTATACTATAATAATTGTAGTACTTAGTAGTAGTATAGATCTACTTTTTGTTTTATCCCAGCCTGTCAACTCGTTTTGTAATTTCTGAATTGTATTAATTATTAAATATTAACCATGTGAATGACATAAAGAGATAGGGTGCCAACAGCTTACCTTAAATGGAGTAGGCGCGCCGCCAAAGATAACATAAATACAGTGGCGGCTCGTGGGGTTTAAAATAGGCAGGGCACAATATATTTGAATGGACTTGCGTGGGCTACAAGGGGTCTGGGGCCGGCCCCAGCCGCCGGAGGCGAATTTTTTTTGGCATATATTTAGCTCCAAGACAGCCTTTACAGCGATTTGAGCAAGGGAGAACTATACACATAGAACACAAAAATATTATCAATATTTTTTGCACCTCTAGGCTAGAGCCTAGTTAGCCTAATGGTTAATACGGGCCTGGGCACAAATCAGTTATCATTTAAAAATGGTAATTTGTCTATATTTTTCGGTCGGTCTTCGTAACTTAAATGTTTATATTTTAAATACCTCATCTCATTCATTTTCTGATAATACTGTTCACTGTTCACAACCTCTAAGCTAAAACCACAGATATAAACCACACATAATTATAAACGCTGCCAAAGATAACACAACACACCCGCACAACGCAGCGCGTAACGTGTTCTCTTTACAACAGCTCTGGGCGTACTAAAATCTTGCCCATCCTGCCGGAGTTCCAACGCTTATTGCGAAGCAAAGATTCGGCTATTTCCGACTAAAACTGACTTCGAAGGCGCAACTTGGGCGCAACTTCGTCTAGCCCGTAGAAGGCTCATTCCAGTCAAGTGTTGTTCGCTGATTCCTTACCGCGCGCGCTTTCAAATTGAAAATACAAACTATTTTATTTTATGTAAATGTGTACCACGACGTCAACAACTCGTAAATGTGAGAGATTGTTGGTGGGAAGAGTAGGAGGGGCACATGCCCCAATGCCCTTATGGTAGAGCCACCTCTGCATAAACACAAATACACAAATAAACTACATAATCAAAACGTTTTTGGTCCACGTGACCTTCCTCAGTGAGTGTAGAGACAGAGACACATACCGGTGCACATAAATACTAGGAAAACGCTTAAGTCCCGCCGCGTTGTTGGATGAGCGTAATTGGTGCATTGAGCTGCCATGTGTTAGGCGGATTTTCTGTTCTGTGAAAAAATCATTACTAAGTTGAAGATTTTTTTTAAAATTATTTAAAATAAATAAAAAATAAACTTTAATTCTTAATTTTTTTAATTAATCGTAATTTTAAAAAAGAAAAAAATTGTAAAATTTTGATTTTGATAAGAAATAATTATTCGATTGAGCTCAAATTTCACACAAATATATTAATTCCTAAAATTAAGGTTCTGTGAAAAAATCATTACAATCGGATAAAGCATGTAGGTGTTATAAGTCGAAGAATTGTTTAAAAATAGAAAACCCCCGTAAAATTGCGATTTTCATGAGAAATAATTTTTCGATTGCGCTTAAATTTTCCACGAATATATAAATTCGTAAAATAAAGGTTCTGTGAAAAAATCATTACAATCGGACAAAGCGTGTAGGTATTATAAATCGAAGAAATTTTTTAAAAATCGAAAAAAATCGTAAAATTGCAATTTTTATGAGAATTTTTTTTTCGATTGCGCTCAAAAACGTGGCAGTTCTAAGTTCAGAGATTTCGAAGGTCTCAATAAAATTTCATCGCAATCGGAGTATCGGTTTAGCCGGAATCGTGCTAACAAACAGACAAAAATACAAAAAAAAAAGAAAAAAAAAAAAAAAGAAAAAAAAACATTCCGGATTTTTTTCTCCAGTGTAGTGAAATGGAATCTTCGCTTCGCTCGCTTCGCTCGCTACGCTCATCCAATTAACCATGTTTATGATTAAATGTTTAAAATGTTTTAGATAAAATTATTATAATTTGTACAAACATTTGTTGTAATGTGTCTAATGAGCTGCAATAGTAGGCCTACTGTAATTTGTCTTGCATTTAGCACATGTTAATAGTTAATACAAATTCTAGCTTAGCTTGCCTACTGAAATTAGATCATGATATCAGTAACAACTTTAAATTAGTCTGCAGTTGTCATCAGCAGGTGAAAAGTTTTGTTGCCCCCAGCCCTTCAGGCTGGGTTTTATGTTCTTTTGTTCTCTATGCTTTCCCAACCTGTCAACCCTTCTCCAATCATACATATCTTCATCAAGTATTTATACTTCGTGATTTTTAATTTGTTTTAGAAATCCATGATGGTCATGTCATGTGGGAAATTCACTGGCTACGGTAAACAAATGTTCCAAGGTCATAGACTCCACCCGGATTCCTATGTGCAGATGGCACTTCAACTTGCCTACTACAGACTTCATCAGAAGTACGTACTATACTACTAGCATTCCGATTTACAGTAGGGATGGCATCGGGTACTTCAAATATTAACCCTAATCAATGCTGGGGATTCAGATCTTATTCAGGCACATATTTTTTGTTGTGTTCAATTTAACATCAACAAACTAAAAGACTACAAATTTACATGAATGACAAAGTTGTGGTCATGGAAACTAGGCCCTACCTACTATATTGGAATTTTGTCCTGAATCAAGTTTTACTTTTTATTTTTTAGAGAAAAGACCTACACTAATTCAGTAGCCTACATATTATAGACCTATAGATAGAGTGCTAAATATCTTACATTTTTTAAATCTTAGATTGGAGAAGGGTTGACAGGTTGGGAAAGCAAAGAGAACATAAATCCCAGCCTGAAGGGCTGGGGGCTACAAAACTTTTCACCTGCTGATGACAACTGCAGCTAATTTAAAGCTGTTACCTAAATGTAAAGTTGTCATCAGCAGGTGAAAAGTTTTGTCGCCCCCAGCCCTTCAGGCTGGGATTTATGTTCTCTTTGCTTTAGGGTTGCCAGATTAGTGAAACTCAAATACGGGACAGTACTTTGCGTAGTGATACTGGGGTCTGGGGCAAAGCCCCAGCCGCCGGAGGCAAAAAATTTTTGGGGTTGTGTTTTTTGGGGAAGGCCTAAAGCGCATTTGAGAGTAATTCAGTGAAAATTTTAAAAGCAATATTGTGATTGAAATAGGAATCAGATAAGGAATGTACAGAAAAGTAAGTAGCTATATATTCAGTTTCATTTTTAATAGTTTCATTTTTAATAATTAGCTATTTAGAACCAAAATTATTATTACTTTATTGATAGGCACATTTCATTGATGATCAGATCATTGATATTTATTGCTTGATTTTGCACTTTAAAGAAGTTTTGAATTGTTTCATGTTGTTTATCACTGCCTCACTCACTGAGTTCGAATGCGTTTGACACACGCACGCCGCGCCCGAGGTTAAGATTATCACGTTACGGCTAGAGTAGAGACACTCGCTACAATGACTCACCGCGATAATGATGCACTCGAATAACACCCACCACCTAACTGCAGGCAGCAGCGGCAGACTGATCAGGCACCAAGGCCGGCCGAGGGGAAGGGATTAGTAACTATACGCCCGCGCGTATTGTTGAAAAAGCGCACACGGACTGCTTTATTCTAAATACGTGATATACTGATCAATGGGTTAGAGCATACGGGACGCGGGAAACACCCGTCAAATACGGGATTTCCGGGTAATACGGGACACCTGGCAACCCTACTTTGCTTTCCCAACCTGTCAACCCTTCTCCAATCTAACTAGCTGATAGGCATTTTTCACACTAGAACATTACATTTAATCTTATTTCAAATTTGTAACAAATCACAATATAAGTAATACTACAGGCTTATGCGATTTTTCCTGTAGAACAGTGAAATACAGGAATTATAATAAATAGAAATTGCATTTAATTTATATTTTATTTGTGAGGATACAAATCAGGTTTTAGTTTGAACCAACTTTGAGTTAAAAAATGTGAGTTTCATTAAAGGAAAATACTACATTGTATTTCAACGGCACCCTTAGCTACCATTAGTACTTAATTAGTAACCTTAGTAACCAATTTCACTGACCCCCCCCCCCAAAAATTAGCTTGGGTGTTTTTTTTTTTTTTTTTTGTCTGTTTGTTCGCTCTCTACCAGGCAAACGGCATATGCAATCTTGATGAAAATTGGAGGTGACCTTCAAAATCTCTGAACTTAGACTTGCCACGTTTTTGGGTACAATCGAATAAATATTTCTCATGAATATCGTACTTTTACGATTTTTTTCTATTTTTAGTGCGATATTTTCGTGACATTTGGGCCGATTCTGACCAAACGGGTGGGGATACAAGTATACAACGTTTATATTTCACATGTAGGCCTACATAAGGGTTATGGCGATGTAGTAACTTTTGAATGAAAAAATTGGAAAAGTTAGCCAGAATCCATAGAAATAAATGTTTTAATATAGTTTTTTTTAGGTTTATAATAACAATTAACAAGTAAAAATAGAAACTTGACAACAATCACCTACAATGCATTAAAAAAGTACTTGCAAAAGTAAAGAGATCCCACGCAAACTAAAAACTTACAAAAAAGCTTATCCATCAACGCGACTTAAAAAAAGCGTTTGCGAAGCGGCCTAGTAATTTAAATTTTAGGCTGATGAGTACTGCTGTTGAACACATTGCAGCTGTAGACCTACATTGCGTGTGCTATTTACTATCATTTACACAAACAGCTTTGGGTAATGGCTAATGGTGATTTAATTTTGAACTTTGATATTGTTGTAAACTTAACATTGAGACTAGAGAATAATAATTTTGTAAATAGTATCCATAGACAAGTTACAACAGATACAGTACATCTTTTAAATGCTTATTAGTAGAGATGTAAATCGGAAATATTTCCCGGAAATGGAAAAATTTCCGGAAATAATAAAAAAAAAAATTATTTCACACAATGAAGTCAATATGTTATAATGAACAGTGTACTCTATTTTATTACTGTATGCAGTGGCGCGCTGACCATATAAGACCAGGAGCAATTGCTCCTGGTCCTAAAGGGGGTGGGTGGGTAGGTCCCCGGAGGGGACCACCCACCCCATTTTATTTTGTATTTATTATTTTATTTCATACTTTATTTACCTCATCATATTTAGGACATTGTAAACAATTAATAATAAACTATATCTACATAGTTGTTTTCCAAAGGGTTTTCCAAAAACTTATGAATGAGTTATAAGTTCTAGAAATCGTAAAATCGTAAAATTGCGATTTTCACGAGAAATAATTTTAAGATTGCGCTCAAAAACGTGGCAGTTCTAAGTTCAGAGATTTCGAAGACCTCCAGAAAATTTCATCGCAATTGGAGTATCGGTTTAGCCGGAATCGTGCTGACAAACACACAAAAATACAGAAAAAAAAAAAAAACATTCCGGATTTTTTTCTCCAGTGTAGTGAAATGGAATCTTCGCTTCTCTCGCTAAGCTCATCCAATCAATGAAACCCCCTTTTTTTAGGTAAATAAACCTATATTTAAAAAATATATTATTGAGAACAAAAGTTTGACTTTTAGAGAGTTCACTTCGAAGTTCCTTTAGTGGGTAGATCCCGTTGATGTTGTGTCACCTCACATTTGTCGACGTGTCGTAACAAAATCAACAAGTCGTTCGCCTGTTTAAATGTGTTCTTTATTTTGTGTTTCATATTTTATCGATGTATATAAAATATTAAAAGATTGGGTGGTTTGATCTTGTAGTTAGAATTCAATTTGACTCTATATTGCACATGATTTATTCAATTAAAAAATATTTCATTCCTCTATGTTGGAGGGTAATATTACTGAATTGTTATCTTCTACCATACCAAGTACCAACAATACCACAGGTCTGATAAAGTTTATTATTCATTATATAAACAGCTGTTAAAATAAATCACATTAGAACGACCATGGTTCAGCCAACGGGTTCGTTGGCTCTTTAAATCTTTAAAATTAATGATGTTTTCTGTATTTCGTGTCATCATAATATAACGATGTATCTTAAATGTAAGAGGTTGGTTGGATATGATTTGATTTTGCACAAGGAATTAAATTTGACTTGATATTTTACATACGTTTCTTCAATTAAAATATTTCATTTTCTCTCTGTTGGAGGGTAATGTTACTGAATTGTTATCTTCTAGACTTCTACCTTCCATATATCCATATGAATCCTGGAATTCAGGCACCTGTCCTGCTGTCCCTAGAAAAAACACCCGGTACGGGTAATTGTCCCAGTTTTTCTTTTAGGACGTTTTCATAATATAATCTGTTTAAACAAATCAAACGAAATCAAACCTATCTATCGATCAAATTTCTAAGTGCAAAACGGGGACCAGACCAGCCAGGGGGCGTGAAAATTAAGAACAATGAAACGTCTTGGAGGATTGCATGATGAATTTTGTTTTTTTCTTGCATGTAATGGGTTTGTATTCTGTTACCAAAAAGGTATTTTCTAGTGCTTAAAACTCGTTAAAACGCACCAAACACACCCTAAGAATTAAAAAAAATTCCGGGGCTATGCGCCCCGGACCCGCATGTTACCTGGGAGGCTACCCCCTTCATGTGTTTATTTTTTAGGGTGGGTGGGTCCTGTAAGAGGGGGCTTGCTCCTGTTCGATTCAAGGGTTCAGCGCGCCACTGACTGTATGGGACAGTGCTGACTGCTGCCTACAACTTCAAACAACATATCTGCACATTCAAATTTTCCCGCATTAAATTTCAAAGTTGACCTAGCAAGGCAGTGTGTATCATAAATTCATAATTTCATGACCTAGAAATGTCTCAAGACCATGTGCAAGCCTAGAACAGTCTTTATTGGACACTACAGTATTATATTGCACTTAAACCTTGTGATACCATGTTACCATAACTAGGAAAACGCTAAAGTCCCGCCGCGTTGATGGATGAGCTTTTTAAAATTTGTAGTTTGCGTGGGATATCTTTACTTTTGCAAGTGCTTTGTTTTGCTACCAACGCATTGTAGGTGATTGTTGTCAAATTTCTATTGTTTTTTGTCAATTGGTATTATTTACTGTAAAAAACTTATATTAAAAGCTTTATTTCTATGGATTCTGGCTAACTTTTTCAACTTTTTCTTTCAAAAGGTACTTCATCACCATAACCTTAATGTCCATGTATAATATGAACGTTGTAGCCCCACCCGTTTGGTCAGAATTGGCCCAAATGGCACGAAAATATCGTACAAGAAATCAAAAAACTTATATTAAAAGCTTTATTTCTATAGATTCTGGCTAACTTTTTCAACTTTTTCTTTCAGAAAGCAATACATCACCATTACCTTAATGTCCATGTATAATGTGAACGTTGTAGCCCCACCCGTTTGGTCAGAATCGGCCCAAATGTCACGAAAATATCGCACTAAAAATAAAAAAAAATCGTCAAAGTACGATATTCATGAGAAATATTTCTTCGATTGTACCCAAAAACGTAGCAAGTCTAAGTTCAGAGATTTCGAAGGTCCTGTCAAATTTTCATCAAGATCGGAAATGCCGTTTGCCCGGTAGAGAGCGAACAAACAGACGGAAAAAAAAAAAAAAAAAACACCGAGCTAAATTTTTTGGGGGGTCGGTGAAATTGAAGTCTTCGCTTTGCTCATCCAATAATAATATGTTATTCTATGTTATGGTGTGGATCCTTCCTTATGATAGCTTGAGTTTCCCATTAGGGCCTACTGGTCAAATAAATATAATTTCATAATCTTGAACAGTAAGGTTGATTGATTGATTTGTATTGCTTTACGTCTCATATTAATGCACTAAGGCTATTCGATTCAGTGAGGCCGACTATTTGATCTTGATGAAGTATGAATTCAAATGAAAATTAGAATTGCCTATTACCTCGGTAACCTATTTGCAGGTTTTTCATTTTTTTTATTAGAATTTTTTCATAATAAAATTTTTTCTATAATTTCCAAATTTCCGGAAACATTTCCTAAAGAAATATTTCCGAGAAATACTTAGGGAAATATTTCCGGAAATGTTTCGGGAAATATTTCTCAAAAAAAAAAATTCCGGAAATTTTACATCACTACTTATTAGTTATTATTGAGTATGGACTGAAATAATAATCGACAACTGTATTCCAGACCGGCTCCAACTTATGAGACTGCAACCACCAGAACGTTCTACAACGGTCGCACGGAAACTCTCAGATCGTGCACTGTGGAAGCAATGAAGTGGGTCAAAGCCATGCTCAGTCCTCAGTCTTCTGTAAGTAGTACTACATAAAACACTTGACCAACCTTCATATTTTATCAGCTTCTGTTTGCACAAAGTTAAAAAGTAGAAAATCTCACTTAAATTTGCCCATTTGTCTCTGTGTATGTAGGTACCAAATGTATAGTGTATCCAGTACAGTGTACCGCCGAGAAGGGACCCATTATTTTTGAAAATGTGTTTTTCATTTTACAAACTTTTTCAAAGTGAAAAGTAGTTGAAGTGATTGCAGATGTCAACAGTTGGTCGTTTCTTGTTCGATGCAATTTGCAACCGTTTGGCGTCCACCGTCCACAAATTTTTGCGAATTAATACCATGTTTGCTGTTTTCCGCAAATTTAAAAAAAATCTGCATTATTTACGATTTTTATAACAACTATCATGTCATAAATTACAGCAAGTAGAAGTTTTAACCCAAGGGTGACCAATTGGATGAAGAAACCAATATTAGGTAGGCCTATTTATTTTCCTTTATTATGAAACTTGTTTTTTACCAGATGTCGATCAGCTTTACCTTGCATCTTGTTCTTGTAGAAAAGCTTTGAACATTTGTTTGTACACAGAGTGCAGAGAAGAAGGGTCTCCTGAGAAGTGCTGTACTAAAACACGATGCACTGATGAAAGCTGCTAAGAACAATGCAGGGTGCGACCGTCACTTGTTTGGGTTGTACTGCATTGCGGCTGAAGAAGGAATCCCGTTACCAGAGCTGTTCGCAGATCCTGCTTACGCAAAGAGGTACATAGGCATAGCACACATTTACCGTAGTTACTCGATTATAGGCCGCCCTCGAGTAATGGATGCACACTTATTGTGACCACTCAGATTTTGAAAGATTTGGATATAAATAGTATTGATAAATGGCTTCACATAATGGCCGCACCCCACTTTATGAACTTGACAATTTCAAATAAACCCGAGGCCTATACTCGCATAAATACAGTAATTGCTTAATATACTCAAATGTTTTCTAGGGCACATAACGCATTACTTTTTTTGGTAACCTAGGTCTACGTGGTAAGATTGGTAACACTTTCATAGTTACTAGGAAGCTTCACAAACGCTTTTTCAGGCGCATTGTTGGATGAGCGTAATTGTTTAAAAACAAAAAAAGCGTAAAATTGCGATTTTCATAAGAAATAATTATTCGATTATGCTACAATTACGCTAAAATTTCACGCGAATATATTAATTCATAAAATTAAGGTTTTGTGAAAAATTATTACAATCGGTTAAAGCACGTAGATGTTATAAGTCGAAGAAATTTTAAAAATTAAAAAAAAAATCGTAAAATAGCCATTATCATGAGAAATAATTTTTTGATTGCGCTCTAATTTCACACGAATATATTAATTCATAAAATTAAGGTTCTGTAAAAAAATCATTACAATCGGATCAAGCATGTAGGTGTTATAAGTCGAGGAAATTTTAAAAATTGAAAAAAATAATTGTAAAATTGAGATTTTCAAGAAATAATTTTTCGATTGCGCTCAAATTTCACACAAATATATTAATTCATAAAATTAAGGTTCTGTGAAAAAATCATTACATTGGGATACGCGTTTCCAAGCAAAGATAGATGGCAGCACTAAAACGCAACATATCGGACCGATCGGTGATAGAGGCGAGCTGCTTACGGCGGGCGCTGTATATTCAGTTAGGTTCAACTCGATTTTTGTTACATTTCTGATCATTTGCGAAAACATTGTTGATTATGTCATATCGTCCGCGTATTTTATTAGTAAAATTCGTAAGTTTTGGGGATCGGCTTTATTAAAAACGGGAATTTAATGGCATTTTAAATTACAACAAATAATTGAGATTATTTGATGATATTAGCTCGAAAAGAACAAACCACACTGTTAAACTATTAAATACAGAAACAAGTGCATCAAATAATGTTGAATGATGAAGATCGATGATATTTTGCCAAGAAAATGTTGCCCACCAATACTAGTAATTTCAATAATTTACTTTATATCTAAAAATCAAAAGAGCTTCTAGCAAATTATAGCCCTACACTTGTTTTGCACGTTTTCTACATCGTTTTACAATGTAAACGCAATCGGAGTAGGCCTATTTATATTTATCTACTATACACTTAGGTCTACTGTTTTTTTTTAAATATAAATTTTAAAATTTTATTAAAAGTAGGCCTATATTGAATAGTTGATGACCTATTTTCATTATTGTTTTGTATGTCAATAATGGCATGATGCGTCATTCTGCAGACAGCTTTAAAATCTTGTAGGTCATATCGTTATACTTATTCTATTGTAATAATATAAATCGTATTTATTATGATATTATGTATAATGTTAGGTAATAAATGAACAATGACGGTAAACGGTATATGTAGGCCTACATAAATTTTATAAGGTAGAAAAGGAGTTGGGACTTGTGCATAAGCCCTAATACAATTATTATTATTTTTGTTATTGTTTTGTTATCATTGTTATGACTTTATTTATATTAAATTATCATAATAAAACTAAAGAAGTATATCTCAATTAAAAGTGCCATAAGAAACGAGCGATGTAACTGTATGTGTGTGTTTACTGTGAGTTGTGAACATTCTTGACGGTTTGAATTTGATTTAGTATTTATCGTACCCTGTTAGCCTATATTTAGTATATAGCCTATAAATACCAATGATTTATTATGATATTACAATTAGAGAATTGTAATATGGATACAAATGCCATCCTCGGTGTCTCATGGGTGCATGGGGCGCAGGTCTGAATATAGTAATATTATTCTGGTGGACATGGTCTCGAATCCCGCATATTGGAGAGCGATTTTATCATTTTGGTGCACCCCCATGCTTTTGATTATCATCAATTTACAACATTTTGGGAGAGCAACGACAATGTACCTGTGATTGTACATATTCATAAGTGACAAACACGGAATGACATGTGTTCTTCATGTAAGCACATAGCGCGCTTCTCTGACTATCACTGATCGGACAGTTGCATTTTTCGCCACCAGGTAGCAATCCCTTTGCTTGGAAACGCGTATACATCATGTAAGTGTTTATAAGTCGAAGAAATTTTTTAAAAATAAAAAAAAAATCGTAAAATTGTGATTTTCATAAGAAATAATTTTTCGATTGCGCTAAAAAACGTGTCAGGTCTAAGTTCAGAGATTTCGAAGGTCTCCAGAAAATTTCATCGCAATTGGAATATCGGTTTCGCCGGAATCGTGCTAACAGACAGACAAAAACACAAAAAGAAAGAAAGAAAAAAAAAAAACCGTTTTTTTTCTCCACTGTAGTGAAATGGAATCTTCTCTTCGCTCGCTACGCTCATCCAAAAATGTCACTTTATCTTTGTAACTTCAAACTGTTGTTGATTTATTAATTATTAGTTAATAATTAATTATTTAAGTTCCTTTTGGAGATTATTTACACAACTAGTACTTAAAAAACAAAACTTTCCTTAAAAACTTAAAAAAACTAGCCAGAATTGGCCTTTTCCACACTTTGCAACTTAAAAAATATTGTAATTCATTACTTAATTAATTATAACCAAATTAGGAAGTTCATTTAACTGATCAATTCAATTATCGTCACTAAGGAAAGAAAAATCTCCACTAAAAAGCATCACTAAATAAACTAGGAAGCTTCGCAAACGCTTTTTCAGGCACGTTGTTGGATGAGCGTAATTTTTTAAAAACAAAATAAGCGTAAAATACTAAATAGAGATTTTCAAGAGAAATAATTTTTCGATTACGCTCAAATTTCACACGAATATATAACTTCATAAAATTAAGGTTCTATGAAAAAATCATTACAATCGGATAAAGCATACAGTAGGTGTTATAAGTCGAAGAAATTTTAAAAATAAAAAAAAAAATCGTAAAATTGCGATTTTCCATGAGAAAATTTATTGTTAAGATTAACGTTCAAATTTCACCGAATATTATAATTCAGTAAAATTTAGGAATCGGTTACAGATGAAAAAATCATACAAATTGGAAAAAACATTAGGTTTTTCAGTCGAAGAAAGGAATTTTTTGAAAAAATGGAAAAAATCGTTTAATTGTCCGGGTATTTCATGGGAAAAAATTCTAATTCGTTCAAAAGTAGCCATTTAATTTCAAGGATTTCTAACCATCCATAAACTTTCAGTTGCATCGTGTATCGTTACTCTGCCGGTATCGTTTAACCCAAGCATTGAACTAATTGAAAATTTAAGAAGAAAAAAGAAAAAAAAACATTCCATGATATTTTTTTCTCAAAGTATAGTGAAATAAGTTTTAGTTACTTATCCTAAAAAAATAAATTTGTTGTGTTTGAGGTCCTTGCTGGTATAACTTAGGGCAAATTCAATAAACCCTCATTTCACAAAAGTACTTTAATTTCCAAGTTTAGTTTTAAACATTTCATAACATTTTATGTTTAGGAATTTGATGTGCTCTTTAAAATCTGACATGAGAAAATTTTGCCTATTTCCCTAGCTTTTTAACAATTTAAGCTAGAAACCTACCTGGGCCTATAATGAAAGTAATGTCATGTCACAAACAGGCGGCAGTTTATCTTTGAGGGGCTGGCTGAGAGTTGACAGACTCTGGGCTTGTCTGTTTAATTAGCACTAAACAGTACTAAATTGGGATTGGACCTCAACATGGATGTAGGCTTATTGACTTCTAGGTAGATGCATGAAACAGGCATCCATTCAAGTTTCAACTGTGATCCAGGTCCATTTTGAACTTTCTTTTCTAAGATTTTCTTCGAACTTCAGCACAATTTGTATGATATTGTAGAACAATAATTGTAGAGAATATGTCGGCAAACTTCTGTCACAATAGGCCACACAGTGGTACATAACTGTAACTTGATGCCTAATAGACTCAGTAATAGACTTCAGTTCAGTGGTCCTAGGTAATATTTCATCCGTCTTTGTTTCAGTGGGGGTGGAGGCAACTTTGTCCTATCCACCAGTCTGGTTGGCTATACGCCCATGCTGGGAACAGTCGCCCCCATGTGCCTAGATGGCTACGGTGTATTCTACAATATCCTTCCTGATAGGTATGGTTGAACTGATCATTATTTTTTAATAGTAGGGATAACTATTAACGGTGTTTTAGTGGGAATAGTGGGAAGACAAAACACCAAGGAATTAGTATTCTAGTGTTATAGCTAGAACTTAGAAGAGTTTTCTTAGTTAATAATACCGTTTAAAAAAAATATCTTTAGTGGATATTAAATTAATTAGGGATGTGCGGGTACCCGAAAAACGGGTAATTTTCAGGTAGGTAAAATTACCCGACCTCGGGTCGGGCCATCAATTCCTACCCGAAAAAGTCGGGTCGGGTAGAAGTAATAAAGAAACACGCCAATCTGCTCCTTTTAAACCTCCCGCTCAGACGCCAAACGAACAGCTGACGTCGGAGCGGACCAATCGCTACGACGTGGGCGCGGCTATGCTATGATGCTGTGTCCTTGGCTCTTCCGGCGCTGTCCCCGCTAAAGTAATAGGCCCTACTGACCGTCATTACTCGTCTTCTGGTTATTCAACGCTAATAACGGCATAAAGCAAGTTGAATATTACGTACGTAGGCGAATGGTGAAAAAGAAACAACGCTAATAAACATCGTCTAATGCCTAGGCGGCAGGCCTAGAACAAAGTTGCAATTCATCTAGAAGTTCGATCTAGTGCGCATCGTTGCGCGCAGCAGAGCGTTGGGCGGAGTCAGACCGAAAGGCTGGTGCAAACGCGCGATTTCGTCAGATGCATGGCTGGTACAAACGCATGATGATGATTTCGTCGGCCGGAAGAGAAAAATACGCGATCGCATCGGTTTTTCTTGGGGTTTTCGTATCGGAAATATTAGAAAACGATCGTTACGATATTATTTCCGAGAATAACGAACGATTGATGCAGGAAAACGATAATAGCGGGGTTTCACTGTACTAGACCTAGGCCTAGACATACTCAAGCAAAAGTTCATAAGACGCCGATTTGGATGTTCTTCGTGTCAATACAGCCCAGAGTGGCTACCTGCAACCAATGCAAAACTGTTTTGTAGGATTTTTTTTTTAATGAATTCACAAATTAAAAAAATTTCACTACCCGAGCCCGACCCGAGGGTACTTCAATTACCCGAGCCCAAGGGTACTTTCAATTACCCGACCCGAGCCCGACCCGAGTTCAAAAACCACTACCCGCACATCCCTAAAATTAATAAATAACTCTTTATTTCTGTAAAAAATACCCTGTTTTGGAAATTGACAGCCATTTTCTTCTTCAGGTTATTAGAAAAACAATAACTATAATTTCTGTTTTTACTATTTTGTATTTTGGGTATTTTTTATTTTTCACCACCAGTAACTCTAAAAGGCTACAGTAGGCCTACCTACAACACTAGACGACCAAAACAGTAGGGTTGTGCGAACTGCAAACTTACTATTTTTACTTCGAACTCGAACTTTTCTAGTTTTGAAAATCGAACTTCGAACTTCACAAAAAATTTTAACTGTCTCGAACTCAAACTTGTAAATTTATGAATATTGTAATTTTTATTTACCAAACAAACAAAACGAAAGAATCAATGTTTGTGAAGGGCCAGCTTTAGATTTTTTCTTTTCATTAACTTTAGTGTAGGTGGCAAATTGCACTGAGTGCAGAGTTTTTAAGTGCCTAACCAGCTTGCTAGGGCTAGCCTAGTCGTCCCAGCCGGTATACTGAGCGCCTTATTACAGTGCTTACACTTTCCTTTTACACCATCTTTAACGAAATATCTCCATAGGATTAGGGCACCTTTAGCAATGGCCAATGGTATTCTCGACAATAATGCCAGGATCATCCGCATCTTCTCCTGAATCCATCATAATGCAAGAAAAAACAATAAACTAAAAGCGAGGTACGACAACGTAAAAAGTAAGAAAAGTGAAAGTGGCTTAAAATTGTAGTTGGTCAGACAGTGCTCAGTTCAACTCATTGGGTCAGCACTACCAACAGCCAACAAGGAAACCGATTATACTGCTTTTGTAGAAACTCTTTAAATGTTTTAATGCTCCAAATCTGGATGTGAATATCTTTTTTTTATTAACTTATCTTGAAAATTATAAGTTCTTAAGTACGTGAACAATGTTGATTTCGGTTTTATATTGACATTACCTACTAGCTTTAAGATGAAGATAAATTATTTTGTCGTTGGCACCATTACTCATAGCATCTTCGACCTAAACTTCGACCTTTACGTGCGCTCGTATAGCGTCAAACAGCGAAACTGAAATATCGCGCGGGATGTCGAAATAAAGAACAAACTTCATATTTTCGAACTCGAACATTGTTTTTACAATTCGAACGTGAACCAAACTTTTTTTTTAGTTTGAGTTCAAGTTCGAATTTCGAACGTTCACACATCCCTACAAAATTGACCAAGTTAGACCAATTACAGTTGTCACATCACAATTGACAACACTGCTTGGGCATGCAATGTGTGGCGTGAACCCGACAAAACACCATCCAACTCATTTCATGATTACTGTGTGTTTCAACTTAAAATAAATAGTATTGACACATAAATTTTAAATCAATGTTCCTTACTTTAGAAATAACCACCCAATCCCTGAAAATTCAATCCGCGATGCAAAGATGATCCAGATCGCGCTTTTTGCATTTTTCTTTAGTTGCCGAATGATGCGCAAGCAGCACTGTAGATATTCATAGCC
This sequence comes from Sweltsa coloradensis, assembly GCA_024449915.1. Lineage (NCBI taxonomy): Eukaryota > Metazoa > Arthropoda > Insecta > Plecoptera > Chloroperlidae > Sweltsa > Sweltsa coloradensis. The sequence goes on along the minus strand of JAMZAV010000419.1, from coordinate 279,211 downwards.
ACAAAGATCGTAAAAGCAAGCTACATCATTCAGTAGGCCTTGTATAATCTATTTGGTTTGATGTGCAAACTAGGGAACTCTTTCGGTTGGTATGGACAGTTTTTGATCAGTAGGTACTTTAGATTTAAAATAGCGACATTAAAGGTTTTGTAGGTACTTAGACTTTTCGTAAAGTTTTTAGTCACAAAAATGTCTACTGAAAGATCCCAACTAAATTTGAAGCTTTTTCTTTATCCGCTAGAGAGGCATTTGTTGTTCTTGTTTTGTTCAGGATTTCAGTTCATGTTTTTTGACAAATTCTACGAAAATCATAGATCAAAATCATAATTTTTTCCTGTGTTCTAAGAATATTTAATATGTTGTGTTTAAAAAGAAGTACTAGTAATTCAGAAGCCTAGCTTTTCATTTTTCTAGTAAGGTATCCTTTAAATTCTTTCTCTTATCCGTAAGGATTTGTGTTCTTTCAGTGGATTGCCAATTGAGTTGTTGATGACAGAAGTTGAGAAAATTATATGTTTATTTAATATTTCCTGTGTTCTGAAAATTTGATGTGTTTGTGTTTGTCATACAAGAATATCTTTATATTTTGCATGTTAGACCTATCCTTTAGGTTTTGGTTCTAGTATTTACTTCTTAGTTCTCGTAAGTTTGATTTGTTGTCTGTTTCAGTATTACTTTTGCCATCACCGTGTGGCGAGACAGTAGCGAGTCGAGCGCGATCAAGCTCTTCAAATGCCTCGAACAAAGCTTGACGGAGATGATCGAGGTATTAGGACCTTTACCTGGAAAGCTTTGAGCCATCAATAGGCCCTATGTACTCTCTGTACATTTCATGTACCTAGTAATGGTGCTATAGTAATTAATAATGACTGATTGCTGTTTTTGGTAAGTATGTTTGTTAAATATTTGTAGGCCTAATTGTGTACAGTTATCGTATTTGCTCAATATCAAAGCACTGCAAGATGATCCCTCTTTAAAAAGCACTGAAAACAAAAGATATTACCTCTACTACATAAGTAAGTAGGCCTACACATACATGTACCATTGCCAAGCCAAGGTACAAAAGGCATGTACAGTAACTGGGTGTATACATACTGTTCTCTAATCTATATCAATCCATTTAAGATGGGCTTTGCTTGCATCTCATCAAGATCATAGACTATTAGTGTGACGTCAGTCCAGCATGGCCGCCCCATGGCAACGCATAGCAACGGCCAGTTTTGGCTAAAAACACGATTTCATTCCCATTAGAAACCAATGGGAATGGGTTGTATTTTTTTGGCAAAGTCAAACTTTAAGAATAATTCTAGTATTTTATATTTTTGTAACCAAATTATAGGTCTACTAATAATACAATACTATTCAAAGCCTTTCTTATCACTTTTTGTTGTATTATGTTCAAGCTATGAGTCTATCTAGTATTAATGTATTTGGGTACTACAGGCACCCAAGTTTGTTTAGAGTCAATTTTCTTTGTTGCTAAGGGCAACCAGTTACGTGACGTCACCACTAATAGAGTCTATTGTCATTCATTTGTTTTCTACCTCTGCTAGAGCCAGCTTCTTAGTAACGTATTATATTTCTTTGTCTTCCTAGACTCCTCCCATTCACACCACAAATTATTAATTAATAATAGTTCACCTCCCTTCTGCAAGTCTACCTTCTCTCATACCAGTCATGGTCTTCCTCTCTATGCCACCTTCCTACCAGCATCATTTACAGTACACGAGAAATCAAGCATAAATTTGTTTGACAGAGTTTATACAGTATTCCTCATTCATGAAGCATTTGTAACTGTTATACACATATTATGTACAAGTACATACCTACCTACGTACTATGTACTAATATTGATTATGGACAGTATTAATCATAAATTTCCAATTAAAGAGCACCTTAAATTTCCCATTGTTAATGTTTAGGTACAGTACCTATTTGGGCTTAATGCTCTCTGAAGGAAAATTATAAATTTATAATAGCAAATAGGTAGCTAACAAGATTGATTTTTGGCTCGTTTTAATTTAGTTAGTACTGTACAAGTTAGTACCAAATGAGGTGTGTGTCTATAATGTCAAGACACCACAATAACCAATAGTACCGGTACTTATCTCAACCATGGCCAAAACTATAAAAGGGCAGAATCCATTCCATACCAGTTGACTGAATGAAGTAAAAACCATGTTTGTGATTTGATATAATCAATCTGACATTGACTTGACATCTATTCAACCAAATAATTATGTAGTATGCTCCTGAAATAGCCTAGTTGCCAAGAATGCAAAAATACTTGCAGTAAAATACTCCAACGTTATACTCACTTTAAGAGGTTCCTTTAATCTATTGTGAATATTCTTCTAAAAATACGGTGTGACTGACGTTGTCTATATATTGACATGTTGTTGTGAGATAGCAATGCAATTCTGGTAGGATACGTAGAGTCTAGTTTGATTTCCGGTCGGGGCACATACTTTTATTTCAAAGTACTCTCTTATTTTGCTCTAGTAAATCTATTTTCAATGTATTGAATTAAAATAACTAGAACTACTTACTAATTAACTAACATTCCAGTTGATTTCATAGTGATCAAATGTTATGAATCACACTAGGTACGGAATATGGATGTGTGTTGTTTATTTTTAAAGTCTAGAATATTTTAATATCTAGATCTAATGTATTTATGCATTTATGTTCACCAGATTCAAAATCTCTTATTTGATAAACTATATTATATTTCATTTTCGTAAATGCATGTGCATATGGCTGCACCTTACTTTTGAACTTGCAATTTAAAAATATACCTACAACTTATATTTGCATAAATAAAATAAAGTTCACTTGCAGGCCAAGTACATATAGCAATAAATTTATGTAACATTTATTGCATGTTTTGTATTCATATGAGATCCACAAACAGTCCGTCATCCATAATATGCATTGTAGAATCGTAGTCATCGCTTTCATTGATATGTAAGTTGAACCAGCTATACTGGTGTTGGTGTAGTGTTTGTGCTGGTGGTATATTCGTGCTTCCAGTGTAGAGTGTCGCTAGTTCGATATCTAGTTGAGAATAGATGGTGTTATGTCGTCACTTTATAAATTTGACTGACATATTGTGTTATTATAGATAGTACTTGGAGTGGAATAACTATAGATTCCATGACCATACTGGCTAATTATTTTAGTTTTAAAGTTAGAAGAGTTCATGTTACAATATTTAAAACATTTTAGTGGATAGCAACTCTTTATTTTTCAATAAAAACAACGTTTCGGAAATTAATAAAAACTATTTCTGTCATCAGGTTATTTTTGTTTGTTTTGATATGTTTTTGATAATAACCTGATTACGGAAATAGTTTTTAGTTTTTACTAATTTTTGAAACATTGTTTTTATTTGCTATCCTCTAAATTTTTTAAAATATATTCCATGACTATTGGGTACCGGTACTGTAGTTTTCATGAGAATGAAGGGTGGACAATAAACAGAATGACCGTACATTTATTAATAATTACAGTACTTATCCCTACTTGCAAAAATGCCCATTAATGTGTACATTGATAATATGTAGAAATTAAATCATCTAAAATGTTCAAAGTTCCATGGTTGTAAAATTAATTATTACATTTGGTTTGGTTTGTATCTTTTAATGATGGTATTGATTAAGTCTACTTAGGTAAATGTCCACCTTTCACCCTCTCTTAAATTTGGGTACATGTAAAACGGGTTTATAGGTAATGGTCAATGGGTTTCCATGTTTGGTTGTATGTTGGGGTGTTGACGTTAGCATGTTACCAGTTTTCATGCCATAAATAATGTTTATTGTACTGTAGTTCTCTCATTATACTTCCATGCAGACAAAGTTCACACAAAGTATTACAAACAAACTACAAAGGTATATTTTTTGCATGGTATGACTATCTATTGTTAATTATGGAAGGTATGACATGTCATTCACTCACTTCATACATAATCATAATAGGTTTATTGATCAATAGCTGTAGGCCTACGAGTATGACCTGCAATGAATTACCGTATTGTCCTGAATATAAGTCTACCTTTGTTTCATTATTTTAAGTCTCAAAGTCCCTTACCAGCTTATATGCATATGCTTGTGCATATGATTTTTAATATTTCAACAAGAAAAGGTAGGAGGTCGGTTTATATTCAGGTTTGGCGCGTGCCATGACACGTGTTGAATGTCAATGTTCTAGTTGTATCGGATGATGCGAGTGAACTCGCATGACTTGTTTTGTTTGTAATACTTGAGTATAGTAAGCTGTTTCATGGTCTGTAGTTTAGTTATGGACCTGATTTTTGTCACAAGTGGTAGACCCTATGCATATTTTGTTTTCAAGGAAAAGTATTTCTTGAACACTACATTAATTAACTTTTAGCACTTGACAATTTTGTACATTGTTTGTTAATACATGTTACAGTTTGCATTAATTGTTGGTAGTTACTCTTACCAGTACTCCCTCCCTATACAGATCCCAGCTTCCATCATACAGAATAATATGGTATCTCCACACAAATCAAGGCAAATCGATTAAGTTTATGTTTAATGACTTTTGAGAGTACTCTATTAGTACTTGTTTGGCCTAATTTCAAGAATAACGCATAATCCTTTTCCGTTCTATGCAACTGGAACCGTTCTAAATTGCATTTGCCTCGATTCTACCAAAAACTTTCTGATGATTGGTGTTCCACCAAATCTTCCACATGTAGCAAGTTTCTCATAAGTAAGTTACATATAATTTATTGCAATTTCAAGGTATTTCAATTCCAAACTTACTCTGTTTTACTCTCACTGAAGGTGGAAGCTGTCACTTTGAATTACTTGTGTCAATAAATTGTCATGATATCTTTTCAGCAATATTCCTCTGGCTTACCTCATACTTCTTTTGCGTGTAGAAGCAGATGTGTTTGAATCTTGATATACTACTAATAGGAACAGAATTAGTGTAACTTGTTGCAAAATAATGTTTTCTCTGAATACTATGGTAGGAATTTGTAGAAGTATGTATTGTATTGTATGTCAACATTTCATGTCAACTTATCTATTGCTTAATAATATTTGCAATTATTTTCGGATCACCAGTGCAATGAGCTATAATTTGTCAAGATCGATAACATCTTGAAATACATATAAGTTTGGTTATAAATTTATTTTGGTTTTCTTCTTACAACTTTTCCAGAAAACAACTTCTTGTGACTTACTTTTACATCTAATATTTGGTTAATGACGGTAGAGTAGGGAATGTAGAGTTGGGATGGAATTCCAAGGGCTATTGTGTATTACTACTTTATGGGGTTGGATTTGTGTAAATGGTGACTTAGCAACTAGACACATAATCAATTCTGAAGTTCGAATTTATAGATTCTTGCTGGTGGATCGTGTCCAACTAGTTAGTTTGGGCAGTGTTTATTATTTAGTCCCCGAACATGAGGTATATGACTGAGTGGATAGACGGCAGACGCACGGACGGCAACGAGAGAGGCTGGCCACGTGTCTTAGTTCACTCCAGGTTAAGACATGGTTGTTTTGTCGCCCAAGCACCAGAGTCTAGGAGGGAAGCCCCCTCACTGGTTGTGCTGTTATGTAACTTTCCACCCTTCCTATCTCTAACCCTTTCTCAAAGTATGAATGAAGAGGCACCCTGGCCGATCAACAACAGAAGGGGCAGCTTTTCTTTTGTTGCCAAGGGTCCTGGTTCGAATCCAGGGTGAGTCATGGATGTTTTGTCTCCCGAGCACTAGAGTTGGGAGGGAAGCCCCCTTACTGGTTGTGCTGAAGGTGTGGCTCAGTGTGGTGTTTGAAGTAACCTTGCTGATGATGACAACATGGATGCATAATTTGCTTCTTGCGTGGCCCTACCACAAGTTTGGTTATGTGTTGTGAGTTTTGTTTGCATGTAGTTAGCTGATTTTTAGTGGCCACCATCTGCCTGACGAGTCCCAGAAGGACAAAACGCGTCGTGGATTAAGGTAACAACTTTAAATTAGCTGCAGTTGTCATCAGCAGGTGAAAAGTTTTGTCGCCCCCAGCTCTTCAGGCTGGGACTTATGTTCTCTTTGTTTTCCCAACCTGTCAACCCTTCTCCAGTCTCGTAGTTATAAGTTTAGTTTAGTTTCTTTATTCACTTCGATCATACATTGTTTGTAGGAAATGCTTCTCAATGAGAGTGTGAAGTGAATATAGATATAGTTTATATATATAGTATATATATATATATTAGTATATAGTTTAGATTTCTAATCTATATCTAAGGTGCCCTCAGCAAATTGGAATCTAAGATCTGTCTGTCGAATAATTTAGCACAGTAAATAAAGAAAATGCCCAAGAAAGTGGTGACTCGTCACCCCCCGACCAGACGCATGTTGGAATAGGGGTCTGATATTATTATATAAATAAAGTTGGACCGAGCTCATCCAATCGTCTAAATTTAGCTATAGCCACATATTGCAAAACTTGTGGTAGCAAACTTTCTTCATAGGAAACATAGATCATATCAACCTATGGCAAACTTGACACAGACAGTTGGTATATAATTGAATAATTGAATCATGAATCATGCTTTCTGGATTTTCTGGGTAAACTGTTAACACCGTTATCATATTTAACACAAACATAAATATAGAATCAGTGTGACATCCAGTACGTGTATTCCTAAATTAATTAATTGATTTTGAATTTAAAAAATCGTGAGATCTCTGTAATTTACTCATTGGTAAATTTCGGGAATTTATTCCAAGTGTACAGATTTTTTAAACAAAAATTTGCATGCTGGATATCAACGTTTCAATCAATGTGAACGCATATGTAAATTTGGTTTGGTGAATCGTAAGATCATTACTATTGATAAGATAAATGGTTTGATGGGAATTTCCAGAATTGAAATCCATGTTTTAGATTTCCCATTTTTCCCATTTTGGACTTTTCTCTCAATGGATCTTTGTGGCTCATTAATCATTATAATCAATATAAAAGTACTTCATTAACATTATATTGCCAACCGTTGAGCAGAAATAATCAACACCCGAGTGTGCACATTTGAGTTGGAACGATGGGGATGATCATCACTTTTTAACATTTTGTTTATTAAACTGTGCTCAGAGTACCTTTTTTTAAAACTTCAAATTCGTTTTATCGTTTCCACACACTATAATTTAGGTCCTGAATATCTTTAAATAATTATTTGTTTTATTGGTCTGCATGGGATGTTCATATAATTTTATGTGTTATGAGTATGTGTGTTCATTTATGTGGTATGTATGCATTTATTTATGTACCGTAGTGCAAGTGATATTAATGTTGTAAATTTATGTCTGTGCTATGTATGTGTTGTTTGTGCCTATTTATGCTGTAATATGTGCGTATTTTTGTGGCATGAATGCTTATTTATGTGAAGTCTAGTATGCGTGTGCACACTACATGTTTTGTTTGTGATTATTTATGTGCTATGTGTAAATTTATGTGGTGTGCCGTACGAGTGCTTATTTATTAATATATGTTAGTGTTTTTTGTGCATGTTATAAACTCTTTATAATAGTTAGTATGACAATGTGCATGCATGGTGTGGGTTGGATAGATATTAGGTTCAAAGACTCTCACCACTCCCACACCTTTATGCCCTTGATGTATCGATGTATTAAATACAACAAGACCCAAAAAAACAGACTATATAACACATTGATTGTATAAAAAACAATTTTGAATACGTGCAATAATGCATGGCTTTGCACAATGGCTTCAGGAATTAAATATAAAAATTTCCCCAGTCGCTTCGTTCTTATTATAATTATTATTCCACACATTTTTTTGTGGAACGTAATAACTTTTTTTCCTGTGCATAGAGGTTGACACTTGACATTCTTCTTTCTTGCTATCCAGTATAAAATGGCCTCTTTCTCCGACCTGCTATTTGGAGTCAATGTTATTCTGAAGTGTGGCGCACCTGAAAAGGTGTGCTCTGTCTTGGGATTCGTTGGTTGGTCGTATTACACAGAAACAGAATGTTGAAAATATGTTCACTTGCTCAATTTCAACAAATGTCTATAATTTAATTTGATTTTTAAAATTCAAGGTTCAGTTATCGTATTTTTAAAACATATTTACTTTAAGTTAATTAATAATTATTGTTAATCATATTTGGCCTTCTCATAGGTTTCATGTCAATGTTAAGGCTGTTGGTTGAGCTCGGACAACTCAGGTTTTGATTCAGAATGTAGGGTTTATTCTGTAACACTTTGATGCTTTTGGAAGCTCTATAGATTGTCCAACGGAGTTGTGACTGGCACCCGTGTGTCAAGTTAGAATGTGTGCATGTCGTTATCAGAGCACATTTTCAAAGTCTATTTATAGTTATTCTTAGCTATTAGTTTATATTATGTTTACCAAACTTGACTATGCCTATATTTGTATTACATCAATTAACAGGCTAATAAATACTTAAACTTTACTTTAAATATTGCTTAGTTTTTTAAATTAGCTGACCTCAAACGGGCACTCAAGAGTTTGTTTGTACAATTATTTGAAATGTTCTCCGATTGCGACGTGCCCATATCCTTTGAAAACAACTTTCCAATTCAATATTTAACGGTGAAAATTAGAGGTTGGAAAGTGGTCCAAAATGTACCTATGTAAAATTCACTAGATTTGGAGGTATAGAGCGATTTTTATTGGATATGTAACAAACTTTTGAAAATAATGCTAACACTGGGGGCTACATACAGATAAGGCAATGGTCAAACTAATCTCCAACAAGAGTGCAGAACTAATGGGATTTGATATTATTTACTTCAATTCAGAAATTAAAAAAGTCCGCCCCAACCGGGAATCGAACCATGGATCTCCCGCATTCCAGACAGGCGTCTTAACCACTAGACCATCAGGTTACCGCCATGTGAAAGTTCTACTGGAACCACAATGTAAAGAGTCCTGTGACCAAACCCCGATCATGAGGTCCTGGTGGAGAATCCGAGCGAACCAGCTTGGCATTGCCCAATTTGTTATGTCAAATAAATGTATGTTGTAGCCATTAAGTCTTGTTATTGTTTAAAGAATAAACAATTTAATGATATATAATATATAGAGGTTACATTAAATAAACTGTCCCCCTCAGTTAATGTTCCTGCCATTAAATCCTCAAAATGTTCATTATTTTAAACAATCATTAGTAAAAAATTGTGTGTGAAAAACAATTCCAATCATATCAAAGTAAATCATCTTCTATTTAGCTCAAAAGCTATTTGAACTCTTTAACATATTTTGCCTCCTTGATATTTATAAGTAGGCAATTTTATAAAATATAGATATCACCCCTGCAAGTTTTTAAGTGCTGCTAGGTATATTAGTGTTGCCAACACTGTTGTGAGCTGTGGACGCTAAATTAATAATCTAAATATCCGCCAGATTTCATCTTAAACCCGCTAGATTTACAAAACTTCATTTTAAGCAACAAATTTCCATAACAAATTTTCCAAACTGGGTGAAATACTTTTTTTTTATCAATTTTTTTTTCAACTTCAAAGTATGGCCAGTTATTATACTGAACCACGCACCTTAAAATGCTAAAATTTAGTGTTTTAAGTTATCTGCTTTGTTTTTTAAAGTTTTTTTAGGTATATTTTTATACCAAGTTCTTTTATTAATTAATTTTTAGATTTGTGAGGTAAAATTGAGTCTGCTATTTTTGATCAAACTGCCAGCTCGTAAGTCGCAAACCTCCAGATTCCGCCAGCCGCGGTTTTTATTTTTGGCCGCGAATTGAATCTCGAAAACCTCCAGATCTAGCGGCAAAATCTTTAAATTGGCAACACTGGGTGTATATATATCTGATTTGCATTGTCTTGTTTCTTGGAACAGAATCAATTGTCATTAATTTACTACCAAGTGTTTGTGGTTGGGGAAAGAAGAAAGGAGACCAACAGCTGCCCATCTCGTTCAAGGTAAGCTGTTGGTCTCCTTTCTTCTTTCCCCAACCACGAACACTAACCTAGCCGATGGGCACTCTATCACAACCAACTTATTTACTACTAGGAAGCTTCGCAAACGCTTTTTCAGACGCGTTGTTGGATGAGCGTAATTTTTTTAAACAAAAAAAGCGTAAAATTGCGATTTTCATGAGAAATAATTTTCGTTTACGCTCAAATTTCACACGAATATATTAATTCATAAAATTAAGGTTCTGTGAAAAAAAAGTTGCACTGAATCAGCCTTGTTGATTCTGGCGTTGGTCCGCGGGTGTTCGCACTGTCCATACCACTATCGCTATATTACCTATTAAAACATATCTATCTTTGATTGGTTATCCCTCACTCGTTGATTGCGTCGGGGCCCATAGGTTTGGCATTGGTCGCTTTGGTTTACTGTCTCCCACTGAAAATCAGTTATGTGACTGAGTGGGTAGACTTTAAATACGGATTTATTTATTTATTTTATTTATACCTTTCAACTTTAACCAATTCTCAATATCTAGCCATTCCAAACATTCTAGTATCAGTATCGTTATCTACTATGGTAGAGATAATTGTTACACTTCAATATTATTCTCATGCCCTAGTTTTGCAGTATTTGCAAACGTTTTATTTCACATTTACCAATTTATTTGGAGCTTAGAAACAGTTATCAAATATATTTATTTAACCTCACCATTCGTTGTAAAATCACAAAATCCAACCCGCCCGCGGGGTATCGATCCCGGGCCCCCTTTAAATTTGTATTTTATATCAATTTCAGCAACGAGATTCTCAGTATCATAAACCTTGAAAAAACTCCTTTAAATATGATATATCTAACCATCTTTGATAACATTATAATCAAGTTAATCACATTGTACGGTCTTACAGTCGAGTTAATTAACATGCTAAATTCTATTTCACACAAAATATAAAATACAACCATCGCTGTTAGGCACGTTCTAATCGATGACACAATTAGCTGGCCAAGTTACTTTGCCACGCCTATAAATAACACTGGGTCCACGTGGGACAAGCTGCGCCCAAAAGATCGTTAGGTACACGTGCCTTGTGTTTTATTTGCACAAACACTGTTTCTTGTCATTCATCCTTACCTGAACCAAACGTTCAGGTCGATAACTTTGACACACTAAACAAATGGCCTCTCTTCATTATTGTTATTATGTAGGGCAGTTGGATAAGGGTTGGTCGGGTAATGGACTAGTTGTTTCTCTGGGGACGCAAGTGTGCATTAATGTTATTATTATTTCCCGCATTTAATTATCCTAACTTCACGCAATTCTCCTACAGCTGTCACGTCCGTGTCTGGCCATGCAGCGGTGTGACTGCGAGTGCCGCAAAGCACACACGCCCAGTTGGACTCGGGCGCGCGGTGGGTCCGGTATGGTATGGCGTCTCGCCGCTCCGACGGTGCCATGAGGAAGCAATCCGCGCTCCCCGAAATGAAGCGGGGTCTCTCGACGCGTTTGTCTGTGCAAATCAGACCCGAGCCGGTCGTGAAGCCAGGACAGTCGGAGGCCATGCGTGTGACCCGCAAGGCGATGCCCTATGTAGCGATCTGCGTGTTCTTCTTGACGTTCGTCGTGTTCATGTGGGTATTGCCGTGTAACTGGGGAGGGTGTCCCTCCATGTGTAGTCAGGCGCGCATCAAGGCCTGGGAGAAGGTGCTCGGCGGACTGGGTAGGTATAGAGGTAGCCCATGATAGAGGTAGCTGAAGATACCTTTATGATACAGGTAGCTCATGATGTCTCATGATAATGGTAGCCCTTATATTAGTGGCAGCTCATGATAGATGAAGCTTATGATAGAGGTAGCGGCCTCGTCTATGATAAAGGTATATAGACAATGATGAGGTAGGTCACGTTTTACACTCAAAAAACTAATTCGGGAGGTCATCGGTTCGATACAATCCACCAACAGTCCAGACATATTTTCTTCCAAGGTTTCCTCCGTATGAAGGCAATTGTGGTTCATACCATAGGCAAGTTTTGGCGGGGTTATGCCCACACATACGCAGCTGTCATATTTATTTGGCAGGCAGAATCGTTGGCGCTCTTGAAAATTGGTGCAAGACATAAATATCCTAGCCACACCTTGGCTCAGTGACCGACGGCACGGCATGGTCAGCCATGATCACGTTCTAGGTTCGAGTCTTGGTTGGGTATGGATGCCGTGTGGTGCTAGCTTCATATCACTCATACGGCGTGTTAGCACCTTCGTTCCATCATATGCATTGCCAAGAAATAATATATAACATAAGCCTATAGCGCACTTACTTTCGGGAAAGGATCAAATAACATATATACACACAAGGTTTTTAAGCATAGCCCGCTTTAAGGACATGTTTATTGGAATAGCAACTGTAAAAGTTTGTCCCGACTGGGGTACGAACGCAGAACCTCCGGCTTAACGTGTCATAGCTCTACTAATTGAGCTACCGGGACAACAGAACAAACCTTTACTTAATTGCTGTTTCTTGTGATTGTTGACTTTCATGGTATGAATCCAACAGAAGACTGGCATGTTGCTGTCATAACTGAAAGATAACATAGATATATCCAATCACTTCTCACCTCCCATGAGATGGGTAATACGAATACAAGGGTTTGAAGCATAAGCCCGTTTTAAGGACATATGTATTGATTCATAGCAATTGTCGTAAAAGTTTGCCCCTCCAACTGGGCAAACTTTTACGACAATTGCTTTGAATCAATATATGATGTTCAACCTTGGTTTTACTTTTATAGTAGGCGACTATGACGCTGTTATGATGGTACTATAGACAGAAATTAAAAATATTACATGAAATTTTTTTTTTAAAACAACGCTCATATTTAAATGTACTAAAAAGTAAAAAATAAATTTTCGCCCAACAAATGTTTGCCTTACTCGGAAAATAAAAGCGTTGGGCGCTTACGGTATTGACATAGATTACAGAATTTTGTTGTCATGGAGGGAAAGCGCCCAGGCCCAACGCTTTTATTTTCCGAGTAAGGCAAAAATTTGTTGGTCGAAAATTTATTTTTTACTTTTTAGTACATTTAAATATGAGCGTTGTTTTAAAAAAATATTTTTTTCATGTAATATTATTTTATACTTTTTAGTCTTAACGAATGTTGTAATCGAATATGTGCTCACTGGACGTGTCCGAATTTCTACATCTGGTTGGCTCATCCTCACTAGCTGTGACTAATTTCCCATATAAAGCTCTGTTTGATTGATTAATTATGATGAATTGATTGATTAACTAGTGAATGTGATAAATTGATTCATCTATTGTCATCAAGAATATACGTCTGTGTGAAAAATTTCAGCTCGATCGGACATTGGGAAGTGGGTGAAATATCGATTCCCATATAAAACTTTAATTATTAATTATGATGAATTAATTGATTGGATGAGCGTAGCGAGCGTAGCGAGCGAAGCGAAGATTCCATTTCACTACACTGGAGAAAAAAATCCGGAATGTTTTTTTTTTTTTTTCTTTTTTTTTTTTCTGTATTTTTGTCTGTTTGTCCACACGATTCCGGCTAAACCGATAATCCGATTGCGATGAAATTCATGGAGGCCTTCGAAATCTCTGAACTTAGAACTGCCACGTTTTTGAGCGCAATCGGAATTTTTTTTTTATGAAAATCGCAATTTTACGATTTTTTTCAATTTTTAAAAAATTTCTTCGACTTATAACACCTACATGCTTTATCCGATTTTAATGATTTTTGCACAGAACCTTTATTTTATGAATTTAGATATTTTTGTGAAATTTGAGCGCAATTGAAAAAATATTTATCATAAAAATCGAAATTTTACAGGTTTTTTCTTTTTTTAAACAACTCTTTGACTTATAACACCTACATGCTTTATCCGATCGTAATCATTTTTTCGCAGAACCTTTATTTTATGAATTAATATATTAGTGTAAAATTTGAGCGCAATCGAGAAATTATTTCTTATGAAAATCGCAATTTTACGATTTTTTTTACAATTACGATTAATTAAAAAAATTAAAAAAATTAAGTTAATTTTTAATTTAATTTAATTTAATTTAAAAAAATTTCAACTAAGTAATGATTTTGCCACAGAACAACAGAAAATTTCGCATAACACATGGCAGCTAAATGCACCAATTACGCTCATCCAACAACGCGGCGGGACTTAAGCGTTTTCCTAGTTAATAAGTGAATCTGTTAATTGATTCATCTATTGTCATCAAGAATATACGTCTGTGTGCAAAATTTCAGCTCGATCGGACATTGGGAAGTGGGTGAAATATCGATTCCCACATAAAACTTTAATTATTAATTACGATGAATTAATTGATTAATTAGTGAATATGTTAATTGATTTATCTATTGTCATCAAGAATACGTATGTGAGAAAAATTTCAGCTCGATTGGACATTGAGAAGTGGGTGAAATATTGATTATAAGATCCCTTCCAGACAAACACATGAAGCTAATATAAGCGTTGTAAAATGTGCCTCCACCGGGGATTGAACCCGGGACAAAGTGGTATAAAAGTCAAAGAAATGGACAGAATTTAATCTTGTGTCTTCATGGCTCAGTTGGTAAGAGCGGGGCCCCGACCATAGATACTAACAGTCTAGATCCCGGGTTCAATCCCCGGTACCACTATAAGAAGTCAAAACTGTAACTTCCTCAAACGAGAGCCGCTTTTAAATGTTGTATCACTATACTGATCTGATTGGATGAGCGTAGCGAGCGTAGCGAACTAAGCGAAGATTCCATTTCACTACACTGGAGAAAAAAATCCGGAATGTTTTTTTTTTGTGTGTGTGTGTTTGTCCACACGATTCCGGATAAATCGATACTCCGATTGCGATGCAATTTTATGAAGGTCTTCCATATCTCTGAACTTAGAACTGCCACGTTTTTGAGCACAATCGGAAAATTATTTCTCATGAAAATCGCAATTTTACGATTTTTTACGATTTGTTTTTTCTTCGACTTACAACACCTACATGCTTTGTCCGATTGTAATGATTTTTTCACAGAACCTTATTTTCATGAATTAATATATTCATGTGAAATTTGAGCGTTATCAGAAAACAATTTTTTACTAAAATCGCAATTTTACGACTTTTTTCGATTTTTAAAATTTCCTTGGCTTATAACACCTACATGCTTTATCCTATTGTTATGATTTCTTCACAGAACCTTAATTTTGTGAATTAATATATTCGTGTAAAATTTGTGCGCAATCGAATAATTATTTCTTATGAAAATTTCAAAATTACGATTTTTTCCTTTTTTAAAATTACGATTAATTAAAAAAAATTAAAATTTAAGTTAATTTTTTTTAAATTTAATTTAATTTAAAAAAATCTTCAACGTAGTAATGATTTTTTCACAGAACAACAGAAAATCCGCATAACACATGGCAGCTCAATGCACCAATTACGCTCATCCAACAACGCGGCGGGACTTAAGCGTTTTCCTAGTATATTTATGAAGAAATTGTCTGCTGCACAATGATTGACTCCCAGGTTCTTGCTCTAGTACCTAGTACATTGTCACGTTCCATCAAGACCGACACAAAATTAGGCCTAACACACTTTTTACTTTATTTTTATTTTTTATTTAAATTTTTTACTTTAATCTTATCCAACGCCATTAAAACCAGCTAATTACCATCCAAACAGATATCGACATAATTGGATGAGCGTAGCGAGCGTAGCGAGCGAAGCGAAGATTCCATTTCACTACACTGGAGAAAAAAATCCGGAATGTTTTTTTTTTTTTCTTTCTGTATTTTTGTGTGTCTGTTAACACGATTCCGGCTAAACCGATACTCCGATTGCGATGAAATTTCATGGAGGCCTTCGAAATCTCTGAACTTAGAACTGCCACGTTTTTGAGCGCAATCGGGAAATTTTTTCTCATAAAAAACGCAATTTTACGATTTTTTTCGATTTTTAAAAACTTTCTTCGACTCATTACACCTACATGCTTTATCCGATTGTAATGATTTTTTACAGAACCTTAATTTCATGAATTAAGATATTCGTGCGAAATTTGAGCGTAATCGAAAAATTATTTCTCATGAAAATCGAAATTTTACGGGTTTTTTCTTTTTTAAAACAATTCTTTGACTTATTACACCTACATGCTTTATCCTATTGTAATTATTTTTTCACAGAACCCTAATTTCATGTTTTCAATATATTCGTGTTAAATTTGAGCGCAATCTAATATTTATTTCTTATGAAAATTGCAATTTTACGATTTTTTTCTTTTTTAAAAATTACGATTAATTAAAAAAATTAAGTTATTTTTTTATTTAATTTAATTTAATAAAAAAATTTCGACTATGTAATGATTTTTTCACAGAACAACAGAAAATCCGCGTAACACATGGCAGCTCAATGCACCAATTACGCTCATCCAACAACGCGGCGGGACTTAAGCGTTTTCCTAGTTATTATAACTTCAAATATTAAGGCTACAAATTGACATAGGTTTTGTACGATCATTGTGCTCGCTTGGGTTTTTTATTCGTATTTTATAATTGATGAATTGCGTACCTATGTAGTATAAACCTGGGTAATGGGTATTAAGAATTTTATTTATATATTTGTTATAACTTATAAATATGCATTTGTTAAGGTATTTAAATTATAATCCTACAATGTTAATTTTTTCATTTATATATTTGTATTGCTTAATTGGTTGATAAAAATTTTTTACTATTATAATAAATCATTATATTATAATAACACTGGTAGTGACTCTAATTGTTATAAATTTACAAAATGTTTTGAAGTCCGTACCATTCATAAATAAATCACTCTTAATAATGACAATGATAAGACAATATTTTGATATTTAAGAGTAATAAATACATTATCGAAAAGTGTTTTTAAAATTCCGTTGTCGCTCGCTACGGCTACAGTCCTGATATGAACCATGATTAAACAGTATTTTGATTTAATAGTGCCCTATTATCAAACAGATGCTATCAATATGCCGTTGTACTGTTCTGTGTCCTGATACTTCTTGTTAAAGTTATTGTGATTATGATTAAATGCTAATGTCACCCAAATCAAAATAAAGCAACGTGGTCCGTCTGCTACCCCCCCCCCCCCCCGCAGCCTAGGCGCAGGTCGCACAGAATGCTCGTTTGTATAGTATTAAAAATACCCGGTGCTATTTCTGTCTTAGGGTTTAGATAAAAGACCGTGCCAAATTTAATAACCGCATTTGTGTGTTGAAATCCCAGAACAGTAGGCGCCTATGCCAGATAAACAAACAAACGTAACTCTTACGACAGAAAACAATGAAACCAAGTTCGAGTCCAATATTCTGAAGGAAACGTGGAGAAATGGGAAACGGTGGATATTATTAGACCACCGTCTACGATTTTCTTAACTGAGGAACCGTGTATGTTGTACAAATAATGTCCAATCGAATCCATCCCGTTAAAAAAACACGTTTTTAATTTACATAACTGCTCAAGAAATGCATTTTATGAAAATAATGACGGCTGGAAAAGTTTCGGGGCAACAAACCGGTTTTGTATTCCGAAAAAATTGTTATTGAAAAATGTCTGATACGAAAACCGAAACTAATAACGATTTTTTTCGGGTTTCGGTTAATTTCGATCCTAAACATTTACTTTCAGCACTAATAACAAACTTATACACAAAATATCTAAACAATGAGATTCCTTTTATTTTGCAACCATTCCAACACAATTTGTAGACGTTTAGCGGTAAACTGAAACATTCACCTTGTGGACCAGCAAATTTGTCAATTTTTTAATTTTTTATTATTGCATTTATTTTCGGTTTTGCCATTTTTCGAGCCGAACATAAATAACTCTGAAACAAAAAAACGAACCGATTTTAAAATAATATCGGTCGATGACCCGGAAAATTTGCACACTTCACTATCTAATGGCGAACAAAATTCCTTCCACCCAGCGCAAGCCCAAGCCCTAATCATTTAGTTTCCGTCAACTCGCCCCAATATTAAATTGCTGGGTAAATTTATCCTCATTTTCATTTTGATTTATTCATTGCTTATTCGTGTCTAGCTGATATAATATATATATTCATAATGTAAAACTGAGCTCGCTATAAATAATACATGTGATCAATACAAGGAACTGAAGTGGCTGGGGTTGTTTCAGTTCGTATCGTAAGAACGCGATTGAAATGCGAACTCTGAGGTGATAGTAGGTGGGCAGATAATAATCAGTGATTTAGAAAGTGGAACAAGATATTTAAGTAGCGCGTTTAGACGGGATAAAATCAGACCTTTAGAAACACGAGAAAAACATACAAGATTTATTGTACCTTTTCCCGCAGTCAGTTCCAACAGTTATTAATACCATGACATTTTGCGCAGTTGTCGGGCAAGAACAGCCACTGGCACTCTCCAATAAGCAAAATATTACTTTAAGTCAATATTGACTTGCTTGAAAAAGATATAAAAAACTACGTTGTTTTTACTTTGTAAATGAAATAAAAAAACTTGCATATTCAATAAACCTATTTACAAACGATACATATTTAACAAATTTTATTTTGTAATTTATAACGTATACTTGGGATAGCATTGAGTACCCGGGTACTTGGGTTATTCTTATCCGAAAATTATCCGGATCCGCGTACAATTGAGTAATTCTGCGCTCTGTTACTTCTAAATTTGCGCTATACAAATGTAAGCTGTGCAACGAATATATTTGTTTTTATCCGGATTAGATGCTTGAGCTAAGATTGCCAGTTTTTTATTTGACGTGATCTGTAGAATGTTGAGAAAAGAATAGAGCTGAATGCACTTGGATCTGATTTCGGGTAACCCGAATCCAAGAAAGGTCTGAACCGTTTCTGTGCCCTGTCCTAATAGTTCCTAGAGGAGTGGCAATCATTGTATTCCTTGCAGCTCAGGCAGCGTCATCAGCGCGCCCGGACTGGGCTCGCAGTCGGAACCTGGTGTTCCTGTTCGATGCGGGTGTTCCTAGAGGAGTGGCAATCATTGTATTCCTTGCAGAGCTCAAGGGCAGCGTCATCAGCGCGCCCGGACTGGGGCCTCGCAGTCGGAACCTGGTGTTCTGGTTCGATGCCGGGTGTTCCTAGAGGAGTGGCAATCATTGTATTCCTTGCAGAGCTCAAGGGCAGCGTCATCAGCGCGCCGGACTGGGGACTCGCAGTCGAACTGGTTTCCTGGTGGTCTCCGATGGTGTCCTGGGTTGGCAATCTGTCCTGAGCATCAATTGGAGCAGGCGTCAAGCGCGCCGGACTGGGATCGCGTCGGACCGGTTCCGGTGTCTGGGGGTCTGTAATGGATGCTCCTTCTTGCGGTCAGGGAGCGTCACGGGCCCTGGGCCGCATCCGGCCTGGATGTCTGGACCTGGTCCGGGCGTTTCCAGAGGAGTGGAATGTATTTCCTGGGCTCAGGGCTCATCATGGACGCCGGACTGGGCCGTCCGGACCTGGGTGGTTCGATGGACTTCGTAGGCATGTTCCTCAGGCTCAGGGACTCTCAGCCGCCGGCCGGGGCCGCGGTGAACTGTTTCGTTGTGGCCGGGGTTCCTAGAGGGTGGCAACTGTACCTTGGCAGCAGGTCATCCGCGCGGACTGGGACTGCAGTGAACCTGGTGTTCCGGTTCAGGGGTCTCGGAGTGGAATGTCTTCGCGACTGGGCTGCCGTCAAGTGCGCGGCTGGGGCTGCAGTGAACTGTTTCCTGGCGATGCGGGTGTCCAAGAGGGAACATGTTTCCTGCAGTCAGGGCCGTATGGCCGTGCGGGCTCGAGCGAACGTTTCCTGTGATGCGGGGTCCTAGAGGGTGGCATCATTGTTCCTGAGGTCTGGATTCATCAGGCCCGGACTGGACATGCCATGCGGACCGGTGTTCCTGGGTTCGTCCGGGTGCCTAGAGGAGTGGCATCATTGTTCCTTGAAGGCCAAGGCAAGTCGCCCAGGGGTCAAGGGCGGCTGGGCGCAGTCGGACTGGGTCCTGTTCTGCCGGGTTCCGAGGGGCAATCATTGTATCCTGGAGCTCAAGGCAACGTCGCCTCGATGGGGCTCGCAGTGGACTGGTTTCTGTTCGATGCCGGGTGTCCTAGAGGAGTCGCATCATTGTTCTGCAGACTCAGGGCACGTTCATGCGGGGCTGGATGGGATCGTTGCTGCGGGTTCGGGGGCTCGGGCCGGTGCAGGAGTGCACGTGTCTCTTGGACTCAGGGCAGTGTCTGTCGTCCGGTGGGACTCAAGGAGATCTGTGTCCTGAGGCATGCGGGGTCCTGGGTGGACTGGATTCCTGGATGGGTCATGAGCGGGCTCAGGCCCGGATGGACTCGAGGAACGGTTACTGTGTCGGATGCGGGTTCCTAGAGGAGTGGCAATATTGTATTCCTGCGAGCAAGGGCATCTGCGGCCGGAGGGGCTCGCGTGGACTGGTTCCTGGTTCTCGACGGGTGTTCCTAGAGGATGGCAACATTGTTTCCTTGCAGAGCAAGGGCAGCGTCATCAGCGCGCCCGGCTGGGGACTCGCAGGACCGGTTCCTGTTCGATGCGGGTTCCTGGGTGTCTTGTCGGAGTCAGGCAGCGTTATCGCGGCCGGAGGGGACCGCAACGGTTCCGCTTGATGCGTTCGAGGAGTGGTTACTTGTATTCCTGGGCTAGGAGGGGCAGATGTTCCTGCAGGGACAGGGTCCGTCAACGGGTCCTGAGGGTCGTACTGGTGTTCCTGTGAGGGCGGGTTTCCTGGGGGCTCAGGATGCTTGCGGCAGGGGCTCAGGGCAACGCCGGACTGGGTCGTCGACCGGGTCTGGGGTTCGTCGTGGGATTGTTCGCGGTCATGCGGCCGGCTGGGCACGATCCTGGTGTCCTCAAGGTAGCGCATCAGGTCCGGGTTTGGGTGGGAACTGGTATCGCGGCGGTTCTGATGAGGGCAATCGATTGTATTCCTTGGGCTCAAGGGCAGTGTCATGGGTGGACTTGTGATTCCTTGCGAGCCAAGGGGCGTGTCTCAGCGGCCCGGACTGGGGATCGCAGTCGGAATGGTGTTCCTGGTTTCAGGCCGGTTTCCTAAGGAGTGGCAATCATTGTATTCCTTGCAGAGCTCAAGGGCAGCGTCATCAG
Source organism: Sweltsa coloradensis (assembly GCA_024449915.1). Lineage (NCBI taxonomy): Eukaryota > Metazoa > Arthropoda > Insecta > Plecoptera > Chloroperlidae > Sweltsa > Sweltsa coloradensis. The sequence continues at coordinate 258,126 of JAMZAV010000419.1, read as the reverse complement.
CGCCCCCGGGCTGGGACTCCAGTCGGAACCGGGTGTTCCGGTTCGATGCCGGGGTGTTCCTAGAGGAGGGGCAATCATTGTTTCCTTGCAAGCTCAAGGGCAGCGTCATCAGCGCGCCCCGGGACGGGGGACTCGCAGTCGGAACCTGGTGTTCCTGGTTCGATGCCGGGTGTTCCTAGAGGAGCTAAAGAAGGAAGAGGACGAGGAAGAGGAGTGGTCGAGATACTGCACCCCCGACACGGACGGCGGGCTCCTCTCATTGGCTGGCTCCTCCGGTGACGTCACCTGGTGGAGACCCCTGCACGGACTACCCAGGGAAATCAACTGCTCTCTGATCGACGTCGACGAGAACGGGGTGGCTGACTGTTTAGTCGTGGGAGACAAGGGGCTGTTGGAGGCCATCGACCCTGTCACAGGTATTACAATCGAGCGAAGACTGTTTTTTTCGTCAAATCATTTGTTTTTCACATATTAATCATATTTTAGTAAAATAATAATTTTATGTTTGTGAGTTGTTATTATGAGATACGCACTCATAACATTCTAAGATTATAAGCCACAAATTAAGCATACGATATCCGTCATATTTTTGGTTCACACTGCACATTTTGGCATATTGACCAATCCAAATTCTCATTTGCCTCGACTTGTAATATCATCGAGTACAATCCCACCCACCTCTTGCAGGCTCCCTGCGCTGGCACATCTACTCTGTGAACTCCATGCTGCTCCCTGTCGACCTGGACTTCCCCCTCATCCTGCCCGACCTGGACGGGGACGGCGTGCTCGACCTCCTAGCCTCGTGCAGGGTCACCGACGTGTCCCGCCTCGTACCTGTACCCTCGGAACACAACTACCTCGCCATGGTGTCCGGGAGATCAGGCCGCATCCTCGGGAGGCCGTATAGGGTGCCCACGTGCTCAATAGTAAGCGCGCTTCAGCTGCAGAAACAGCTCAGCGTGTCGTTTCTCTGTATGGACGAATCTGATGAAGGTTAGTTGTTTTGTTTTAATTGTGTTCTTGGCTCAGTTTTATTTCATCTTATTGGATGAGCGTAGCGAGCGAAGCGAAGATTCCATTCTACTACACTGAAGAAATAAATCCGGAATGTTTTTCTTTTTTTTGTATTTTTGTCTGTGTGTTAACACGATTCCGGCTAAACCGATACTCCAATTGCGATAAAATTTTCTGGAGGCCTTTGAAATCTCTGAACTTAGAACTGCCACGTTTTTGAGCGCAATCGAAAAATTATTTCTCATTAAAATCGCAATTTTACGATTTTTTTTCGATTTTCTAAAACTTTCTTTGACTTATAACACCTACATGCTTTATCCGATTGTGATGAATTTTTCACAGAACCTAAATTTTATGAATATATATATTGGTGTGAAATTTGAGCGCAATCGAAAAATAAATTTCCTATGAAAATCGCAGTTTTACTCTTTTTTCGTTTAAAAAATTACGTTTATCCAACAACGCGCCTGAAAAAGCGTTTGCGAAGCTTCCAAGTTATATTATGTTAGAACTTAGCACCTATCACTTTACATTGCATAATATACTAGCTCCAAAGAAAGAATGGTGGGGGTAGTATGGATGCGCGGTAAATGGAATGTCGCCTTTGTGTATGAAAGAGAAATTTGTTTTACCAACACAAGCAAAAATTATCTGTGCTAAATCACAGACTTTCTCCGTGTGCTAGATCCACGCTGAGCTAGCGTGAATAGAGTAATTGACAAAGTTGTTATGTTGGGAAAACAACTTCGAGCTATCTGCATTCTTTCGTTGGAACGACTTTAGCTTGAAATGCATTTGCATACAACTATAGCCACGTCGGTGCTCATAAATTAAACAGATAAACAATCCACACACAGACACAATCACAACCTTCTTTGAAAATTGAGTAATTTCCATACTTGGCCATGATCTTCCAATTATTATTTCCGTCTGTAGCAAAGTTTGCATTATGCATGTAAATATTGATTTCTGTGACTAAATATTTGTACATTCAAATATTCTTGCATAACTTTCGGTGGATGTGTCGTGTTTCCTCGTGCGCTCTCTGGGAAACATATTATACAACTTTAACTAGTTCAGCCTAATTTTCTTTACTCGCCATGTACTCCAGCCACCCTCTATAAACATTATAAACATAATGTGTACATTTCAAAATACATACATACATTAAACACATACAAAACTGATTTTTGTTTCAGAATCGCACAAAACGGTATCTTTACAAGTTCTCTACGCGTTGATAACGAATCACGCCGTAATGAACCCAAATACGACCGGCGACTACAAACAGCATGTTCCTACGAGTGTTGCTGGCAGCGACCCCACTGATTACCTTGTGAACGGCCACCGCTTGACGCTAAAGAACCGCGGCCTCTGTCCGCTGTGCGACACCTCCATCCACATAACCGACCCGGAGAACTACGTCGTGTGGAACTACACCTCGCCCTACACCCACGCGATGCGCCCGGTGGCGCTGACAGTCAGCAATGTCAGCGCGCCCAACGACACGTCAGGGTTCATCTTGAAACTCTGGCACTGGATCAACTTCGAGGACGATGACGGGGAAGACGAGAATACTGTATCCTCGACCCCACTGAAAAGTTTGAGTACTTCCGAAGAAGAGCGGTTTGTTCGCGCCAATCAGGTTCGAACCCCGGGGAGGAGCGGACGACCGAGAGTCTACACCAGTGTGCACCAGATCCAAGAACGAACAGTGCTCGTCACATTCAAGGAATCCGGTGTAGACTCGAGAACAGTTAGCGAGCGCAACATTACGCAGCTGTGCAGTCATGTTGACAACATGGACATGATCTGTCAGCCGGACTTGGCATTCCAAGAACAATCATGTATGCATTTCTTCTTGGGTTTACGTAATTTAAGGATGGGTTCTATTACGAAGTAGGATTCGTAGAGGTGTATCTAGTCTTGGCCCCGTACTAACTAGTAGTATTGATGCGATTTTATGAATCGTACTTTTAATACTAATACACTAATGGCTCTACGTTCACAGATCTTCTTGTACTTCTCTTCCAGTACTTATTGCTGACCTGGCCCTTATGGACGGAGACCGCGAGCTGGTCACCTTCTTCTCCACCTACCAGAGCAGCGGCCCTGACGACACATCCGGTCCCTGGCGCTTCCGGTCCGAGGTCCACGTGGTTCCCCTGGAGTCTGAGATGCTGACAGGGGCAGCACAGTGAGGGCAGCGCGGCCCTTGCGCTTCCCCGCCTATGTGTGCAAATTGTGACCAAAGACAGATAAACGCAATAAATTACTATTCGTTTTAAGCACTCTAATCGTTTTTTATGTAAATCAATCTAGAAATTTAAAAAAAAATCCATCTCAGCGGTATATCGAACCCCGTTAGATACCCCGCTGAGAATGGATTTTTGTAATTTCTGGATTGATTTACATAAAACCAATTTCACCTATGGGAGTGTTTCCCGACCAATGAAATTGAGAAATAGACTCTATAATCCTCTCTTGTGCATATATTCGTGTTGCTCAATGCTCATCTATAAAACACTGTCCTTGTTTCCTCTAAACTCACTCAACAATGATTAGTTAATGAGGGATGAGACGACGTTGCGTAGCCCATGTCAACAGAAAGGTGACAAAATGGGTAGCAAAACCGGACGTCTGTGGCGAGTGAAATATTTCATGCTTTTGACTTGCATGCAAATAGTGTTATGCGGATTAAACTTTCCTTTCTAAAACTTGAAACTCTAGTGCTAATATTTGAAAAGTAAGGTTGGCCAAAGCTTGTTTCTTAGAAAGGTATTTACACTCTATTCTCGCTATGTACCGTATTCTTACTGTTTGTAGTGAAAATCAAATACCATTGTGTTTCAGATAATTTCACCTTCAAAAATCTTCTAGAAGTGCATGGAAACCTAAAAGGAAAGTTTTGGAAGTGTGGTGCTACTAAATGCTAAATAATTATGCTTTATTGCAATTGAAAGTACTGAAATTCATAAAAATTATATTTGTATGCTTCCAAGGCACATTTAATTATGTATTTACTAAAAATAGATAATTCCATTACATATTTTTTATTTCAGTGAGTGATTGCGACCTCATTTCCTCAGCCTGTCCATATTAATCATTATGTCCATGTAATCTTCTCATTTTTATCATTATATCATCTCATTTTATCAATCAAAAGGAGGACGCTGATATTGAGATCTAATTTGCCCTAGAGATATCCATACTCGATTTCTCCAGCTTTATCTAGAGACTTGAATTGGTAGGATCACACGATTAGCTAATTTTATTTACATTCCCTCAATTAATAATACCATTTCCTTATAAGCATCGAGTGAACTCTGTGCAAACGCAGCACACTTGCCAAGTTAAAGCTTAAAGTTCATTCCTTTTGTTTTGTCCCATGATTGCTCCTCGTGGGTCCGTTAACAGGAAGCACTTGCAGTTTACCTTATCAATAAGAGAACACCGTAAGCGTCGAGCGTGCCAGACATATTAGCACGTCTTAGTGCGCATGTGCCAACCACGCCGGACCGAGCTGAGGGCATAAATACAGGACAACAATTTAAAAAACGTAGTGACCTCGTACGGAGTAAACATGAACATTTTTTATCGTTTCGTATTTTTCACAATGTTGTTGGCTGCAGTGTTTGGAGAGGAAAATAGCACTGGATTACTGCAAACAATGGATGATGACAGAGAAGCAAGATGTAAGTATAACATGAATATTGTCATTGGGTTTTCGCGTCCCCATCCACTGCCACTTCGATTTTCATGAAAAGGTGATTTAGACCTTATCCTCTAATGCCACTAAATAATTCACTTTGGATCTTGTTTCTCGTAACTGAGAGAATAATGAATTTTAAAATTTACCAAGTAAAAAAAAAATATTTCATATTTATTTGCAAGGAATAAAATTGGTTTCATATTTACTTGTGGTTCAGTTCAGTAACGTAACATTCTTAAATTATTGAACTAAAAACATAAACATGTTACAAGCTCTGATCTATGTTTCAAAACGAATCGCACGAGTATTCTACACGACGGTGTGTAACGATATAGACGAAAACAAAAATGGTTTTTGAATCGCCGAAAAAATTAATGCTTACGGTACTTATGTTTTTCAAGTTACTAGCCCATCAAATGTTCAATCTGTCGATTTTTTTGTGCATTGAATTAAATACAGGAGTGTTTCTTACTGTCTTCTCAACACTACCTCTTATGTTTACAACTATCTAGGGCGACGGTCGTTCGCCCGCAGCCAAGCACACGCGACTACTTAGAAGGCGATGACTAATTCGACCACCCTGTTTACTCCTACCCGAGTTGGGGGGTTTTCAGCTATCTGCACACACCGTCCCGAAATATTTACAATCTTGAAACTCGGTATTTGACCTGATATGTGGCCCATGACCTTCCAAAAAAATAATCAGCCCGATTCGGTAACCCGTTCTGTGTTAAAAAAGTGCCTCAACTTGGTCTAAAAATTCCGGCTGGCTGGTGGGTGGCTGGATGTGGATTCTGACAGAGAGGAATAAGAGCCTCCAGAGAAAACGGTACATCTTAGAACTATGAAATTTGGACCACACTTAGATGTACCTCAGACTCATGCACTTTTGCTTTGAAAACCAAAACCATTTAAACCATTTAAATTCAAAACCATTAATAAATATGTAACACGTGGGCTCCATGCGCGAAATTTGGCATGGGGGTAGATAAAAATATCAGATTTAATAATCCGCTGAGCGACAAGCGATATTCCACCCCCAACATTCCCTAAATCATCCCCTACAATTGAAACAATTCATAGCTCTAACCCAAAATTGAATTTTTATTCTAATGAGTTATTACAATTATGTTTAGATGTGTTTTAAACCAATCAGCCTATTCTCATTTTCCAAACCACATGTTTTAACTCCCATCCCTAATAGTTTATATTATACCTTGATTTCCAGCATTCACAATGAAGGCACCTAATGAGTTATCAGCATGAAATTTGGCATGATGGTATACATAAAATTATGAAAAAAAAACGACGAGAGGCAAGCGATATTCCACCCTAATACCCCCTAAATCATCCCCTAAAATTGGAATAATTCCTAGCCCTAACCCAAAATTGAATTTTTATTCAAGTTAGTTTATTAAAATTATGTTTTAATGTGTTTTAACTCAATCGGCCTATTCTCATTTCCTAAACGGAAACCACATTTTTTCAACCCCCATCCCTAGAAGTTTATATTATTTTTACCTTGATTTCCAGCATCAACTCATGAGTTATCAGCATGAAATTAGGCATGAACTTAGCCGTCTGGACTATGCTTTCACCAACTGAGCTATGCAGCCACCAATTTAATTCTTACAAAAATTTAGAAAATTTTGAAAGTGAATCAAACTCCGTCTAAGCCGTACATCCGAGCAATTTATAAGGAAAATTACATTTTGAAATTTCCCTCTTTCTTTGAATTTTCATTTACAAGTATTTCACGCCTTGGTATGAAACAAACAGCATAAAGATGTGATATCCCCTAAATACAAAAATTTGTAAAAAAAAAAAAAAAAACGGCAGCCAAGCTCTCCTTCAAAAGTCTTTGGCTGTAAATTTTGTGAGATATAGAATTTGAGCCAATCTTTTCATTCTTTCTCCCTAGTTTCGCTTTGAAAAGAAGTAAGATCATTTCACTTGTTGACGAGCGCCAAGCCAACTATTTTCGTGGTAAAACAAAAGTGAAAATGTTAAACTCAAAATCATAAAAAATTACTTGGCCATTGCCTTTTTAAAGTTCTCAAAATGAACCAAATTCAATGGCCAAGTAATTTTTTTTATGATTTTGAGTTTGAGGAAGAATGAAAGATTGGCTCAAATTCTATATCTCACAACATTCACAGCCAAAGACTTTTGAAGGAGAGCTTGGCTGCCGTTTTTTTTTTTTTTTTTTTTTTTTTTTTTACAAATTTTTGTATTTGGGGGGTTAAGTTCCACTTCCATACATGTAATATTCGTTGCAAAACTGTTCACATGTTCCTTCTAACACGTCGATGTACCACTTCTTCTCGACGTCCGAACTAGTTCTATGTTGACTAGTTTTTTCAGCCTCCTGTCCGGCGTGGGCACAACACGCTTCAAGAACTCTGTCTGTGAGGGAGATTTCAGACATAAAAGGTACTTCTACCCCTTCAGACGTGAAAGAATTTAAAGGGCCATCTGGGGACTACATTCTAAGTTTTTGTTACTTTTTTTCCCTCCTGTACGGCGTGGCACAACACGCTTCAGAACTCGTCTGTGGGTAGAGTCGACATAAGGGGACTTGCTACACCTTCAGCAGTGCAAAAAGGGTTTGAAGGCCCCTCGGGGGATACTTTCTAATTCTTGTTGACTTTTTTCCCAGCCCCCGTACGGCGTGGGCCAACACGCTTCAAAACTCTTTGTGAGGGAGATCAGACTGAAGGGATTTGCACCCCTTCAGACGTGCAGAATTTTAAAGGCCACTCTGGGGACTACTATTCTAATTCTTGTTGACTAGTTTTCAGCCTCCGTAGGGCGGGGGCACAACACCTTAAAGAATCTGTTTTGAGGGAGAGTCAGACATAAAGGGGACTTGCACACCTTTCAACAGTGCACAATTTTTTAAGGCCGCTTGGGACTACTAGTTCTAAGTTCTTGTTGCTATTTTCGCCTCCTGTAGGGCGTGGCCAAACCTTCAAAACTCTTTTTTGTGAGGGAGAGTCAGCATGAAGGGATTTGCTACACCTTTAAAACATGCAAGAATTTAAAGGGGCCCTCTGGGCTACTAGTTCTAAGTCCTTGTTGATAGTTTTCAGCTCCTGTACGGCGGGGGCAACAACACCTTCAAAAACTCGTCTGTGGGGGAGAGCGCATGGGGGGACTTGCTACCCCTTTCAACAGTGCAACAAGTTTGGGGCCACTCGCGGACTACTAGTTCTAAGTTCTTTTTGACTAGTTTTCAGCCTCCGTAGGGCGTGGGCCCACCTTCAAAAAATCTGTCTGTGGGGGAGAGTCAGACATGAAGGGGACTTGCTACACCTTCAGACAGTGCAATTTTAAGGGCCCTCGGGGGACTACTTTCAATTTTCTTGTTGACTAGTTTTTAAACCTCCTGTTCGGCTGGGCACAACACGCTTCAAGAACTCTGTCTGTGGGGGAAAAGGGTCAGACAAAAGGGGGACTTCTACCCCTTTCAGAAGTGAAACAATTTTGAAGGCCACTCGGGGGGCTACTAGTTCTAATTCTTGTTGACTAGTTTTCCAGCCTCCGTAGGCGGGGGCCAACACCTTCAAGACTCTGTCTGTGGGGGAGAGTCGACATAAGGGGACTTGCACCCCTTCGACGTGCACAAGTTTAAAGGGCCCCGGGGGACTACTAGTTCTAAGTTCTTGTTGACTAGTTTTCAGCCTCCTGTACGGCGTGGGCACAACACGCTTCAAGAACTCTGTCTGTGAGGGAGAGTCAGACATGAAGGGGACTTGCTACACCTTCAGACAGTGCAAGAAGTTTGAAGGCCGCTCTGGGACTACTGTGCCAAACGCCTTGGCACCTGCTGTACATGTGAGTAGTACCTATTTATTTATTTAACGTTCTTATTCCGTTTTTCAAAGTGATATAATGTATACATAGTACGGTAAATAACATCGTATGATCCTACATGCTCGCACATTCCTTAGGTACGTAGGTATTGTTATGGCAAACACAAATACATTTTTTTAATAACCCCTGTCCCTGTAGATACAGCTATAACGAATAATAATAAATAGAAAATTGTTATCATATTTCATTATAAATAGTAATTTTTAAATATTATGTTATTTGTAGCAAAAGTGAGTGCATAAATTTCCACACATGTATACCATTTGGTATTTTTTGCCGCAATCGTAGAAATAAGTCTCAGATTATTATGTCAGACAGGCGGATATTAACAGGTGTTATCGTTAAAGATACGGACTTTTCACTATTTCGACTATTTTATAAGTCTTTATCTTTTATCTTTGTTTTTTTAATTGTCATATCGTTTGATAAAGACCTTTGTAAAGGTAGTCGAAATATCAATTCATTTTAATAAAAATATTTCTTTAACAGCGAAAAGTCCAATTATAATATGTATTATTAATAATTGTTATTGTGTAAGATATACTGTTGTATTGTATGATTGCATTGTATGATCTATTTGTTCCCTAAATTTATTTCTGAAAGTGCCATAAAAGCAAATAAAAAAGGTGTTGTCCGTGTATCTTAGTTCAGTTCATTGCAAACGCATCCACATCTTGTTTGAATGGTTTCAGTCAAGAGGACCTGCGGCGGCTCAACGAAGGTGAACTCTACGTATTTCTCCAACCCTAGCTTCCCCCTGGGAGAGACAGGGGGCAGGCGGTGCACCGTAGGGGTGAAGAAGTGCGGGGAGAACATCTGCCAGGTCAGACTCTGTAAAGAATAGGACGTTGTAGGCCTAGAAAGAATGAAAATGAATTCTGCATTATAATACATTACTTTATTAGTAGGCCTACTCTAGTACAAAATATTGCGAGAAGAATCAATCACAATGGGGTTATAATGAGATAATGCAACGTTTAATTTTGAAGTTTCTCACCCTTTGCAATTGCACTGTGAATTTGTGATGCCAATAAACAATGCCCAAATATTTATTTCATTAAAAGAACATAACATTATCGTTATTGATATTGAAACAGTAAACATTTTTTTGGGAAAAGCATTTTCCCGTTGGTCTAGTAGTTCCAATCCCCGCTTCCAATACATAAGGTCCAGAGTTCGATTCCTGCTTCAGGTAGAAGTTGTATGTTACTTCGGAGCCGTCGTAATAGTCGTTCTGTGACTGACTGGGTTCACTCTAATACCTCTAAGTTATTTATTTATTTTTGATTATTTTAATAGATTCTGCAATTTTATTTTGCACTGGTGTCATTGCATGGAAAAACAATAACATTTTCTAATGTTTTCGGTGAACCTGGTCAGCTTCGTCTGGACTTCCTGGTGCTCTCGCTGGCTCAACCGGACGCCGGAGGAAGCTGCGTGGACGACGTGTTGTTGGTCGAGGGAGGGGCGTCGAAGGTGCCTCGAATATGTGGAGACAACACTGACCTTCACGGTAAGCCCACTTCCTACTAATTACTGGCCAGGCTGGGATAAATTATTTTAGAAAATAAATTCAACACTTGACCCATATTATGAGTGTACCTACCTAACATGTGATATAATAAAAAATAATGCATTTTTCTTCTTCTATAAAATTAAAATTTGTACAATATTGTGTCACTATTTTGTGTGTTATTATTTTTATTTTTTAGTTATTAACTTCGCATTATTTTAATTGATTATTGTGTGTTTCGACCCACTCACAAAAATAAAGATTCCTGAAAATAAGGCACAGATTTTACCCTGTGTGTCTAAGGAAACAGGTGGTCAGCCACCCCCTGACCCGGCTTTTTTGGATACAGGAGTATGTATAAAATTAAAAATACTTGTTTTATCGTAAAGAAATTCAATCGAGTCATACGCAAAATAACTTAACGATTTACCCCCTAACTAAAGTAAATACATAAAATACCATTTTAATAGTGTTACACAAATCGTAATGGCGACAAGAAATACATTTTGTGTGTGTTGAAGAAAAATAATAACACTTTGATAAGTTACTTTGTCGTGTCGTCTCGACTCCCGGCGTAGCTTCATCAGTCACTGTGGATGATATTTATGAATCTTATATTGAATTGAAAATTAGTTTTTAATCAAAAGCCCTACAATAGAAATTAATACCGACATGCAAACGGTTTAAATTGCTTCCTATATTGAAATAAATCCTTAAATAAAAAATAATAAAAACACTTCAGTCGGCTGGAGGTGACGAAACTAGTAGTTGTAGGGGCCTAAATAAAAATAATGTAACTGTGACGTAGCTTCATCAGTCACTGTGGATGATATTTTCAAGGGATTGATGTTCTTTCGTCAAAATTTATCTTTAAAGAATTATTGCATAATAATTATGAATCTTAGATTGAATTGAAAATTAGTTTTTAATCAAAAGGCCTATAATAGAAATTAATACCGACATGCAAACGGTTTAAATTGCTTCCTATATTGAAATAAATCCTTTCATAAAAAATAAAAAATACACTTCAGTCGGCTGGAGGTGACGAAACTATTGTAGGGGCCTAAATAAAAATAATGTAACTGTGACGTAGCTTCATCAGTCACTGTGGATGATATTTTCAAGGGATTGATGTTCTTTCGACAAAATTTATCTTTAAAGAATTATTGCATAATAATTATGATCTTAGATTGAATTGAAAATTAGTTTTCAATCAAAAGGCCTATAGTAGAAATTAATACCGACATGCAAACGGTTTAAATTGCTTATATTGATAAAAAAAAACACCTCATTCGGCTGGAGGTGACGAAACTAGTAGTTGTAGGGACCTAAATAAAAATAATGTAACTGTGTAATATAATATCAGACTCACAATATTGAATAATACATTATTAAAATAATATCCATAATTACCTATCCAATATATAAAATATGAAATCTTCCAAGAAAAAAAAGTATATTATTATCCGGGCTACAAATAAAATATGTAATGTGAATTCTGTGCGAGAGTGAAAGCTGTTGTATGATGTGAGTAAAATGCGTCAAAAGGAGGTCAAGTTGGCATTGAGAGGTGAAGGTTTTTGCCTTTCGGCGTCCCGAAGGACTAGTGAACAAATCACTACTTTTTCAGCATATTTTGACAAATCAAGTATTGCAGAATTAAATCTGTTGGGTGAGTGTTGACTCCAATGCCGCGGACCCCCTCGGAGATTCTAGGCTGCTCCTCGTTATTATATAGTAACTTGTAGTGCGGAAATGGCGCGAGAGACATTTTAGGCAAGATTTCACAGGGATTTAACAATTTATCTAAGCGTTCTACAGAAATATTTGTTTGAAATGAATTATTCAGAACGACTTCCCGCATAGTTCAATATGGTTTATTACAAATAAAAACAATTATTTTCTAACATTTAATTTTTTATTGATCGACTAAGAACGTTTTAGTTCTCCTCGTTGTCGGATAGGTGTCTGTAGTTGTCGCCCCTCCGCGCCTGGCGGATAGTTGGTGAACTACAGACCGCTTAATTTAAAAGTTTATGCCTTTTCCAGAACCCACCCTTTATCCACAAGTCTCAGTGATCTCATGGGGGACATACGTGGGAAGAGGAATACACCTGAAAATAATTACATCCCTCAGTATACCAAAACATATTATTATATATTTTTAGTTATACGCTGTATACGGAGATCCCAAATTAGATGTCAAATCTTCAAATCGTTTATATTTTTGCAATCACAACTATCATCAGCTGACAAATTAAGCGTGTTCAAAAGCACTGGCCTACGTAATGAAAATAATAACGTATTCTTACAACGTCTTACACATTATTTTTGGATGATTAACAAACGTTTAATTAAAACGATCACGAATGTGTTACAATCTATAAGTTGATAGAAAAAAGCATCCCCAATTACAATAATTGGATGAGCGTAGCGAGCGAAGCGAAGATTCCATTTCACTACACTGGAGAAAAAAATCCGAAATGTTTTTTTATCTTTCTTTCTTTCTTTTTGTATTTTTGTGTGTTTGTAACCACGATTCCGGCTAAACCGATACTCCAATCGAGAATGAAATTTTCTGGAGGCCTTCGAAATCTCTGAACTTAGAACTGCCACGTTTTTGAACTCAATCGAAAAATTATTTCTAATGAAAATCACAGTTTTACGATTTTTTTCGATTTTTTAAATTTCTTCGGCTTATAACACCTACATGCTTTATCCGATTGTATTTTATTTTTTTTTACAGAAGCTTAATTTTATGAATTGATTATATTCGTGTGAAATTTGAGCGGAATCGAAAAATTATTTCTCATGATAATTGCAATTTTACGATTTTTTTTTAATTCTTCGACTTATAATACCTACAAGCTTTATCTGATTGTAATAATTTTTTAACAGAACCTTAATTTTATGAATTTATATATTTGTATGGAATTGGAGCATAATCGAATCATTATTTCTTATGAAAATCGCAATTTTACGCTTTTTTCGTTTTTAAACAATTACGCTCATCCAACAACGCGCCTGAAAAAGCGTTTGCGAAGCTTCCTAGTGTATATAATCAAACAACATAAGAAACAGCCACTGATAAGTTTCAAGAAAAGTGCGATTTTTTTTGGGGGTGGGGGTGGGGGGTGGTTAGCCGGTTGGGGGAGGGAGGGATAAATGAAGAAAAAGGGAATGTTGAGTGGAGGCTACTATCCCGTTTGATTTTTTGTTTCCACTTGAAGTGTACGTGGACTTCGCGAAAGGCGACGAGAGTATCGATATATCGGTGATGACAAACTCAGCCCTGTCCGACAGTCGACGGTGGAACATCGAGATATCGCAGATCGCTTGCGACAGCGCAGAGAAAGGTCTGGTAAACATAGCTCACTTTACACGAACATTATTGTATATGTTTGGAGAATTGAACAGCTGTTAAAATGTTCATCATGTCAAGTTTGACTCTTGTTTAAATTTCAGCAATTTAAAAAATGAACAAGTGAATTATAATAATCACGTCTGACTTAATTAATTGTGTGAATAAATAATTTGTCATATTACTTGGTTATCTCTTCGTATCTCTTTATAACTTGTCCATGGCGTCGGCATGGGTTTGGTCCGCTTTAAACCCATTGGAATACTTTGACGTGTCATACTAGACCATTTTTTTTGGGGGGGGGAGGGATCTTTAAGGGGTGCAAAAAATACCAAAATACCCAAATTTTAAGATAAAATTTGCTCCAATGTTTTTAATTGTCGTTCAAAATTTGTTTTATAATCTTGTGAATCGCATGGCTAGTAAGAATTCAATTTATGATACAAAATGCAAAAGGGTGGAAACGATCAAAACAGAGAGAAATTTTGAAAATCTCAGTGATCAAGTTTTAATTTACAAAAATGTTACACAAGAAAAAATCAGAGAAAAATCTTTTAGCTAAGCATACACAATAACTGTTTTATTTAAAATTAATGGGCTACGTCAAATCCAAAATTTGCCAATTTTTTTAAAAATATTGCACCGGAGAAAAAAATTATAATTTCATATTGTACCCCAAGATTCGGAATTTCTTAAATAAATTAAATGGTACTCCAATCGGTTAAATTAAAATCCCCAACAAAAAATCAGTTGTGTGTCTTGACTATAGAGATAAAACGTAAATATATCAAGCTTTTGTCTTTTGTCTTTGTCGGGGATTCTGTCCACAATTCTTAACAACCTTTGCAATCTACCTTTTAACCATTAACCCTAGCCAACTTACCTTTGACCTTCCTCTCTCGCTATTCCATTCCTCACCTTCTCCATGCGGGCATGTACTAAACCCTCGACTGTGCTGCCCCCAGCTCCCTCCGGATGCCTCATGTACTACACGGGGGCCCGTGGCACCGTCACTAGTTTCAACTATGACAAGGTGAAGGCACTGACACAGTCTCCTAATGGTGCAGGTGAGTGCATGGAGGGTCTATATTATATAGACGGGACTATCATAATCATAAAAGTGTTATGAAATCTCCAGAAACTTGATGAAACACAATATGATAGACGTTAAATAAATAAACAGTAAAGGTTCCACTCAGCGGGTTGAAGTTTAGTCGTTCACATTCGGAGTTTTACACCCTTGGAGTTTGCACTTCCGTGAAATATCGGATAGATGTATTTTTGTAAAAACTGTATTTTGAAAATGTTGGTCAATTTGATGTTGTATTTGCAACTATGTACTTCAATTTTATTTTATTTACGACAATGTATGTATTAGGCACGTATTTTGTTGTGTTCAGTTATAAATTGTGTATTGCGTATAAATAATATAAACATTGCTAAATAAAGATTAATCTACTTCTACTAAAAGTAGGTATAAGGCCTACTAAATAGGCCTACGACTGAATGAATGGAAAGGTATTTATACACAAATTAAAGGACCTATTACTCCAAAGAGTTATTTTTTACCACTTAATCTATAGCATAATACTACACTAAAATGACCGTTTAAAAAATTATATCTTGTAACTGTGACTTTATACGAAATTTTCAATTTTTTGACCCAGAAATTTGAGAAGATTGGCGTTTTGGGAAATTTCTTAAATCGGCTTTGACCTGCTTATTTTTTGTTCAGATAAAGTTACTTGACAAGAGCATCATACCAATCTAAAATGACCCTTTATAACATCGTGTCTTGAATCTGTGCACAAATATACTCTCAAACACGCAAAAACATGCATTCCAAAATCACACCTTTTCTTGGTAATCAGCATATTTTAACCTAACCACTTGTCCAAATTATAACAAAACAAAATATAGAGAATTTACAGAAAAGGCTATACCGAGTACGTCAATAATGGCCAATATTTTTTTGGATCAAAATCCTCCAAGGTCATGGGGCATAAAGATCGTCCCCATGTTATTTATTATGGGAGATTTTTGCCGATGGGGCCGAAAAATAGCAAGTTTAACAATTTTTTTCCCGGTCATGGTGGACCCAATAATTGTTCTGTTAATTTCTAAATTCATAACGAGTTAGCCTGAATGAAATATATTTTTTAGTTAAGCGGGTGATTACCCCTTTAAGGAATTTGTTTATACTAGGAAAACGCTTAAGTCCCGCCGCGTTGTTGGATGAGCGTAATTGGTGCATTGAGCTGCCATGTGTTATGCGGATTTTCTGTTGTTCTGTGAAAAAATCATTGCTAAGTTGAAGATTTTTTTAAAAATTAATTTAAATTAAATAAAAAATAAACTTTAATTTTTAATTTTTTTAATTAATCGTAATTTTAAAAAGAAAAAAATCGTAAAATTGCGATTTTCATAAAAAATAATTATTCGATTGCGCTCAAATTTTACACGAATATATTAATTCATAAAATTAAGGTTCTGTGAAAAAATTATTACAATCGGTTAAAGCATGTAGGTGTTAAAGTCAAAGAATTGTTTTAAAAAAGAAAAAAAAACGTAAAATTTTTCGATTTTCATGAGGAATTAATTTCAATTGCGCTCAAATTTCACACGGATATCTAATTCATAAAATTGTGTTCTGTGAAAAACTCATTAAAATCGTGATAAAGAATGTAGGTGTTATAATGTCGAAGAAATTAAAAAATATCGAAAAAAAAATCGTAAAATAGCAGTTTTTCATGAGAAATAATTTTCTAATTGCACTCAAAAATCGTGCAGTTTAAGTTCAGAGATTTCGAAGGTCTGCTGACAAACACACAATAATACAGAAAAAAAGAAAAAAAAAACATTCCGGATTTTTCTCCAGTGTAGTGATGGAATTTCGCTTCGGTCGCTTCGCTTCGCTACCGCTCATCCAATAAAATTATCAGTGATATAATCACACTTAATAATTATATCCCCACAGGCCTTGGCACCAGGGAACTGTCTAACCTGGACTACGGTGTATGTGTTCGTATGGAGGCTGGTCACTGCAGAATCCAGTGGAAACAGACTGCCGACTTCTCGTTCTTAGTAACTGGAGATACAATGGTGCTAGGTCAGTATTGATAGGATAATGTGATTTTATTGAAGGTGAACTTTGTTCCTATATTAACATTTTTACCAAAGAGATTTTTGAGGCGTTTACTCTGAACCTCCACCAAACTTTACATTATTAACTAATATAAAAAAATAAAATCAATTGAAAACACAAATAAAAATGAAAGAAGACAAGTATCTTACATAACTGTCTCCCACTGTAGACCCCACGGACCCCAGCATCAGCGACGCTCTCACAGGACCTGACTGCATGGCGGACTTTGTCGTGATCCCTAACGCCATGACAGCAGCGGGCGTGCCCGCCGGCGACAGGTTCTGTGGGACCAGGTTCGACACCATTACCTGTGAGTCGCATTTATAAATTACTGATTGATTCAATGTTATCTTATTACTCTATTTAAACATATTTACAAAGGACATTGAACATTTGTAATGTACAAAACGTACCTAAAGTATATTTATCCTTGAGATACAAAGTGACCAGTGAGTTGGCGAGGCGGGGTGGGTCGCCCCGTCCATTGTCTGCGTGGTAGCTACCCCAATTCCGAAGGTGCTAAGCCTAACCCCACACGCTACTACCCTGACTAGAATTTAAAAACATTTACCAATTACCATGACTGACAGTCGAATTCGGGTTCATGTTTTTGTAACAAATAATACTGTGTGTTTACATGGACCTCAGTAATTGATATTCCATCCCTTAGCTCGGCTAGCGATACGCAGACAATGAACGGGAACGACCCTACCCGCCTCGCCACCAAAATGGTCACTTTGTATCTCAACGATAAATACACTTTAGTGGTAACTTGCCTCTGTTGGTAAAGTTTGATGACAACTATTTGAAGAGGAATTCAAACACTTTGATAGGAATTATACTCTCAGCACTAGCATTTTGACTGAGGATTAGTGGCAGGAGAAAATCTTCAGTCATACTTGACATTGGTTGGATTTGTGTCAAGGGCCTCTCGAATTAGAATTCTCTTTTACTATCAAGTTACATAATGTCTCTATAAGTTCTAAAGTAGTTCTGAGTTGAGGGTAAAGGGGGTATGGGCATGTCCATCACCATACCCTGGCCGACATGACCAGTCATGGCCGACAGGTAAACAGAACTACATTAAACTACACCTTCTATCAATAAGATTAGGGGTAAAGCACTCGACCGCGGCAATCGGGAGACCGGGATTCGATACCCCGCTGGGATGTATTTTTAAATTTCTGGATTTATTTACATAAAATAAATAGCAATTTTATAAGCTAAATAACAGCAGAAACCGTTGAAGCAATGTGAGCGTTTTGTTCCAGCTGAAGCCAAACCGTTTGTGCTGACGGTGGTGACGAACGCTGACGAGCTAGGTGCGGTTCCGCCGCAAACACCGGACTTCGGGAACACCGGGTTCTCTCTGGACTTCACCCAGCAGCCATGTTGAGAGTCCAAACAACTCGGTCGCCAGAGATATGACCGACGTTCAAGTCCAAGCAGCGACAAGCACAGGAAGCTTGACTGTCTACATCCCTCCGAACACACGTGAATCAAGTGAATCACTTGGCCCACGAGATTATGTGAAAATATGGAACATTACTTGATTTGAGGTTTTCAAAAAATATTTAAAATTAATTAAACTTTAGTATATATTTTTGTAAAACTTCGACTTCCATTAATCTCAACCTTAGTTTAAAAACATATTTATTTTGTTGTGCCTCACAAGTAAAAGAACATTTTCATTTCAATAGTGTTGGATAATAAAGAATGAAGTGGTCAATTTTTATAACTTCATGTTTATTTTTACTCAAAATTTTTAGTGTAGATTGTAAGTTTTTAGAATTTGTTCACAATATTTACATTTTAACGAGGTCTTTAAAAGAAATTAATTAATCAATGTACATAACGGTTTCAAATGCACCATTGAATCCCGCTAATCACTCAATTTCAGAATATCACTAGATTGAAAGGAAATTAAAAACTATCTAAATTCTTAACCATTAAATTAAAGGATAGGTATAGTTGCCTATTCAGAATTATTGGATGAGCGAAGCGAAGACTTCAATTTCACTGACCCCCCAAAAAAATTAGCTCGGGTGTTTTTTTTTGTTTGTTTGTTTTTTTTGTTTGTTTTTCTGTCTGTTTGTTCGCACGATTCCGGGCAAACGGCATTTATGCGATCTTGATGAAAATTGGAGGGAACCTTCGTTTCCTCTGAAACTTGCCACGTTTTTGGGAACAATCGAAGAAATATTTCTAATGAATATCGTTCTTTTACGATTTTTTCCGATTTTTAGTGCGATATTTTCGTGACATTTGGACCGATTCTGACCAAACGGGTGGGGCTACAATGTTCATATTTCACATGGACATTAAGATAATGGTGATGTATTGCTTTTTGAATAGAAAAAGTTGAAAAAGTTAGCCAGAATCCATAGAATTAAGGATTTAATATGAGGTTTTTAAATTTTATGATAACAATTAACAAGTAACAATAGAAACTTGACAACAACCACCTACAATGCATTCAAAAAGCACTTGCAAAGGAAAAGTGGTCCTACGCAAACTAAAAAAATACAAAAAAGCTCATCCATCAACGCGGCGGGACTTAAGCGTTTTCCTAGTAAATACATAACATGCGTTTGCATACCTTTACAATAATAATGATGTAAATTACTAATTCCTTGCACACACAATCGTGCAACAGATGGCCTCCTCATTAACATCTCTAGTTTAATGAACTCTGAAGTAAGACAAAGAGGGTAAAAATCCGCGCATGATGCGAATGAGCTGGATCCTGAGACTGGGCTAGGAGGGTGCTGGGTAACTCAGTTGCACTCTCCACGTTGAAGGCGGAGTATCCAAGACTACCATGAAGGGGGTGGTGTTGATTCTGTGCCTGGCGGTGGTTGGCTTCTGTAGCGATGATACGCAGCATCATTACGCTAATCAGACCAGGAGAGCAAAGTGTAAGTATTTATTATAATAGTATTTAAGACGGTGAGAATTAAATCGTAGAGTGAGAAGAGAGCTTATACATCCAGCGCTCTCTTTTAAGTAGGTATGCATTTACATTTACAAAATCTGAAAAGGAAAACCAATTTGTGCTGGAAATGTATATTTGCGTTTTAAACATTAAATATTTATAAATATATTTTGAATATTACATGAAAAGGTGTATTTAAACAGTTAACATTTCATCATACACATATACTCATATTTAGAACTATGATAAAAACTTGATTTTTCCCATTAATTTCATGGTTTTTGGAGTGAGTGTAGAAAATGTCCAAGGGAAAAGTTTTCATTTGAGAATGCTGTTCGAGGTTTCGAACCCGGGCCCTCACACTTACGCTTGATCTACATTTCGGTAAAAGCTTTATATTTTACCTGATGATTATGTTGAATAAATGGATAGGCCCTTTCTTTTGATGATCTTCGACCCTATTACGACGCCTACAAGGTAACCTATACCACACGACAATATTAATTACCGTCTCTCTCTCTCTCTCTCTTTCTTTCAGTCTTCCCGCTCTACCAGGTAATGAGGTTCCGCAATGGCCCCTGCCTGGCAGCTAGCTCACTGCACGGAACATGCTACACACACAAGGAATGTAAACGTCACGGGGGCATACCGTCAGGGTCCTGTGCCAAGGGGTATGGAGTCTGCTGCATCAGTACGTATTACACTTTAGAGAAATCAATTACTTGGTGTTAAAACAATAACATCATTTAAATACAGTTATTTGTTAAATTCTGTATGTTTAAAATTGCAAGCATTTTGGCGTTGACTGTTGATCACATATTGTGGACCTTTATGGGGAGGAGGGGCCCATGCTGGTCAGAACCAGCCACGGGTATTGGTAAGGGGAGGAAGGGGGGTTCGTCCTCGATCTGGAACAATACATTTTGTATAGGCCTAGTTAACCTGAATGTGATTTTACACATAGTCACAACACAATGTAATCACATAGCAATGAAGGATGTTAAGAGGTAACATGATAATATCTCACAAAAAGTCGAGGATGGTCGGTTTGAGCTGAGCAAATTCGAGTATGATTCTCGCCGACACCATCGACGAGCAGTCGAGTGGTGGCCTTCTTGGAGGGTGGTTGTGTTTTCCTTTTACCGTGTCACGAGGGTGCTAGTGTTAGTGTGTCTGGTTTGTGTGTGTTTTTTGTTTAGTCTCCGTTAGAAATGTTCTCCGTTCCACGCGCGGTGTCCGCCCGCGTCAATACAGTTAAATGTGTTTTCTCCCGATCACACCAGAAACCGACGGCGGCTGAGGTCCATGAATGGATCTTCAGCGCCCTTCACCTCGACCCGGTCAACGTGGTCGCCATCCAGCTGGACGGTGGCCAGAACACGGTGTACGTGAAGATAGGGGAGGCTCAGGTCTATTCGGCCTTGATCTCCGCGCACTCAGGTAAGGTCCCGTTCCGTCACAGGGACGGGACAGTCAGCGAGGTCAGCGTCGGTCACGCTGACCTCGGTTTCCGCCAGGTCCGCGTGTTTAACTTACCAATGGAACTGGACAACGAACGCATCCGTCAAAACCTGAGTGGTTACGGCACGGTGACGGCGATTCACGATGAGACCTGGTCATCGGCATATCGTTATAAGGTCAGGAATGGGGTCCGCTCGGTTCAGATTGACCTCAAGAAACACATACCGTCGTATGTAATCGTGGGTGGTACTCGCGCCCTGGTAACTTACGACGGGCAACCACAAACGTGTTCACTTTGCCACTCGCCCGTTCATTTTAGGGCTGAGTGTCGCGCTGCTCGCAGACCCACTCAACTCCCCTCTGGTGAACAGTCTGGCCCGCCCACGTGGTCGGCTCTGGTTTCACAGGCACCCCTGTCTCGCGGCGGCACCGCTGGCCAAGGTCCCTCTCGTCTCGCTTCGCCGCCAACCCCCGACCATACAGGGGTGGCCGAGGCCTCTCCAGATACAGGGGTGTCCACCGGCTTTTCGCCTCCGCCCGTCACATCCGAGCCGTGCGTCGAGTCCCCGACGACTGAATCGTCGGTGTCGCCTGCGTCTCCCGCGTCGCCCGCGAAGTCCGCGTCGCCCGCGAAGTCCGCGTCGCCCGCGAAGTCCGCGTCGACCTCGACGTCGCCAACGACCCCGAAGACCCCGAAAACGTCGAAGGCCTCGCAGGCTGCGCAGACCTTGTCACGCGTTCCTGCTGTTCGCTCTGAAGTTTCGACGGACGATGCGAAGAAACGATCGTTTTCTCCTGATGACGACTCGTCGCCTCCGGTAGCAGTCGCTGGGCCCAAAAAACGTGGTCACAGGCTTTCCCGCTCTGCTTCACGCGACCCCGCCACGGTCTCCGTGGCGTCGCTTCGCGAGGGGCTGAGGAGCGGTCGCGATTCGCCAGGTACAGAAGGACCGTCCCAGTCGCCGCCGTCTCTATTGTGGAGTGACAACATGGACCAGGACGATGTGTCGTCCTGAACTGCCTTTAGTTTTGCCTGCACCCGTGGCACTGTTGCCGCCGATGGGGGATGGTCTGCAGCTTCACCTCACTCTCGTTACCGTGCCGTCCGCATGACCGACGTAGACTCATTTAATCTCGCTTTCATTAACTGCCACGGATTCTCCCGCTCCAAACCGTTAATCCAGGACTTTGCGAGTACGCACAGACTTAGCATCCTGGGCCTCGCCGAGACTTGGGCGTCCCCTCGCCTCAACGTGCGGCTGGGGGCCTATACAGTCTACCGGCGTGATCGGCCGACCCCACCTGGTCAGCCGCCACGTGGAGGCGTCGCCTTGTTCGTCGACTCTCGCACTCCGTCCACTCTCATCCCGCTGCCGCTGCGTTTCCAGCATCATGAAGCCATTCTTTGCTCCATCCACTCCGCACAGGGGGCTGTCTTGGTCGCCCTTCTTTATGTTCCTCCTTCCGTCTCCCTTGCTTCCCACACGGACTTCCTTGAATATGTAACCACATTTCCCCGCTTTGTCCTCATGGGCGACCTCAATGCCCGTCATACTTCCTTTGGTGATAGAGCATCGAATGCGAACGGCGTCCTTTTGGCTGACATGCTCCTCGATTTTCCGGTCTACCGCCTATTCAATGATGGTCCCACTTTCATCGGCCATGCAGGTGCTTCTATACCAGACCACATCTTGGTGAGTGAGAACCTTTCGGGACGGTTCAGTGACATCACTATTGGGCCGTCTGTTGGCAGTGACCACCTCCCCCTGCTCTGCTCCACTGACGCTGTCATTCCGCCTCCCCCTCGACCTCGCTACAAAATGGTGAAGGATTACTCCTCGGCTGACTGGGACGCATACCGCCAGACTGTTCTCCGTCTCCTCCCCCCTGACGTTGACGCTTCCTCGTGGGGGGCTATTCGCGCCAATGTGAACCGGTTGGTTGCTGTGCTCAAGCAGGCAGAAGCTGTGGCGGTGCCTCTCAAGACAATCGACACATCACGGCGTCGCCTCCCGCCTTTCGTCATCGGCCTTATCCGTGAGAAGAGACAAATATATCGTAGGTTTAAGCAGTGTGGTGATCCTGCCCTGAAAACTGAATGGAATCGGCTCAACGCCCACATCAGACGGGACGATGTCCCGCCACCGCGAAACTTCTTGGACTTCTGCCTGTGCGTCTCTTGATTATCGCAACGGAGGGAAGTTCTGGCACAAGTTTCGGTGTTTGACGGGCCAGTACTCGCGCATTGACTCTCCGCTGGTTGTCAATGGAGCTGTGTTTGCCACCGCAGAGGACAAGGCTCGGGTCTTTGCCTCCTCTCTTGATTCTGTACATAGTTTTCCCGACGATCCTCTTTTTGATGATGAGTTTCGCGACCTTGTCGAGGGTGAACTTTCCGGGCACGAGCCCTATCTCTCTGGTCACGGAGCTCTCCCCCTCGGTTGTGTCCGGTTTCCAGAACTAGTCCGACCTATTACACTGGCAGACGTTGTCAGGGCTTTGTCTGTGGGCCGCAATACAGCAGCTGGGGAGGATGGCATTACACGTCTCATGCTTCGGCAGGCTCCTACCCTGTTTCTTGCCCACTTGGCGACGCTCTTTTCGGGCTGCCTCGATCTCGGATACCTCCCTGACTGTTTTCGCTCGGCCCTTGTAGTGATGCTTCCTAAGTCGCCTCAGGGAGCCACGGACCCGGGTAATTATAGGCCGATCAGTCTATTAAGTGTTGTGGGCAAAGTCCTTGAGAAGATAGTCCACGGCCGCCTGTTATCCTTTGTCGAGCTTCAGGGTGTCCTCCCTGAGGAACAGACTGGCTTTCGTCCGGGCGGACCGTTACTGACCCTGTTGCTCGCCTTGTCTCGGAAGTCACATCCACCTTAAATGATGGCCACTGTGTACTGGCCGCTTTCCTAGACATTTCACGGGCATTTGACAAGGTCTGGCACGACGGTCTTGTCTACAAGCTGATCACCTTGGGTGTTCCTCTCCTCATGGTCCGTTTCCTCCGATCTTTCCTAACCGGCCGAACGGCGCGGGTCCGAGTGGAGGGGCATCTTTCAGCACCGTTCTCTCTCCGCGCCGGAGTTCCGCAAGGTTCTTGCCTTTCCCCCCTCCTCTATCTCATCTACTGCCACGATATCCCAGTTCCACGTCACGCGCGTCTGTCCCTAGGCCAGTACGCTGATGACACCGCGTACTGGTGCTCCCACCGGTCTGCCGCCGGCGCCTTTCGGTGGCTTCAACTGCAGTTGGACGATCTTCAACTTTGGATGGCGCGTTGGAGAGTCCTCCCTAATGCCTCCAAGACTCAACTCCTGCTCTTCCGGCATCGATACAAAACTCGGAAATTCTCTCAACTGCCCATGCGTCGCTCCATCACGCTGTGGGGTGACCAGGTGTTTGTCTCCCGCGCCGCGAAATACCTGGGAGTGACTTTCACCGCCACTCTTGATTGGGCTGCCCACACCAGGGACATATGTTTGCGGGCGAGGCGGCGTATGAACCTCCTCGTGATGCTGCGGGGCCGTGTCCGGGGCTGTAGTTTCCGGACACTCCGCCATTCATACCAGGTGTTCCTGCGCCCCTTGTTCGAACACGCTACTGCTGCTCTTGCGCCAGTCCTTGGTCGTCACCTTCGGGGTTACTGCTCGCTGGAGCGTCGTATCCTGCGTCGTATTGCCCGCCTGCACCCTGCCACGCGCAACGGCGAGGTGTACGACGTAACAGGGGTTGAACCCTTGCCGGTGCGACTTGATGCTCGCACCGCCTCGTATGTGCACCGCCTCCGCCTCCGTGAACGCACAGCTCTCCTGGATCATCTCTACGCCCCACAGGTTGCCCGCCCCCACCGCCGACGACCTCGGTACCAGTACCCGAGCTACGCGGATGCCCTCCCTGTGGTCGCCGGCCCCAGGTGACTCCTTCACCGAGCGCTGGGGGCAGGAGTGTGGTACCTGGAGCGCGGGTACTCGAGGGTTCGTGCCTCTGCGAGTGCGCGCGAGTGTTTCCCTCCTCGCGGTGTGCGTGTGCGTCGGTGGGAGCCGCGATGTTGGTGTGTCCGTGCATCGACACCCACAATCAGTTTGTGTTTTGTGTTCCTGTGCCCGTCCTGTTTGTACTCTTGTTTGTATTTTTGTTCACTTGTACGTGATTTGCTTGTTTCTTGTCTAGGAGTATTTACCCCGTCTATTTGTGTTTTTATGTTGCTTCCTTGCCATATGGTATTCTTGCACCTCGCAGTGCCAGTGTGGCATAATAACTTTCATTTTTGACTTTTGAACGTTTTTTTTCTCTCACTACTTGGCATGATTCTGCTGTCCTCTCCTCAGTGCTTTCTGTGTTTAACATCTGTGTTTCTTTGTATGTTCCTTTGTACATGTATAGGCTGCAGAGGGCAGAATTGTTGCCCTATATCGGCCTTCCCGCCCAAGGGGCGGGAAATATCAATAAAATACAATACATCGACGAGCGAACAATGACCAACTAGAGACAAAGTTGCAAGACCAAGTGTTTGGTGATAATGCGAATGACAGGATACCACATGTACAATGTATAACGATGTATGATAAGTTTATTTATTCATATTTATCAAAAGTTTTATTTGTGTTGTCTGCGCAGTTGTCAAGACGTGCGGGTCCAGCTCACTGCTCAACAACACCTATTTCATCAACCCCCTTTACCCCCTCCAATACCTGGGCAGTAGGAGTAGGTGTGAAGTCAACATCAGGAAGTGTGACCAGCACATCTGTCAGGTAAACACTAGGTTACATTTAAGAAATGGATATCATATTTTATATAGTTTTTTATGGTTTATTTATGATAAAAAAATTAAGTTGGGGACATCCTTTCCCTCGTTGCTATGACGGTCAAAGCACGCTTTGCTATCATAGATTCTAGAACAGAAGCTAAGAAAATCCGTGCAGTGTTTTATGTTTGTAATAATGACACGTTGTAGGCATGAACATAAAGCTATTTTATTGTATTGTACATATGTGGTCCTCGTCTGTTGCGTATGGTTCGTCATGCATATTTACATTCACACTTGATAATTTTAGCTCCGTCTCGTTGGTGTTGTTTTGTTCCAGCTACGTCTCGACTTCATCGACTTCTCCCTCTCTCAGCCCAACTGGGACGGTAGTTGTGTGAACGACGTGTTCACCGTGGCAGGTAGCAGCGCGCAGTTACCGCGCATCTGCGGAGAGAACTCCAACCAACATGGTCAATATTTATATATATTATTATATTTTATATATTTATTGAGTTTTACCTGGCCATAGGGCAGGAAGGCTAATGCATGGCATGGATCTTCTATCGTAGATGTACTTTAAAAAATAGTAGGTAAAATGCAATTTTTTATCAACATAAAGCAAAACTTTCTTATATAGGCTCACATTTGCTAAAACAATCTCTCTCCTTGAATTAAATCAAAGATCTTTGATAATCAAGTTTCAAGAAATAATGCACCATCTCCCACTCAAAAAAAATTAACAACTTTTGCTACAGTTTTAACATAACAATGAAGTCAGTGTAAATTTGTTCAAGCCGCACCTTTTTTCGCTGTTGATTTCAGTTTGACCACAGTATTATCGAGTAGGTATTCAATGTAAGATAATATGCCCATGCAGTTAGTCTATCTTGATATTGTTTCAGTGTACCTGGACTTTCTACCGGGAGACGTGCCCATACAACTGACGGTGGACACGAATGTCTCGCTGATAAGTGGTCGCAAGTGGAACATCAAGGTGGCGCAGATTGCTTGTGACAGCGTCGCCAGAGGTGGGTTATCGCGAGTCACGACACTTGCAAATTATCATATCCACGGAAGGAAAATATACATTGGGTTGTAGAATTGACTCAAGCGGTTGGTGGAGGTGCCGGGTTAGGCTTACAGTGTACACGCTCTATGCTTTATAACTAGGAAAACGCTAAAGTCCCGCCGCGTTGATGGATGAGCTTTTTTGTAAGTTTTTAGTTTGCGTGGGACCACTTTTCCTTTGCAAGTGCTTTGTGAATGCATTGTAGGTGATTGTTGTCAAGTTTCTATTGTTACTTGTTAATTGTTATTATAAACCTAAAAAAAACTCATATTAAAACCTTTATTCTATGGATTCTGGCTAACTTTTTCAACTTTTTCTTTCAAAAAGCAATACATAACCATTACCTTAATGTACATGTAAAATATGAACGTTGTAGCCCCACCCGTTTGGTCAGAATCGGTCCAAATGTCACGAAAATATCGCACTAAAAATCGAAAAAAATCGTAAAAGTACGATATTCATGAGAAATATTTCTTCGATTGTACCCAAAAACAATACACCTCTAAGTTCAGAGATTTCGAAGGTCCCCTCCAATTTTCATCAAGATCGGATATGCCGTTTGCCTGGTAGAGAGTTAACAAACAAACAGACAGAAAAAAAAAAAAAAAAACACCCGAGCTAAATTTTTTGGGGGTCAGTGAAATTGAAGTCTTCGCTTCACTCGCTTCGCTCATCCAATAATCTCCCACAAGAAATACAAAATTCCAAAGAATTTAAGTATGACCTCAAAACGTACTTACTGTAGAAATATTTTTACTCCCTTGATGAGTTCCTCCACCTGAGTTTTCTAACGTACGCTTTTATCATAATCATTTTTATGTATTTGTGTTAAAATTGATATTTTGTGAGCCGTTCTTAAAATCACTACTTGTGTATTTTTTACTTGTAGTTTAGTTCTTATTATATGTGTATCATGTACATATCTATGTGATGTAAAATAAATACCTATAACCAACGCCGAAACCAACGTTTACTTGTGTGTGTATCTTGGTGGAGGTGCCGGTCTAGGCTAACACGTATTCTACACTTGTTTAATGTGTGACAGTGTGTGAAGGAGGATTTAAAAAATCTATATCAATTCTTATGTTACACTTGAGATCACTGGCAATGTGAGGTACGGGGAGAAGTGTACATTGTAATGATTACCCGTACAAGTTATTACCTAAACACAAACTAGACACAATCATTTAATTTGAGTAAAAATTTACCTCTATTATAAATGAGCCTGTATTACTGAATAGGATATACCATACATTATATTAATAACTATCATAAATAGTTTTTTTAATTGTAAAGATAACCAATATTTGATTAGGCTTTATTTTTAAGTGTCGTTCCTGTAGTTTATGTGTGCCAAATGGCTCCCCCGCCATTTAATAATATTTCAACCCTCTGCCCCCAGCCCCTGTCGGCTGCCTCATGTACTACACCGAGCGCATTGGGAACGTAATGAGCTTCAACTATGGGATGGCAGTTAATCCGATTGTAGATCCCAACTCTGGTAAGATCTCACTTCAATGTCTTACATCAGTACACCCATACTAAAACAATGCACTAGTTCAACTTGTACGGTGTGACAGGAAACAGGGGGACCCGTGAGATGGTGAACGAGAACTACGGGGTGTGTGTGAGAGGCGACCAAGGCTACTGCAGCATAGAGTGGAGCCAAAGTGCCACTGATGCCTTCACTGTGTCCGGGGATTCTCCTGGGGTAGACCAAGGTAACGTCAGACTCTACACTAGGGAAACGCCAAAGTCGTTGTTAAACGAGTGAGTGAGCCATGTGTTGAGTACCCGATTATATTTCTTTTCTTCCCCCTACCTTAGGCCTACCTAGCCTATCATAGGCTAGAGAGGCGCATTATGACCTTACAGTTGACGCGCCCGTCCCGTATACCAACTAAACTTAAAAAAAAACTATTATTTATACGAATATAATCAAACTTAAATGCAAATGTTCCCGGGTACTCACCACATGACTCGCTCACTCGTCTAACTACGACTTTGGCGTTTCCCTAGTCTAGTTGGTTAAGGCGCCCTTGTAGCCGAGATGTGAAAGAAGTGGGTTCAATCCCCTGGTCGGGAAAGATTTTGTAATTTCTTGATTGTATTTCAAAAATAATTAAACATTTTTTTGAAATGCATATAACGCTGTGTAGTCCATCATCTGTGGCAATAGGGCCTACTATGGTAAACATAGCCAGTACGAAATACGTGAAAATATTGCAAGGTTTACTCAATCTACGAGCGAAATTTGGGGGTACCTTGACGTGCAATATTCGACAGACCTTGCAGGGGCACGGCATTTCACGGCCAGGCGAATAACAAACAAAAAATATCTTTTCAAAATCTAAGACATTGTCGTTAAAATAATTTCTAAACATTGGAAGTCTATTTTTCAGTTTATTATTTCTTGTAGGTTTAAATCGCCATGAATCTTGCTGATTTTGTTAGCAGTTCTCAATAAACTCGTACCGGATGTCTGTTTAAAATTTCAGCGCAATCTGTTCAGCGATTCGGCTGATTTTCAACGTACACACACACACACACACACGCACGCACGCAGAAAAACAATAAGGGCCGTTTAAGTCGAATGGAAATCACTACGTTCGCTACGCTCACTCGTTCAATCAACGTAACACCACAGAATTCAGCCTCTGGATTATTTGTTTTTTAATGAAGCAAAAATCTTTCACTCAAAATACCGAAGAAATTATTAATTGAAACAGTAATTACAATATTATCTTACTATATTAATATTATATTTGACAAGAGTTATTTTGATAGTTTGATTATGAACTGCAAGGATCTAGATTATTGATTTGTCTTGACTCTTCTCAAATGCCCACATTTCCTCATTTATATCTTATTGATTGTTTGAAATGAATAAAAACATTTGCTTTTGACGGGTTTGAAAAAATAATAGATGAGTACTTTCAAACAACCTGGTGTATGCAATTGCTTTCTTAATGTTGTGAGCAACTTGTCCTTGGTCAGGTCCCTACTTACATAAAAAATAATAAAATGTAAATATGCCTATTTATTGTTGAAACAATTGGCTCATTTTCCAACGAGTGTATTGCATAGACCCTGTATAAATCTCAATTACAACCTGAATGAGCATACGTTCTCCCAGGAACCTCCTTGGCAGCAGTGACGGGAGCCACCTGTCTGCAAGACTTTGTTGTGATTCCGAACCCATCGCGGGATGGCATTCCTCTGGAAGCCGACAGATTCTGCGGGAACGCACTTCCTCCAACCACAAGTAAGATTGCTATCATGTAGAAGATTTCTCATATTATACGTCTAAATTTTAGTTGTTTGTGAACATTGCTCATCAGTATTCCTTTGGAACAATAATATTACAGGTCTAAACATTTAAGTGATTCAACATTTGGTATTCTTTTAGTGATTATGACCACAGTATTGCATATACTCTTTATACTATTGTGAGATGATAGTATAACTCTAGCCTATAAAGTGATGATTAGCAAGCCTCAACATATGTCATATTTTTGCAAGTAAAATATCATCTAGTTATAAAACTTAAGTTTATTTTTGAATCTTTTAATTCCCAGTTTGTAAAATTATGTACATGTGAACGTAAGTGGGTGTATTTACTGAAAATGTTTTAAATGTTGTGCCTGTTCAATTCAACATAAACGTGATGAACAAGTTATAATCGTATACAATATGCATACAATAGTTAATTTAATTTCATAACATATTTTAATGATACTCGTATATCCGGCTTCTAAATAGTTACGCCATGTTCCAGCATCGTCGAGGCCGTATGTGTTGACCGTGGTGACGGACTCCAGCGAACACTTGACCACTCCTCCTTCCGACATAGAGAACAGGGGCTTCAGCCTAAACTACAGGCAAACACTGTGTGTATAATGAAGGTAGCAACCAGTACCATGTACGATATACCATACCCATAGGAAGACTGTTCTACCCATGAAGCCTCAAGCTATTACCTTTTGGTTTTGCATTACAAACAATGCAATACGAATTTAAGAGATGTATTTTTAGGAAGGTAAAGTATTATAGTGATGGTTGCTTTATTGCAGTGTTTTGATGAGACAAGTATCTTATAAATATCATATGCATTGGCTTGATGGAGGCTGGACACATTGTTGGACAGGACTATCCTACATTGCTGTAAATAACAAAAAAATTATAGACTTAATAACAATTTTATTCAGGTGATCACTTGACAGTGAGAAACTCAAAGTCTATTTTAATACATTTTGTGACATTAATTTGTACAATTAACAGAATGGTGTAGGAAATTCTACAAGTTGTTAAACTGTAGGTCTATGCAGTGGAGTGTAATTACATTTAAAAATGGGGAAATAATATGCATTCTAATTTACTAATGCAGTCAACATTCTAGTAAAAAATAAAATTCCAATTCTACCCCAAAAAGATTTGGAAGATGATAGAAACATTAAAAGCCCTAATCAAAGAACCACAATGAACGAGTATTGTTTTCAACTTTTCAAAACATAGGTCTAATTAATAATTACCTTATTTGGCATGAAACTAATGCAAATTTTGAATACCTTCTCTCAACGCATGATCCAATAAGTAAAAAATTATCAGACTTCAAAGTTAACAACTTGACATTTACCAGTAGGCTCTACCTAAAAATCTGAAAATGCTGTACGTAAGTAGGCCTATCAGCCTGTCCTATCCTATTTGTATCACACATCAACCATATCCATCATCCCAAGATAATATTGTGGCGTTTGACTCCTACTACGCTCATCCACTAACGTTAAATCTTTCAAAATGCACGTCTCTATCTTATTTAGTTTATTGGGCGCCAGTAATAACTCTAAGTTATTACGAGTTGTTCTACTCATTAGTCCAAGGGGACTGTTGAAGACCAAGGAAATATCCCGAGACAAAATAACACTGACTTACAATGCAATGACATGCGCTCACCACTTCGTGTACACTGTAGGGCACAACCCTTGCACCACAGCGTACACTCAGCTCACCGGATGCTAGACTTCCACAGGGGTGGGGCGAGGCTGGCTGCTTCCTCCGTAGTCCTGGATGCTGGCGCACCTGCTTAGCCTAGTATCTATATTCTAGGTTGTTTCTGGTTTTATAGGGTGGCTGAGGGCCTGAGATTTGTAATAGGAAGTTAAAGGTGATGTGAAGGACATTCCGGGCAATGCATTCGTACACTGTAAAAGTTGGAATTCCGTAATATAATGAGATCTGAATAACATGTGATACAAGGTTAAACAATGACTCGATTTTAACTTCCAATGCATTGGTAAACAAGAAAAACCCCCATTTAGAATACATTCATAATTGATACAGGATAAAACAAAACTGGTATGATTAAATAAATTTAGTACTCAACACTGTCCTTTTGGTATGCTGACCGCATGGTTGTTGTTCGACGACGCGTCTTTCACACGTGTACGAGGCGTAGTTGCAAGGAGGGAAAAGTTGAATTTGAGGCGGAAACCTGGCGTCGGCGTCCCTTGGTTTGGAAGGCGGACCGGTTGCGCGTCGGCGTCGAAATCCCAAGTGGGTGGATTGACCCGCACTGCTCGTCGGATAGCGGATTACCCGGCACTTCCCTCTCCTCACGCACTGGCTCGCGTGGGCGCTCCAACGGTGTCGATTACAATAGGGTGGACATATGGATGATCACAGGACTCAACCAAAGGAGAACTCCAACAGGAGTGTGGACCTAGCAGGTACAAATGGTGTGGGTCCTGAGGTCTCCGTGTGTTACCACGTGGTCGGCTTTAAATGGAAATTCGAACATTATCGAATTAAAAAGGATGGATTGAAGTGTATTTCTATTGCTATTGCAATAGAAATGAATTTAGATAGGTTTGATTAGGCCTGATGGGTGTAGAGTGGACCCTAGGGATAGCGTGGTCGTCATGGTGAGCGGGCTTGGGTTAGTACCACATGGCGTGGCTATCTTCTTCTCCCACAAACGCCGCTAAATATCGATGAAATTTATAAAAACGCACTACAATACTCTTGCGTGTTCCCTAGGCCTCTTTCTGGCTCGCACAAACACTGCCATTGCGGCTATTTACGCGATTATTCACACGTACTGATTCGCAACGCGCACGTAGGTATAAGCACCTGTATGCTCCACACAATCAAAAGCACTAGTGAACGGCCCTCCCGCTCGTTCTTGAGGTCGGCTGGCTTCCCTAGCTGGCAAAACTACAACTAGCACCGCATGACTGGACAATACGCATCCCCTATTGGGCAGCGCTCGGCGTGCTCTCGTTTGTCCCAATCACCAGCCAGCATCTTTTCTTCCAGATTCCGCCGCTCGTGGCACACAGCTCAAAACTAACGGTACAGGTGCACAGCGTTGCAATTCAGCAAGCTACGTTTGCCAAACCGTCATGGCCTACACCCCTGCTATTGGTGCATCCATAACTCCCGCTCGGAATCGACTTCTCTCTCTCTCGATTCTAGGAACTGAGTTGCCGAGGCTTCACCAAAAACTCCGCCAACTAGCCCTATTCTCGACCAAGGTCACATGAAATTTAACACAGTGGAAATTATGCCCCTGGTTAGGACACAATCCCTGGCTCTTAGACTTATTATCCCACATAGAAATACATTATCATGAAAATAAATTATCATTGAAGATGATGATTTATTTTTAGATGGCTAATTAATTTGCATATTTATGGAAATTAATTGCGAAAAATTTAATTTGGACAGAGGGGGCAAGGCCACCCGTTACAATATACCTAATCAGATTTTATTTTATTGCGCAAATTCTAGGAGATTGATAAACACTAAACAGTCCCCATCCCCTTTGCAAAGCAAAGGAACCATGTAATACAGGAAGCAAACAATCGTGGATGCTTCACTGGACGTGTGATGACATTGTGGTGTTGGCGCTTGATGGTGAAATGCAACACTTAATAAGGCTCACTTAGCATGTTGCTAAAAATATCTAGATTATAATTTGGATGTTAAACCTACATACTAGTTTGGACGGTACCTAATGAATGAATTAATAAAGTTACGGCAGTTGTAAATACTTATGTTGTTCTATAGGTTATACATTACACGCAGGAAGCTGAAGATAACATACAAAAATATATCCACATAAAATAATAAGAATAACATTAATTTCACGAAATATAACAGCAATAGCAGAGCAGGCGTAGGCCACTATGTCCCAAAATAAAGTAAGAAGTTTATTGTAAACTACAAGACATGACACAAAATTAGATTAGCCCTCCCCTACCTATTAATTTAATTTCATCTACCCATAGCAACACTGCCCCCATGATTTGTAACAACTTCTTTCATATCTTGGTACCAATGTCCAATCTTGGTATGGGTGAGCACATCCCGAAACGCATCGCATCCTTCTATACTATTGAGGACCCCATATACAGCCAGATCAGATAGATCGGGACTGTAACCGCCCATAAACGGTGTTCCCTGTTTCTTTATCGACTTCACCCAAAAGTTGCACTCGTCGTATAAGGACTGGCGGACGTCGTCGCGAAGGTTGTGCCGCTTCTTCAGACGCTTGCCAATGAGCCACATCGCAAACGCTCCAACGTAGATGACAAGGTAGCGTTCCCATGCTGAGAACTGCTTTTCCCATTCACCTACCTGTAATATAAGATAAATGAATTTTACCAGTATGTCAAGTGTTAAAAAGTTAACATTTTTAATGATATTGATGACTTACAGAACTCATGGTCCACGTAATTCATATTAATCTCTGGCTACAAACAGAATCAAAACTAAACAAAAGCAATGATTTTATCAACTCCTACAAAGAGGTTAATAATGTAAGCCTCCCACCTAGATGTTAATCCCTTCAATTGTAGCTCAGCACTCAACATACGTACCTATGTTTAATTCAAAGTTCAAACTAGTGACAAAGTTCCTACAGAAGCTGTAGGCAGGCCAATATCCAACCATTTTGTTCCCCCATTTATTTTCAATTCCAACTGTTGAGTTTAGAGTCCCTTGGAATTTGCTTGATAATACGTATGAGTAATTCCAAATTAGTCAAGTCTGGGACATGCATAAACTATGAAATGAAATTACAAACAATGAGAGTGGCTACAAAGAAGTGATGACATAGGGTACGGTACTCAACTCGATAACTACTCCCGACTCCTTTTGGAGTCGACTTCATTTTCAAGGAGTCTAGGCCTATTCCTTCGAGTGTGGGTTGTGGTGGCAGATAACCTAGATTATGCTATGTAATAACTAGGGGTGGGCGAACCTAGGTTTTTGACTTTCGAGCCAAACTCGAACTTTTGAACCAAAAAATTTTGAACTTCGAACTCGAGCCGAACTTTTGAAAATCCATTATTATTCTGTAACGAATACAGAAATAAAATTTAAATAAAAAGTTATAAAAAATCTTTAATTTAAATATAAAAGCTCAAAATAAAGGCTCCATTTCGTCATAAAAAATTCAATTATTTCAAACTATTTTTTCAAATTTTGCGTATTTTCAAATTTCCCGCCGTTAAGTTTCAATAATGTTGGTACTTCGTAGATCAAGAAGCAAAATTTCTAGTTTGTGATTGTTATGTTGCCGACCCTGCACGACGAGTGTGAATTGTGACGATCGAGCCAATCACAGATGCGCACCGCCTTCTAACAGATAGCTTCGTCGTGACGTCATGGCGTGACAAAACGAGAACTTTTCAAGGCGCTGGAACTTGGAAAATCAGCTGTTAGAAATATCCAGTATGGCGATCGCTGCTTTGTTGTTTTATTACGCGAACGATGTATTCAATCAGTTTTTGGCGTGTTTTTGGCGTAATTTCAAGACGAAGTTCGTTTAAAGTTCGAAGTTTTGATAAAAACCGAACTCGAGCCTAAAAAGTCGAGCCCGAGCCGAACTTCAAAAAAAGCTCGGCTCGGGCTCGAGTTTTCGAACGTTCGCCCACCCCTAGTAATAACAAGTCAACCTTACAAACAAACAATGAAGTGTTGTTACTTACTGCCAAAACATTACTCCCGCCTAAATGCGGCCAAGGAGAGTGTTTAGCATTGGTCAATGATAACATTTTCCTTCTTTTCTTTTTATTGACGATCAAGGAGTCGACTCGTACTCGATTCCCAAGGATCCGGAGTCGACTCCAATATTTACTACCCGATGTCATCACTATTCACTACCTACTACGAATGATATAATTATTGTCCAAAATAAGCCAATTTGCTTTTCAACACTTGTTTTAAACTGAACTAACCTGTGAGAACCAGTTGAACGCCTGAAGAGCTTCCTCTCGTGTTCTATACACATTCGGCGAGAGAACGTGGACTAAGACGTCATCTGTCCATTTTCTCCATTTTCTTTCTTGTCTACAACAAAAACACTCTTGTCAGTTTCAAAGACAGCGTTGATACAACATTTCAATCAAGATTATGATAAACAAAACCAAACTAGGTAATTAATAATAACTTTACCAGTTGACTACACGTCTACCAAATAATTTCAGACTCATACTATTTTACTCAAATTCTAGTCACAATATGCTTACGTTCTACCAAGGGCACCTAAAAAAGAGATGTGGTCAACTGAATGTGAGTTACCCTATTTTCAGACTTCAGACGCAGCCACTGACCGCAGAACTCCAAACCTCTCCAATTGAAACTATACAGGGGACTTCAGTCTCATGTTTGGACGTTCCCCCCGTTATTTATATTTGGAAGTTGCTGCAGATGCAGAATTAGAGGCTATTGTTATGAATTGGCTACCATAGATTGTTTTTAAATGTCAGCTTGCTTATGTAAAGCATAAAATCTAGGAAATAACACTTACAATATATTTTCCTTTGTCCTCCCTGAGGGCATGTCTCCTTGGAACATAAGGAAGTAGCGGTTCATGATCTCTGACTTCAGACTTCCGCTGTCGTCTTTGAACGATATCGAAGGGAAATATTTCACCACAGCGCTTAGCCCCGGTTCTCGGTCGTGAAGGAACGAAGTCAAAGCTGACACGATCATGGAGCTGTCATTGAGTTGCTGTAAACAATCATTATTCATTAATATATTTATTTGTAAGGAAAAAAACAATGCTCTAAAGTCTATTAGATTGGCGATTATCAAAATATTGAACAAATTTATGTCCATTGTCCATGCATATTACTGCATGTTGTAGGCCTACTGAACTGTAGGGACAAATACGTTCATTGTAGGGCTAGGTAAAGATGCATTCAAAATAGTAGGTACCTACTCAAACTCAAGTGGTGACGAGATCAGTAGGGCCTAGGCTTAAGTTTCCCCAGGAGGTAGGCCCTACCTGGAAGAGAAGGGAAGGTAAGGGATTGTAGGGGGAAAACAGTCATGGGGTTTAGAAACAGGCTAAAGCAACTGCCAAACAGTGATCCAGCCCATGATGAAGAGCTGATTGGGGGGTTGGAAGAGGTTAAAGGAATGAAAAGAAGGGAGCAATAACGAAAAAGGCCAATAGCTAGTAAGTAAAGAAACCTTCCACCGACCAACTGGCTAACCGTAGGAAACAGCAAACAACAGCAATGACACTAGGTAGGCCTATATTGCTAAAACAGGAGGCTTTGGCTACCTGGGTAGGAAGGAGCCTATTCAGTATGTAGGTATACCTACAGATTGTAGTTTCATTTTTTAAACCTTAAAATTGTTAGTGCACAAGGCAAACCTCTTACGGAATACTCCCGAGCATGGTCTGTCATGTGACGAGTCTTAAATTAGGAACCCTACACAAGTAAATCCATCTCTATCTAATGGCCTGTATGGAAAAACATCTTTACAAAATTAGCCAGTAACCAGTTGTCTGCCCTAACTTAGACCCCGTTTTTATTACTCGCTTCGAATGCCGGTTGAAACGACGTGCGTAACCGACATGCGTTTTCATTGACCGTCGTCAGCAATCACAACACAATGGTAACATAACCAAAAATGTATTTATTGTATTTAGGGATTGGGGGTAATGCATGTGATTGGTCTGGCCTCTACTTATAGTTAATAGCCTACATATTATATTGTCTTGAATCAACAAGCAAAATATTGTGTAGGGCCTAGGGCCTATATATTTGAAGTTATAGGGCCTAGGCCTATGTAGTTTGTTTACGTCGCTTGCAATCAGCTCAGCAGTGTGGCCGGCCATCTTCAAAGTTTACGCGAGTAACTCCGAGTTCCGACGTGGGTTGAAATTTTAACTAGTGTTGCAACGCTGTGCGTTCACACTACAAAAGTTACCCACGTTATCGGCCAACCCTGCGCTAGAAAGTGAGTATAATAAAAGCGGGGTCTAAGGGCTATGAATTAATAACACCGCCAGCCAACCTGATATCCATCTTCTACATGAGCCAACAAGATTGGCACTTTTTTATACTCGGACCACTTGATTTGTTGTCTCAGCACTGGGTTTACTTCAACAACATCATAAGAGAAACCATAATAATCCAGATAGGCTCGAACTTTACAACAGAAGGGACAAGTTGTATACTGAAATAGTGTTAGTTTCAAGCCTGTGTTGTCTGTAGGAATCAAAACCTGTAAATAAAAACAAACAAATATCAGGCAAGTAGGCCTAGGCCGGCTCAACCTTAGAGGAGAGTTACAGGCCTCTAGTAATCTTTATTCACTAGACTGATCCATGGTATGTAGGGCCTATAAGGCTATTGTTTACCTGTCGAGATGGCTGAATATTTGGAAAAGACTTCAGTATCATACTGTCAGTGCCCATTCCTTGATTCATTACAGGTAATCTTGCTTCTTGAAACTTGTGATAAGAATATCCTGCTCCTACAAGGGCACCTACACTTACACCTGCAAGTCCTAACAACAGTGTACTGCTTTTTCTTGAATTATTAGGTGGCTTAATCGTCGAAAATGATTTTAAATTAAAAAATATACTTTTACGCATCATGCAAATCTCTTTAGATGGAAAATGATGTAAAGTAAGTCGGTGAAAAGCACATTTTGAAATTCTTGTCGCCATTTTCGCTCACAGCTGATCACTGCCTTCCAGTACCAATCGAATCGAAAGATCAGACGGAAATAAAAGTGCAAAGGCAGTGACTCAGCTGTTTGTTTATTCCGTTTCAAATGTCAGAATGCGCGTAACATGTGGTAAACACATACTTTTAATTAGTAATCAACGTTTAGAGATCAGAAGTAGAGTAAAAGTAATACTTTTACTAAAAGAACATTACTCGAAATCATGCGAGACAAAATCTAGAAAACCATCTCTGTGCAACGTAGAAGGTAAGATATTGGGACTTTGCACTAGGGCTAGGCTAGGCCTAGGGCCTAGGCAGTGTAGGCCCTAGGCCTAGGTAGCCTAGGCCTAGGCTAGGCCTACTTAGCTAGGGCAGGGCAAGGTAGGCCCAGGCCCTAGGCCTAGGCCCTACTAACTTTGTGCATTAAATATCCCCGTAATAGGCTAGGACCTAGGTTATGTTTTCCTGGACGGATGTCCCATTTAAGGTGTTTACGGAAACGTCAAGAATCCATCGGATCGGATCCAACCCACTTGATCCTTATTTTTCAGGGATCACTTAGATCCAACCTGATTACATGATCCGACGGATCTCTTAAGGCCCATTCACAACCACTTAGCGCACGTAAATTATAGAAATTAACAAGTTGGCCATATTGAATTCCCGGTACTCTTTCGGATGGTATGCCCCAACTTTTAAACACTGTTATTTTTCATTAAAAACAATTCAACCTTTAACGTCGCTATTTCAAACGAAAGTACTTTTCCTTTGAAAGTGTTTTTTTATATTTAAATTAGCAACGTTAAAGGTTTTGTAGGTGGAGTATTTTAGTGAAAAAGGTGTGTACTGTCCGCCATGTCGGCGTAGTGTTGTTAAGTTGGGGCATACCATCCGAAAAGAGTACCCAATTCCCATAATACTGTTCACATCCAATTACTGCCAAGCGTGCGTGGCGTGAAAGTTGAACCTTCAACTTTTCGTTAATTTGAGTAATTTTCCTAAATTTGCGCATGTGCACAATACCCCAATACCAAGTGTAACCTATCACAAGTGCTAAGTAGCCCAAAATCTCGTCTATGGGGGACCGTATGACGTTTCACCACCAGGAGCGCTGCGAGCGGTGACGTTCACCTGATTGTGAAAGATGGCGGCTAACTGTGGTAGTTTAACCTTACCGCGGCTGAAAATGTTTTTAAAGGTGGATCCACACAAAAATATAAGACGTAAGCATAAGGTTTTAATGCGTTGTCGTAATGTTGGAACATAGGGAACACGTACTGGCGTTCACACAAATGAGCTAGTTGTAATACATACTTTTAATGCATAAGACACTGTTTTAATGTGTAAGAAAGTTGAACAATTTTTAACTTTACGACAGTACGAAAAAGTTAAGTCAAACTAACATCTACTTTGAAAGGCTTGACTACTACAGTCAACCAGGCGCGTATAGGAACGTTTTGAAATTTGGGGGGGGGGGGGATTTATGAGCAGACCTTGTGGGCGGCAGCCGGGACGTAAATTAGTATTAGTGGTTTTAGGCGCTTAAACAGCTAAGATTATTCGGGTCTGGGCCTGAATCCCAAACAAATTTTTACCATACTACCAAAGTTATTTCGTACCGGTACTTATGTTTTAACTGCACTCGGACTCTGTAAAATAATGTTTTATAGCAACTATTTGCGATCTAAAACCTCAAAAAATTAACTTGGAAGTGGACCATTTTAGTAAATTTCAACCTAATTTTTATATACGAAGCATAGGCCTACAGGCAATTATATTTGTTTTACCAAGGTGCCTGTCGAATTGTATAAATAGGCCTAAGTGTATGTGCATATTTAGTACAGAAATTCTGGTAGGCCTATTACCTAACACGTTAGTTTTGCTCTCGTGCCCCCCCCCCCCCCCGGTTCCTACGCACTGCAGTCAACTACGCTTCCGTAATAAATATATAAAGTTGGCAGGACTTGGAGCATTATTTGCATAATTAACAACATCGATTGGAAAAATTATAAAATTAATAATACCTAGGCCTAATCTTTATTATAACCTTCGAATCCTTCTTTAATCAAAGTTCTCTCTGTTCACTCTGCATTCTGCAAAGAACTTATAGAAGACAAGTGACACTATCTTAGCCTAAATTCTTTGAGCTTACTTTTCTATGTGTACCGGCGCGCTTACAGAGCCTAAACCCTTGTATAAATCCGCCTTAAAAGAAAAGAAAAGCGCGGACAAGTGGATGCAAATCAGAGTTAGTTGAGGGGTCAGATAAAATTTAAGCTTAGGCCTATAGATAATGTTTCAGGCCTGAAATAGATTTTTTGACACATATTCTTTAGCATAATATTACACTAAAATGACCGTTTAAAAAATTATATCTTGTAGGCTAACTGTGATTTTACACGAATTTTTAATTTATTTTGATTCCTTTGAAATTGGCTTTTTGGGAAATAAATTTCTAAATCGGCTTTAATATGCTTTGCTTTTGATCCACACTAAAGCATTGTACCAATCTAAAATGGCCCTTTATAACATCGTGTTTTGAAGCTGTACACAAATACACTCAAACACGTAAAAATATGCATTCCAAAATCACACCCCTCCTTGGTAATCAGCATATTTTGACTGAACCACATGCCCAAATATTACAAAACAAAGTATAGAGGACTTACAGAAAAGTCTGTCGAGTATTTCATTTATCACCATTATTTTTTTGGATCAAAATCCTCCAAGGTCACGGTGCATAAAAATCGTCCCAATGTTATTTCTTATGGCAGATTTTTACAGATAAGACCTAGCTCGAAAATTATTAATTGACATTTTTTGAGGGGTCATGGTGGACGCAATAATTTTTCAGTCAATTTCTAAATTCATTCATTCAATATTTTTTTTCAGTTTAGCGGGTGAATACCCCTTTAAAAGTTGTGATGCAGGCATACGCCTACTGGACTGACAGCCAAGTCTGGACCAAGTAGGCAATTACTTACCATAGGCCTACTTACTATAAATAAATAAATAAATTCGTATTTAGAGTCTACCCACTCAGTGATATACCTAACTGATTTTCAGTGGGGGACAGTAAACCAAAGCGACCAAGCCAAGCCAACCCTGTAGGCCCTGACGCAATCGACGGATGAGCGATAACCAACCAAATATCGATAATTTTAATAGGAAATGTAGTCATAATATTATAAAATATAAATACCATAATAATTGGACAGTTTGTAATCGTCTTCTTTGAAGTGGAGGTGGCAAACAACACTGTGCCTAGGCCTATAGTGGGTAACTATTTGTCACGACGTGCGAATATTCGAATAACCACTTAAATGTTTACTTTTATCTTTTGGAAACTTATGGCCTCCTTTACGGTTGTTGCATTTAGGCACACAACACTTGACTCATCTTGAATAACTTTTAATATGTGCGTAAACATAGGCCTACATCCATAGGCCTACTAAAAAACACTTAATATTTAATGTGAATGTTCGGAGCAATGAGATTCCTGTTGACAGATTGCGCGTGTATTTAGATGGCGAGTGCGCACGCCCACTATACTCGAGTGAACATCACCGCTCGCAGCGCACTCTATGACGGCCGGATTTTCATACGGTCTCCCATATTGTCCATTTTGAAATATATTATTATAAATAATATGTAATTCAACAATCAAACAGATATCCAATTTAAGCGGGAAATGCAGGTGAAATGCATTGTATTTATTTATTTATTTATTATTTATTTATTTAACGTCTATCCTATTCAGTTATAAAAACTGATTTACAATTTCATTGTGAACGACCATCTTAATTTTCGTAATTTTTGTGCGCTAATTCATGTGCGCTAATTGGTTGTGAATGGGCCTTTAAGCTTTTCCAACGCAGATACTTTGAATCGGGCTGGTTTCCGAACGCCAATTCATGGCGGGATCCGGTCGAGTTAACCAGATCAAGGTTTCCGAAAACACCTTCTCTAAGGATGATCGCAGCCTAGCCTAGGCAACTTCTGAATCTCCCGCTTAACGTGGTTCAAACTACCGTAGTTTATCAAATGCCATACAGCCTACAATTAGTCATGGTATTTTTTGCAACAGGCTTTGTGGTGAGGACAGGACCAATGTTTTGGAATGGAAACATGGGTAGGCCTAATTGTGCAGTATGACTGACCACGGATATTTTCTTATTTTTTCAGCTTATTATTGATCAAAAACTCCTAACAACAATGTTACACTGCCTGTGTTCATTGCATTCACAGCTCCACTGTCAACGGATTGTGACAAACTCTTATTAATGATTGTTGTTGTTGGTTTAGTTCAAGGCTGGTCGACTACGGCAGAAAGGAGGACCCTCAATATCATTGACCTGTAGGCCTAATAATTACGAGTAGGCCCCTACCCTATTCGTGT
The DNA here is from genome assembly GCA_024449915.1 of Sweltsa coloradensis. Lineage (NCBI taxonomy): Eukaryota > Metazoa > Arthropoda > Insecta > Plecoptera > Chloroperlidae > Sweltsa > Sweltsa coloradensis. The sequence continues at coordinate 214,919 of JAMZAV010000419.1, read as the reverse complement.
TTACCATTCCGTGCTTTGTGCACTTTCTACCCTGCTGAGAAATCTTGGCAAGATTGTAATATAAGATCTTGTATTATTCTTGCCAAGATTTTGCAAGATTTTTCAGCAGGACCCTTACATATCATGCTTTGCATCATTAGGCTAATTTTGCTCGAGTTTTTCTTAGATTTTTCCTGTTAAAGCGCCCTAGTGGAACGTTCATGTCCGAGACCAATGATAGTGGTTGTCTTTTTTTTTTTCCTTTGTGTAAACAGTTTCCACTGTCGGACGAATGAGATGCACACGCTAATATTCATAATTATCCATGGGGGTATATTAGTAGAGTAGGGCCCTACTAGGTAGCCTACAACTCGGAAAGTACATTCTTGTTCAATATGTAGGCTGAGTCACAGGCCTTAATCATGGACTTACAATACAATTCAATATTCTGCATGTCAACACATTTTCTTTAATTTTACTAGGTTTAGGCCTAGGGATGAGAAGTAGGGATCCAATATACTGGGTTAGGGTTTAGGCCTAGGCCTAATTAGATGTTAATTGGTTCACAGGTACACAAGTTCAATCTGCTCTCACCTACGTGCCAAAAAATGTTGAAGCAGGATGGTATAACTGGTGGGAGGATAGAGGATATTACAAACCCAATACTAGTAGACTTGACAACAATGCTAATGCATTTAGTGTAATTCTTCCACCACCGAATGTCACAGGCACACTGCATCTTGGCCATGCTTTGACAGCAACAATTCAAGATGTCTTGGCAAGGTGGAGTAGAATGCAAGGGCGGTCGGTACTTTGGGTTCCGGGCATGGATCATGCTGGAATTGCAACTCAAGTTGTGGTGGAGAAACAGCTGTGGAATGAGAAAAAGAAGACAAGACACGACATTGGACGAGACCAGTTTGTGGAGGAAGTTTGGAGATGGAAGGACGAGAAAGGGGGTGTTATCACTAAACAGCTGAGAAAATTAGGGGCCTCGCTTGATTGGTCCAGGGAATTGTTTACTATGGATTCTGTAAGTATCAGTACCGATACAGGTCTATTTCTGTTTTGTAGGCAGACTGCAGCTGTATTGTTTACCATGTTGGTCTAATGTCGATTGTCGAGTCGAGATCGATACGGGAACGGGAGTCGACTTGAAATTAAATTAATATCATGCTGCTGCTCAATTCGAGCTGATTTTGTTTCTTATCCTACATGTTACCTGAAGAGGCCGTGATAGGAAGACGGAGAAACTTGTTGGAACTTGGAAGTAACTTTGCACTTATCTGCAGGACTATGCACCTTACTATAGTCTTATACGTAGTCGAGCAACATTCCAGAGAGTCCAGTTAATGCATACCGTACTGAGCAACAATCAAAACTGAGAATCTAGGCTTATCTAGGTGCCCGTTAGGGCGCCGCAGCCAAGCCGCGGTGCGCTACACACTCAAGCACCTTATACACCAAGCAGAGTTGGGGTGATTTCGAGGTGTTACCCAGCCGTCATGTAACGTGATGTGAACTTGAAAACTATCACAATCGAGGGATTAGGTACCTGACAAAAACATGCCAAATTTTATTGGGGTACGATTATTCCTTCTTGGTGAAAAAATGGCTTGAAACATGCTCAAAATCACTTTAAGGATGTTTAGCTACTGCCTACTACTGCCTACTGCCTACTACTGCTAACATCTAATACGTCGGCCCGCGATTCTGACCAGACGGGTGGGGCTACAATGTTCATATTTTACATGGACATTAAGGTTATAGAATGATAGTCTCTTTTGAAAAAAAAAGTTGAAAAAGTTTGTTGGAAGGCTTCCAAATAAAGGTTTTAAAATAAGCCTTAAACACTTGGCATATAATCAACAAGTAACCATAGTTACTTGACACTTGTTGACGGTATAAGCAGAGTTAGGCGGGAAAGTGCGATACGTAAACAAATGGCGGACATTTAAAAATTTTCTTCTTTGTGTGGAACGAGAAAAGGTGTCATTATACTCTCATAAAACAAATCAGAAACCGTCCCTGGCCTAGGCCCAGATGTAGAAAATATTTTATAATACAACAGTGTAGGTCTAAAGTTCCATTTGGCTATAGGACTAGTAAAATTCATACTTACATTACATGTTTGACAAGCCTAGCCAACCCTATGCCAGCACAACGAGTGCGTTCCGTTACCTGCTGGACGTACTGAACCAGTAGCCAGCTTTACTGTAACCGTTCCGTTAACTGCTGTCAGCAGTGTGCTGAGCGTCCCGTAAATTGCTGGCCCAGCGCCTTCAGTAACTGAAAGTGCTGGAGGTTTTTCGCTCAGTATCGCCAGTAAACCAGCTAGTGTCATGGCGGCGTTGAAATGTCAGTTTGCTTCCAAAGTTAATAAATTGCTTTATTTGTCCAGAAAAAATTAGATATACGATATTGTAGTGGACTGAAAATGACAATAATAATTCGGAATGAGCTAAGAATATTTATTTGCGAGCTTACACTTCTTTTTTAATTCATAGCTTGCAATTAATGGGCCGATGACTCTAGGCCTAGGCCTAGGCTAGATGACGGCTTTAAATATTCCGCCAAGAGAATAATTTATTTATTAAACCGATAATCGAGAATAAACGTGAAATCTTCTTATTTCTCTTCACGTTTACCCTGAATAGTTAATATCATGTTTTAAATTGACTGCACGATTATTTTTCTGACAGCTGCAGTGTTTGTGCTGGATGCTTTTACTGGGAACCATTCCGTTTTCTAGGCCTACTGACCGCGCAGGCTAGCACTGTTGTTTACTGTGCTCCCAGTAGAGCCAGCAGTTATCGGAACGCACTCAACATTGTTTTGATATGAACTTGCTCAACTGTTTGTTTACATAATTGCAACAATCAAATCATTTCATACAACTTGTCTTTCGATTGGCCTGCGTTTATGAAGGCACTGCCATCTAGAATAAATATAGAACTTTTTCGAGCTCTTTGCTATACGCAAATCTTTTTAAAGTGTTTGGATTTCGTGATACTCTTTCAACCATAGACATCCTATATAATTGGCTAGACCAGCAGTCGGTGGTCCACTTCCGGTACAATTAGAAGCCATCTTAAAATGACAGTTTACATGTTAATCAAATGGGAGCGATTTGTGGCCAAATAGTTCTCAAGATTGCCGCCAGGTTGACAGGTAAGCATACTAGCCTTTAACACCAAATGATTACTAAATTCCCTTATGCAATCACTTCGTATTGTTTCTTTTGTTTAATACCATGCTGCACAAGCTAAAACCATATCAAACAATCCAGTAAAATACTTTATTGCATTAAAAAAGCATAAATTAAAACACCAAATCGCCATCTTGAAATGGGCCGGTTGAGTCTTCAATTTGCTACGCTCGCGCCTGTGCGGAGGTATAGGAGACTGCTAATCTAGCCTACTAGGGGTTTAATATCAATGCTTTCAACTCACAACCCATGACGTTTTCCACGATACCGTTCAAGAATACCAATTCCTTCGAAAACGAAAACGACTTCGTTTTCAAATTGCGTTTTCAACTCATCTCCCACGAACTCAAGAATTGGGGTCCAGTCCTTATACCGTCGTTATACCATGGTTATACCACCTATACCCAGGATGTACATGAATCCGGGTCTAGATATTTTACATCCTATATTGTTACTGCTAATACCATTGAATTTAAATCAACTTTGATAAAAATATTATATTTTAGCAAATAATTTTGTAATGGAACTTGAAAAAGTAATGAGATCACACACATAACAAAAACTTGTAGAAATACAGCCAAACCTTACACACTCAAAAGGAATGAGATCTAAAAAAAGGGCCAAGCTCATCTACCCTTCCACATAAACGTACAGTGTCCCATAACAGCATCCTCGAAAAGCTTGGCAAAATAGAATTTGCATGTTTACGTTTAAATTAATTACAAAAAAGAACTTTGATAAACTATTACGTTAAATTAATAATCGCAAATTCTATTTTGAAAAGCTTTTCGAGGATGCTGTTATGGGACACTGTACGTTTATGTGGAAGGGTAGATGAGCTTGGCCCTTTTTTTAGATCTCATTCCTTTTGAGTGTGTAAGGTTTGGCTGTATTTCTACAAGTTTTTGTTATGTGTTTAAATTTACAAGGCCAATAAATAGGGTTAGTGGTACCCATCTGTTTTTAAGGCTCTATTCACCATTATTGTGGTTCATATAATATAACTCTTGTTTACTGTGCCAATAAATTTGTATAATTTGTATAGGGCCAAGTTATGCTATTTATTTCATAGCGTGTCAGAAAAAAAAGATTTTAAATACATATTCTGTGTAGGATTGTCTTTGTAATATCATGTAGGCCCTATGTTAAATATAAATACAATCCTTATTAAATATATAAAATATGTTATGTTTTGTCTTGCATCAGCTAGGTACACCAGTACGGAAATAAACTTGCATGAGTTGTATCTCACAAGTTTCCAATCATCTATCATGGCTTTAATTAAGCCAAGGATTTTGGTAATTTTTTCTATAGTCAAGACAAGGAAACTGTTATCCAGGCTACATAGTATACAGTACTCTAGAGTCTATAGTAGTATCATACAATAGTGCGTGTACTCTTTGCTATGCATAACTTTGTATTCTCTTTCAGAAACAGTCATCGGCAGTGACGGAAGCATTCATTCGACTCTTCAACTCTGGTTTAATTTATCGATCAAAGTCATTAATAAACTGGTCATGTATCCTACAATCGGCTATTTCAGACATTGAGGTAGATTTCAAGGAAGTGAATGGACCAACATTACTATCGATACCTAACTACGAACACCCTGTGGAGTTTGGGATTCTTACTAACTTTGCCTATAAGCTCTGTGACAAAGGTGTGGTACTAGTCAGCTTGAAAATTAAAATACTCTTACCAATTTGTTTAACTTAGCCTAATCTAATTCATATTTAGTCCCTAGTTGAATAGAATAGAATAGGCTAACTCTATTCACTTTGACAGGCACATTGTACATGTATGACTCTACCAACTCCAGCGGAGAAGTTGAATAGCCTAGAGGTAGTGTAGATATAACATTAATAACTTAGATAATCATTAATGTAAGATGCCTTATTCTAGTACAAAGTATTTGCATTAAAATAAAAAAATAATAAATAAGATATGACTAGTTGTATGGAAATTACGTACAGATGAATGATACAGATTTGTGAAAGAGGCTTGCTTATTAGATTGTAGAATTGTTTTCCTGAGCCCACATCGCATTACATTATTATGTCAACATGCATTTAGTCGTCCAGTAGAGACATGCCTCCCTTTTGTTACTGTCCATGGCCTCTAGCATTTTGTCAATCACTTGTTGCACATAAAAACAAATGTAGTCTAAGTTAATTTAACTCTTCTGGGACTCATCAGGCGGATGGTGGCAACTAAAAATCAGTTAACTACATACAAACAAAACTCACAACACATAACCAAACCTGTGTTAGGGCCACGCAAGAAGTAAATTCTGCATGCATGTTGTCATCATCAGCAAGGTTACTTCACACACCATTCATACTGGGGCACACAGTCAGCACCAACAGTAAGGGCCGGCTTCCCTCCCAACTCTAGTGCTCGGGAGACAAAAAAATCCGTGTCTTACCCTGGATTCGAACCAGGACCCTTGGCAACAAGAGAAAAGCTGCCCCTCCTGCTGTTGCTGGGCAAGGATGCCTCTTCATTCATTCTAAGAGAATAGGTTAGAGATAGGAAGGGTGGAAAGTCACAATACAGCACAACCAGTGAGGGGGCTTCCCTCCTAGACTCTCGTGCTTGGGCGACAAAAGAACCATGTCTTACCCTGGATTTGAACCAAGACCCGTGGCAACGAGAGAGGCTGCCCTACTAATTGTGATTGGGATTCGAAAACGAAAGGAAACAATACTACAAGTTGCAAGCTCTTGGCTATAGCACAGGCACATGTGCTATACTAGCTCTTGGCTGCAGGTGAAGAGGTTGAAGGTAAAGACGAGTAGGGTCTAACAAGTTCATCACCTGCTAGGCCCCTCCAGCAGGACAAGGAGTCACGCTTGTAAAGAACAAGGAAACACGGACCCACCAGAGGGTGTAGAGTAGGCTTGCCCATCTCGACCCCGTAGGTGAAGAAAGATAGAAAGTGATAGGTGTCAACCCTTGCCCAGCAATATCAGGAGAGGCAGCTTTTCTCTTGTTGCCAAGGGTCCTGGTTCGAACCCAAGGTAAGTCATGGATTTCTTGTCTCCTGAGCACCAGAGTTGGGAGGGAAGCCCCCTTACTGTCTGTGCTGACTGTGTGCCCCAGTATGAATGGTGTGTGAAGTAACCTTGCTGATGATGACAACATGCATGCAGAATTTACTTCTTTCGTGGCCTTCCACAGGTTTGGTTATGTATTGTGAGTTTTGTTTGTATGTAGTTAGCTGATTTTTAGTGGCCACCATCCGCTTGATTCCCAGAAGGACGAAACGCGTTGTGGATTAAGGTAACAAACAACTTTAAATTAGCTGCAGTTGTCATCATCAGGTGAAATGTTTTGTTGCCCCCAGCCCTTCAGGCTGGGCTTTATGTTCTCTATGCTTTCCCAACCTGTCAACCCTTCTCCAAACTAAACTAGCCAGTTGGCCTTTTCCAAACTTTTGTAACTAAGTTAATTTAAGTAATACAAGTTATATTGTAGTAACATAATGTGCCAATAAAGAAACTTTTAAAACATTTTTGTGTTCTCTATACTCTATAATAGACTATATTATAGGGCCTACATGTAGGGCTACTTATCTGGTTTCAACTTTTAATACGTTACTGTAGATCCCTATGATAATGTTTCCTCATGTAGGTCGTTTCATCCATTAAAAAAAACTCTTGGATCCACCCAATCCAGTTTTTAACTTTGTATTCTCTGTTTGTAGAGGGAGAGATTGTTGTTTCCACGACGCGAGTTGAGACGATGTTGGGCGATGTGGCAATTGCTGTACATCCTGAAGATGAGAGGTACACATCACTTCATGGCTCAGAAGTTTGGCATCCGTTTAGATGCGTGAAAATACCCATAATTTGCGACACTTGTGTTGATCCAGACTTTGGTACAGGTTAGTGGGGTCAAAGTCGATGGCATTTTTAATTAGAGTTTCTTTACCTTTTTGGAGTGCTTCGAGTTATTGCGGTCCAAACCAACATTTTTTGTGTCGACCCCATTAATGCCCGAATAATTCCCAACCAGCGATCGCCAATTGGTAATTAAAATCGATGCTCACTTGATGGCTATGATCATCCGCGGTCGAGGATTCGACGCCACTGTTGACAATTCACTTTCGGAACAACTTCATATCATATTTATTAGGTACATGCTTTGTTAGTAAGACTGCTCCAAAGTAGGTACCATTTACATGTACCCTTAGACTTAGATCATATGGCTGCTGGTTGGATTAGAATATGGCCATACGCCTACTGAAACTATAATTTATAAAATTCAATTAGAGCATAATTGCAATTAAACATGCTTAAAAGCTAACTACCGGCCTACATACATACCGCTAAACTTTGTTTCAGGCGCCGTGAAAATAACACCTGCCCATGATTACAACGACTTTGAAGTTGGGAAGAGGCACAAACTGGACTTTTTGTCGGTCATTACTGAAGAAGGAACAATAAGTGCAAACTGTGGCTTGTTTTCAGTAAGTGTTGGCCTTTGGTTGTAGGGTTACCCTACTTAGGCCTAAAAATGTTAAACAAATTGGTACAATGTCTTGTTATATACCGGTATATGGGATATTAAAACTTAAAAATTGGATGTAAAAATGATTACCGGTAGGTAGGGGCCTACCTAACGAATAAAGGAAGTTAGCTAACTTTAAAAAAAAGTTTTTTTCCTTGTAGTTATTTTTTTTTGTAGTTCCTTGTAGGGTAGTCTATTCTTTTAATTTAGTTCATGATTAGCCCTATTTAAAGTCACCTTTGTAAACATATTTTCTTTTAAATCATAAAAACCTTCTTTCAAGTGTGAAATGAAAACTTAACTATTTTCTTGACTATGTTATGAGTTGACTGATAGCATCAAATCCAAAATTTACATAATTCTTGTAAATCTCTATCATTCTATTCACTTTTAGTGTTTTCCCATTTGCAGGGCCTATATGTTGTAAAGCTATAGGTCTACTTTTACCTTATGCACAGGTTGCTATGTAATATGAACATGCTTAATGTGGATTTTGTTTTAGGTACAATACAACTTCCTGCACCTATCTTCAGTAAGAGAACATTATGTTTCAACCAACCTGTGAAATCGCTAATTAAAAGTTTTGTAGTTAAATTGTGTGAGACGTGCATTATATTATAAGTAAACTGTATTGATTGTGCAAACATGTTTCTTTTTGTATTACCGGTATACTATTATGATCGGCCCTACTGTTTTGTAATGTATTTTTTTGTTTATTGCAATTATTGTACAATTGTCCTGGTGGTAAGGCACTGTGGAATGGTGCTAAGCTCTCATTCTTACCACCAACAATGTGACTATTATGTCATGGTCATATTGAAAATAAATAATAAATGCCTACATTACTACAATACAATTAATGCAACTTTTCTATAACAGGGTCTAAAGAGGTTCGAAGCTCGAGAACGTGTCAACGCTGAGCTGGCTGTGCAAGGCCTGCTGCGTGGGCGTTCAGACCACAGCATGCAGCTGCCCATGTGCAGTCGATCTGGTGACGTTGTCGAGTTCCTCCTGAAGCCGCAGTGGTTCGTCGACTGTCGGGAGATGGCGCAGCAAGCCGTGGCGGCCGTGAGACGAGGAGACCTGCAGATAGAACCTAAGGCGTTTGAGAAGACGTGGTTTCAGTGGCTGGAGAATATTAGGTAAGTTGCAGTAAGGCTGATCCACTAATGTACTTGATGTAAATTCCATTCTGCATACATTAAGTATAACACTAATACACCGTTTTTATTAAGTAGGTACTAGCATTCGACGCTGGTCAGTATGCGAGTAGGGATGAGAGTTGTATAGAAGTTCAAGATAAGATATCATTTATAAATACCTTATATATCAATCAACTTAAATGCAAATGTTCCCAGGTACTCAACACATGACTCGCTTACTCGTTAACAACGACTTTGGCGTTTTCCTAGTCTAAAGTCGGCAAAAGCGCCTTTATACCCGGAATGTGGGATTCCCAAGTTCATACAACGGTCGGGATAGATTAGTTTATTTCTCGGTTATTTTATTATTTCTGGAAAATTATAGAACATGTTTTGAGATGCATATAGGCCTACAGCTACAGTACTATGGAAACAGCCAGTACGAAATACAAGTAAAGATTGCAAGGTTTCTCCGAGCGGAATTTTGAGTAACCTTGAGCGTGCAAGATTCAATATACCTTGGTCACCGCTTACATTTAAAAAATTATTCGATACATTTTTTATTCTCATGAACAAAAGCATTGTCGTTAAATTAAATCCTACACATTTGCAGCCTATTTTTCAATTTATTATTTCTTGTGGGTTTAAATCGCAACGGATTTTGCTCATTTTGTTACTGGTCACGGATGTCTGTTACAAATTTCGGCTCAATCCGTTTGGCCGTTTGGCATCGAACAAACAGACAGACAGACATACTCACAGTGAGTGCCGTTCCGCTTGACCTGCGTTGCTAGACTTTGTTTGCTGCACTCACTCGTCTAATGAATGAGAAATTTAATAATTTGTTTTTACAAAATCCTGTAATTTTGACAAAGGTTTAATACGGTATGGGTATATAGGCCTATACCGTATATGTAGTTTTACTAGCCTAATAACCAAAAATAAAAATTGCTTTATATGCAGCTAAATCATGAGAAATGCAAAAATTCTTAAAAAATAGGCCTACTAATATTTCTGACCTAATTTATATGTTTATAGCATTTATAGTTGCTTTAAATTGTTGCTTTAAATCATTGCCTCTCATTACTATATTGTAATTGTTTTTTCAGAGATTGGTGTATCTCTCGCCAGCTATGGTGGGGCCACCGTGTGCCCATGTACGAGTGCTCGCTTGAGAACGGCCCGCCTAGCGTGTGGGTGGCCGCTAGAAGCTCGGAGGAAGCCAAGAGTCTCGCAGTCGCTAAAATGGGTCTCTCTGATGACGCGCTTGGCAGGTTGATCGTCAAGCAAGACCAAGACGTGCTGGACACGTGGTTTTCTTCTGCGTTGTTGCCATTCTCTGTGTTTGGCTGGCCTCTTGAGGTGAGTGAATTATGAGTTTGTCATGATTTGATTTGATTTGATTTTAATGTTTTAAATATAAAAAAAAACTTTTTATTAGGCTGCTACTAGTAGCCTATTTGTGAGTGTGACTAAAGATTATTTTTAGATTTTGTGAGGGTATTTGTGTGATTCTTATTTTATTTATTTCTCCTTTTTAAATGTTTTTACTTTTTATTCAGTGCCTAGTATGGTACTGAATTGAATACCTATGTAGGCCCTATATTGAATAAATTTTTGTAAAAACAAAAGATGTCTTGTTTTATTGTGCCATTCATTGTAGCCTACTATTATCATGTACTAGGCTTCCCATTTTATGTTTCTTTATAGGCCTATCAATTTGTGACTGGAAGTATTGTTGGATAATAAAATTGTAAACATAGGGCATAATATGTAAACCAGCCTGGCTAGCTGGCAACGAAGATGTTAGCCCAAGAAACGTAGTAGTGCGCTACTGCTCTCCCCCCACCCCAACCCGATTTAATGTTGGAAATGGGTCAATATTTATGTTTAGCATAAGATGAAACCTTTTATTCCATTGTGTTGTGTGCTATATGTACTACTACAATCGTATGTCTGACACCTGGGCGTAATGCTATGTTTCCTGGTATCTTGTACCAGTACTCCCCTAATATTAAGTCCTATATTTTGCTCTGAGCAATTTAACTATTCAAACTTGAGCAGAGGGCTAGTATCAGTGGTGTAACTACGGGGCGAGGGGCGCACAATTTTGGTTTTGACACAACTATTGGGCATTTATTCATTATTGAGATATTATTTTAATATTGATATATTTTTCTTATTTATACTTTTTAAAAATATCTTTTACAAGGTTTTGTCATAAAAAACTCGTCAAAATACTCCAATCACCTCAGTCTTAAAATCGAAAAAAGTTCCGGGGTGTGCGCCCCGGATCAGCAACAAACCCCCCCCCGACCACCCATTGTTCCCAATAGTGTACCGTACCCAGGAAAGAGCATATACGTGTACTCGTACATTATTTTGGTATAGAACTCCACTGAATCACATGTACTCACAAGTCACACCCCTTAACTAGTTGTGCTGACCATTGATCTTTGGAGGTTACAAAAATATTTGCCCCCCCCCCCCCCTCGAAAAATAAGGGCTAGTTATGCCATGGCTAGTATTGAGTTTCTTTCTAATGTTGTGCTGGTGTGCCATTGTGTTTTTCTTTCAATGTGCATCAAAGTTTCATCCATAAAGGAAGCCTTATAGTCAAACCTATAAGTAGACCCGGGAAATTCGCGTTATTTTTTTACGCGAATTGTTAAAATGTCGTATTTTTTTGCAAAATGTGGACGAATTGTGTGGTTAGGAACCCAAAAATATGTTTATTGAATCGCGAAATAACACCTACTTTGCCGTTTACTGAGCAATAACACCGAAATCTATATTGAAACGCGAAATAACCACTATAAATGGCAATACTGTCCTTTAAATACATTGTAATTGTCAAAAAATGAGTTAAATCACGCTCCCTCCGTCTCAAGTCAATTCCCAGTTGGCCGGCTTGCGATATCAGAAGAATTCCTTTGTCGCCGGCTGTTCCGCTGTTCGCGCCCACCCCCCCATAGACCACCAAGCGGCCGCCTCGCCCGGTGCAGACTCCCGGCTGCCCGGCCCGTCGAGAGAGGCTGGCCGGCCGGCGACCCCCCTCCCCCTCCCACCCACCCGCCGCTATTGAGGAAGGCTGGGCTGCCGAGTCAGACGAAGATGCGATATAAATCACACTGCTGTGTTTGCGTCATTGTTCAAGCAACTTCCAAGTTGCGATGACGTCACGGAAGAGGACGTGACGGAATGGGTGGCCGCCGAACGCTAGGTTTTGTCTCACAACAGTAGAAGATAAGCTTATCGCTGCCGGGTATCTTCTTGTAGACGCTTCCGAACGACCTTCAACCGCTCGGGGGGAGGGGGAGTACGACGATAAAATGACGTAATTTAGGCTTTCAGGATTCAAGTAACCCGATCCATGGAAGGTCAGGAACCGGATCCTAATTTTACTACCCTATGACATCCCTAGTAGATACCACCCAGTTGTGGTTTATCTGTTTAATAATTAGAAACTCCGAAGATGCTCAGCAACAATGGTGGCATTCTAAAAATGTACCTAGGCCTGTTGAAAATACATTTCCAAACTTGTGTAGTACCTAGTAAAAAAAAAAAAAAATTGTCAAATCCAATTTTTGTGATTACTGACACCCTTAAAATAAAACCATAATAACACCGAATTTTTGATTTTTTAAAAACACTTAACACCTAATTTTCAATTTTTAAAAACGAAATTTGCAAATAAATAAAACCATAAAATCGGGTCTCTACCTATAAGCAGATGCTGTTGGGCTGTGGTTAATATCTAGTCTTTCTGTTTCTAGGGGTGTCTGAAACTGGACAAAAATTATTTACTTCAATTCAGAAATTATAAAAGTCCGCACCAATTGGGCGATTTGGCATTGGATAAATAACATGTGACAACTGCTGTAGTCCCTATTCTAATATCTTCGTACTGCGGTCTTTGTTTTTCTATTTTGCCTGTTACAGACTGATGATTATCAGAAATTCTACCCTTTAACAATGATGGAGACAGGGAATGACATCTTGTTTTTCTGGGTGGCCCGTATGGTGATGCTGGGTAAACAACTCACCCACCAGCTTCCATTCAAAGTAAGTCTACAAAGAGAATCTAAAGGTGTGATGAATGGGCAACTAGCATTTACTTTTTTTGTTTGGGTTGGGTTTGAGTATGAAATAATCATGAATAACAGGTAATTTTTTGGGTTAGCGATATAGGATATCCGTATTTATTGTAATTTGCATTAATATTTTGGTTTGATTTGATTTTTGATGTTCGACAGTATGTTTTGCCTTTCGGTCAGTTTAAGTGAAAAACTGCTTTCAGGTTTCTGGGCTGGGTCATGAAAAGCAGCTTTCTGGGCCATATTTTAAACTTACGTTTATGCAAAGTTTCTTGAGTCAGTGGTTGTACTAAGTATAGGGATGCACATCGATACTTTTTTAATTATCAATTATCAAAATGGTAATGTCATAATTGAATTGGTATTATCGATAATATCGATATCACCAACAAAACCTGTTCCAACCTTATAAGTGGAATCTCAAGTGTGGCAAGTGTAAGTCAAAACAATACAATTGTGTTCCGTTAGCTGCCTCGCTGTCTTCGATGTCATGTGTTTGGCTTCCGTTATCGACAGATAGCTCATTTCCAAACATAAATTTTCGAGTGTGACATCAGCCCAGCCAGTGCATGACACAATGTGAGGTAATATCCGTCTTTTTTAGAGTTTGGTTCGTGTCACTATTGACCAATTATTTGATATTTCGATAGTAATCGATAATAAATTTCGTTATCGATTGTCAAAATTAAATCCATTATTGATTAATGATTATCGATCGATAGAGATGTGCAAAAATGGTGACAACAAAATTTGCGAATTTTTTTAAAGTTGCAATAATCCCTTTAAATTCAGTTTGCACATGAATCTCCTGAATTGTGATTGTATGGTACCAATTTCCAATTCGCGACTTTTTGCGAAATTTTAGTTTATACTGGGAACTAGTGGCGAAATTGGCAATTATGTCTTTAAACGCGAATTAGGTCACGAAATTGGTAAAAAAAGTTTTTTTCAAAGTTTTGGTGGAGGTGCCGGGTACGTAGTCAAAATTAAATTAATCCTGGCTGGTACATTTGATGGAGGTGCCGGGTCATACAACGCGATTGTGAGATCTTAATAATCGTTTGAACGTGAGTAAGCTCAAAATACTTCATATCCATATCAAATTCAAAAGAGACAATGCATAATTTCGTAATTTTGGTGGAAGTGCTGGGTAGCCAAAACCCAAAATACAAAAATTTGTAAAAAAAAAACGGCAGCCAAGCTCTTCTTCCAAAGTCTTCGGCTGTGAATGCTGTGAGATATAGAAGTTGAGCCAAGCATTTCATTCTTTCTCCCTAGTTTCGCATTGAAAAGAAGTAGATCATTTCGCCTGTTGACGAGCGCCACGCCAACCATTTCCGTGGAAAAAAAGTAAAAATTTTAAACTCAAAATCATAAAAAATTACTTGGCCATTGACTTTTTAGAGTCCTCGTACCAAAATCAATAGCCAAGTAATTTTTTTATGATTTCGAGTTTAAAATTTTTACTTTTTTTCCCACGGAAATGGTTGGCTTGGCGCTCGTCAACAGGCGAAATGATCTTACTTCTTTTCAATGCGAAACTAGGGAGAAAGAATGAAATGCTTGGCTCAACTTCTATATCTCACAGCATTCACAGCCGAAGACTTTGGAAGAAGAGCTTGGCTGCCGTTTTTTTTACAAACTTTTGTATTTTGGGGGGATATCACATATTTTTGTTGTTTGTTTCTTATCAAAAGTTCTTATCTTAGGAGTTTGTAAACGGTGACTTTGGAGCCGTCCTAGCAACGAAGCACATAATAAATTTCAGAGTTGTTCTGAATCGGCCTTGTTGATTCTGGCGTTGATTCGCGGGTGTTCGCACTGTCCATACCACTGATTGCTATATTTCCTATTAAAAATATCGATCTTTGGTTGGTTATCGCTCACTCGTCGATTGCGTCGGGGCCTGCAGGGTTGGCTTGGTCGCTTTGATTTAAAGTCCCCCACTGAAAATCAGTTATATAACTGAGTGGGCAGACTCTAAATAAAATTTATTTATTTATTTATTTATTTAATACGTGTAAAGGTGGATATAGTGCTTTTTAAAACAGATTGTCTATAAACAAAAGCTACCTCTTTTGTTTTTGTTTACAATCTGTAGTTGTCGATATACAATGTTTTTATTAAATTTTCTATGGTTAATGTCGTCTTGGGTGTTTGTGTGAATGATTTGTTGACCGGAATATACCACATTGACACATAATTTTTATCAGCAATTAAAATATTAAAATTGTATTAAATACGACCTAAAGTTTTTCCCAAAGTTAAGGGTGGTAGGGAACAGTGGGGGTGAAATATCGCTTGCCTCCTGGCGAATTATTATGTTTCATATTATTATGTAACATCATGCCAAATTTCATGCTGATAACTCATTCGGTGCCTTCATGGTGAATGCTGGAAATCAAGGTAAAAATAACATTAACTATTAGGGATGGGGGGTTGAAAAAATGTGGTTTAGGAAATGAGAATAGGCCGATTGGGTTAAAAGTTAAAACACATTAAAACATAATTTACTAATTTGAATACAAATTCAATTTTGGGTTTGAGCTATAGGCTACTAGCACCTACGTCACAAATCGAGGGGAATGAGGGGTATTC
Source organism: Sweltsa coloradensis (assembly GCA_024449915.1). Taxonomy (NCBI): domain Eukaryota; kingdom Metazoa; phylum Arthropoda; class Insecta; order Plecoptera; family Chloroperlidae; genus Sweltsa; species Sweltsa coloradensis. Next base: position 199,383 of record JAMZAV010000419.1, on the reverse strand, counting down.
TCCGCTGAGAGCCCAACTGATGGACAAGCAACCATCGTTTCGCAAGTGGACGCCTGCTGAACGTCGCACAACTTATCACGCTCTAACTTTTACCCTATTCATTATTGGGAAAAAACTTAAGAGGAATAATATTTAGAAAATATATCATTCCTTCTAATAGCGATAATTTTGTATTTTTAGACAGACGTTAACGTGTTATATCGATGTGCGTATTGAAATAACATTTAAAACTGTTACTTGTTTTTTATGAAATTAAATAAAACAACTTCAATTGACAAAAAACTAGTGATCGGATTTTGACAAGACCTCTTTAAAAAAATTCATCGGACTGTTTAGACAAGAAATAAATAAACTTTCTAGATAGAAAGTGCACAGAACGAAAATTTATAGCATAGGGTAATATGCATGGTATGTGTTTTCACCTAAAATACAAGCTTTTGACGTGCGGATGAGCCGTGAAAAACTGCACGCTATGCTGTAAAATTTCGTTCAGTGCATTTTCTATCGAGAAAGTTAACTTATTTCATTTCTTATTAGTTGGATGCATATTTAGAGAGAATTCTTGTTGAAATCCGATCAGTAGTTTTTTATCAATTGAAGTTGAGAAGACTTAAAGATGTTGATAAATTTGTCATTTATAATGCGTAACTTGTTATAACAAGCTAACGGTTCTGTTAAAAAATTCGAGATAATCACCATTGGATGAAATGATTTGTTTGCTAAATATTATTACTCTTAAGTTTTGTCCAAATAATGAATAGGATAAAAGTTAGAGCGTGATCTTTGTTGAGCCGTTCACCAGGCGTCAACTTGCGAAATGAGGCTGCTTGTCCATCAGTTCGGTTCGGGGCCACTTTCCGGCGAGCTGTGACGTCACGTGAGGCTTCCCTATTAATTATTCCAATTTTAGGGGATGATTTAGGGGGTGTTGGGGGTGGAATATCGCTTGCCTTTCGGTGAATTATTTTTTATATTAGTATGTACCATCATGGTTTCATGCTGATAACTCATTAGGTACCTTCATGGTGAATGCTGGAAATCAAGGTAAAAATAATATAAACTATAAGGGATGGGGGTTGAAAAAATAAGGTTTAGGAAATGAGAATAGGCCAATTGGGTTAAAACACATTAAAACATAATTTTAATAACTATTTTGAATAAAGCATCAATTTTAGATTAGAGCTATGAATTATTCCAATTTTAGGGGGTGTTGGGGGTGGAATATCGCTTGCCTCTCGGCGGATTATTTTTCATATTATTATGTACCATCATGTCAAATTTCATGATGATAACTCATTAGGTGCCTACGTGGTGAATGCTGGAAATCAAGGTAAAAATAATATAAACTATTAGGGATGGGGGTTGACAAAATGTGTTTTATATAATGAGAATAGGCCGATTGGGTTAAAATTTTGAACACATTAGAACATAATTTTAATAACTAATTTGTTTAAAAATTCAATTTTTGGTTAGAGCTATGAATTATTTTAATTTTAGGGGATGGTGTTGGGGGTGGAATATTGTTTGTCTCTCGGCGGAAATGTGTGAGTCCGAGGTACATCTAAGAGTGGTCCAAGTTTCATAGTTCTAAGATGTACAGTTTTCTCTGTAGGCTTTTATTCCCCTCTCTGGCAGAATCCCACCCCCCCAACCAGCCAGCCGAAAGATTTTAGTCGATTTTTACGCACTTTTTTAACACAGAACGGGTTATCGGATCGGTCTGATTTTTTTTTTTATGTCGTGGACCGTTTTATAAAAAGGTCATATACCGAGTTTCAAGATTGTAAATTTTTCGGGACGGCGTGTGCAGATAGCTGAAAAACCCCCAACTCGGGTAGCTGTAAACAGGGTCGAGTAAGTCATCGCCTTCTAGCATTTGCGTGCGCTTGGCTGCGGGCGAACGACCGTCGCCCTAGTAGGGTTGCCAGATTAGTGAAACTCAAATACGGGATTGTACTTTGCGTAGTGATACTGGGGTCTGGGGCAAAGCCCCAGCCGCCGGAGGCGGAAAATTTTTGGGGTTGTGTTTTTTGGGGAAGGGCCTAAAAACGCATTTGAGAGTAATTCAGTGAAAATTTTAAAGCAATATAGTGATTGAAATAGGGAGATAATCAGATAAGGAATGTACAGAAAAGTAAGTAGCTATATAGAACCAAAATTATTATCACTTTATTGATAGGCACATTTTATTGATGATCAGATCATTGATATTTATTGCTTCGTTACTATTGCAACGTTACCATCTTCATCGTTACTCATGTATCATGTTGTTTATCACTGCCTCACTCACTGAGTTCGAATGCGTTTGTCACTCGCACTCGCTACAATGACTCACCGCGCTAATGATGCACTCGAATAACACCCACCACCTGCAGGCAGCAGCGGCAGACTGATCAGGCACCAAGGCCGGCCGAGGGGAAGGGATTGATAACTATACGCCCGCGCGTATTGTTCAAAAGCACACAGGGACTACTTTATTCTAAATACGTGATATACTGATCAATGGGTTAGAGCATACGGGACGCAGGAAACACCCATCAAATACGGGATTTCCCGGGTAATACGGGACACCTGGCAACCCTACGCCCTAGATTAATTCTGCTAAAAACTGTCGGAAACTTTGAAAACTGAAGGCTGAAATTGAGCTTAAAATTAAAACTGATTTTGAACTTCACTATCACATGCTTGTTTTTCTTTTAAATCATTAAAATCAATCATAAATTATCCTGAAACGTGTAATTTTTTTAAAAAAATTTTTTTAGCTGTGCATGAGAAAATTGTGTTTTTTGGTAAATCGCGACAAATCGTGAATTTTTATTTTTAATGCGCGAATTTTCAAACTTTAAAAAAACATTTTTGCACATCTCTCTCGATTGATAATAGTGATTATTGTGTGCATCCCTAACTAAGTACAAAATAAAAAAGCTAACATGACCAACATGTGACCATCTTTAGAATATAGGCCTAAATTTGATTTTTTCCCCAAAACGCTGTGTCCTTTGAATGTATTGGGTGCGGTACATGTATAAAGGCCTACCGGTACATGCAAAGTCTTCATTTCCAAGGATTTGTATTTTAAAAATTCTGCTTCTATCTGTGAGAACAGTTGTCTTGCTGGAATCAAGACACAAGTTAACAAGACATCAGCAAAATTAGCATGTTTTGATGCTATACAATGTGTAAAACCATAAAAGTCATTACGTATTTAAAATGTTTTCTCTCACACACTTAATTAGGTACTGGTGGCTTTCCCGTTTTTCGTGTAAAAAGTAAACACTCAAAATTTGGAGTAGGGCCTACTCCCACATTACTAATAGGCAGTATCCCACATAAACAGTTCCGTACGCTTTGTGCTGCCTTTGTATTTATTAGGTACATACAAATTTCTTTTATTTCAGAAAATTCTTCTGCATGGAATAATCTGTGATGCTCACGGAAGAAAGATGTCCAAGAGTTTAGGCAATGTTATTTACCCGGAAGATATAATATCAGGTATTTCACTAGAGGTATAACAACTTTCACTTATTTAGTAGTTACATTCTATTTTACAAATTTGTTTCTAGGATTGGTGTTCCAACATTGTTTTGATTTGATGTTTTAAAATATTAATGATTGCCATTTGATTCTGCTAATATTAAAGTACCACTAGCACTAATGCATTCAGTTCAGAGAAGTAGTAATTGGATGAGCAAAGCAAAGACTTCAATTTCACTGACCCCCCAAAAAAATTAGCTCGGGTGTTTTTTTGTTTGTTTGTTTTTTTTTGTTTGTTTTTTGGCCTGTTTGTTAACTCTCTACCAGGCAAATGGCATATCCGATCTTGATGAAAATTGGAGGGGACCTTCGAAATCTCTGAACTTAGAGGTGTATTGTTTTTGGGTACAATCGAAGAAATATTTTTCATGAATATCATACTTTTACGATTTTTTCCCGATTTTTAGTGCGATATTTTCGTGATATTTGATTTTGGTCCGGGAAAACGGTTACTCCGATCTTGATGAAACTTTATGGGAACGTTTAAAATCACTAAATTTAGATATGATGTGATTTTAGGGACATTTTAAGAAATATTTCTCATAGAAATCTTACTTTAACGATTTTTCTGATTTTTTTCCCGATATTTTCGTGATGTTTGTGCCGATTATGACCAAACGCGTGGGGATACAACGTTCATATTTTACATTGACACTAAGGTTATGGTGATGTAGTTTCTTTTGAAAGAAAAAGTTGAAAAAGTAAATCAGAATCCATAGAAATAAAAGTTTTAAAGTTTTTTGAGGTAAAAGCTCATCCATCAACGCGGCGGGACTTTGGCGTTTTCCTAGTGTATGTAATGTAGTAGGTGGTAATGGTGATGTACCTAAGTTGTCTTACGTTTTGCAATATAAATAATGCAACATGATCTTCAACTTCAATAAAGGAGTAGGTAGGTGAAATCTCAATAAACATATTTCAGGGGTGTTTGTTGAGGACAATATGGTTCTAACATTTTTCTATCCAAATGTTTTGTCTTTATATTAGGAATGTTCTAGTTTTAAGTTTTATATCACTGTATTACGTTCATTCTACAGTTTTATTACTATGCATATTGGGTAACTTGTATGTATTGTATAATATGAATGTTGTTAAGGCTCATTCATAACCAACTTAGGCCTCTAACTTAACAGCTAACTTAGCCTCTAACTTTAGGTGGCTGTTCATGATCGTTATTTAGGCCGCTAGCTTAACAGCCACTGCCTCCTAGATGTTGCTCGTGGCAACATCTAGGAGACAGTGCTTTACACCTACCGTAGCCTCTAACTTTAGGTGGCTGTGCATGATAGATCACAACACAGATTTGCAGTGTTTACTTTTATCACGCCAATGCTTGACATACAATAACATTCAGCATTCAGTAAGTTGGCGTAGCCTAGCCCTACTTAGGGAGCATTATAGAATTGATTGACTTAACTACAGTTTATTAAACAATAATTGATGGTAAAAATAATAAATGTATTTATTTAAGACAACGTGATGTAAGCCCTACATAACCTCACATGGCCTAGCCCTAGCTGGGGGCTAGGCCTAGTGCCGCAATAAACGTTAATAATACTGACGGTCAGTTGACATTTCTGCCCCAATCGATAGCATTTTGAATTTGGTGCTACTATATTGTACCAAGTTTATAAAAATGATGTTGAAAGGTTACAGGTGTTGCAGAATAAGGCTATGAGATGTATCATTAGATGTGGAAGGGAAACACCTATAAAGAGTATGCTTAATACTTTGGAATGGTTGAGTGTGAAGGAAAATATATTATTGTTAGTATTAGTTTTCATATATAAAGTTAAAAAAGGAATGATGCCAAATTACATGGAGGACAAGATGACTGATGTGAGTAAGGTACATAATGTAAATACTAGGGGAGCAGAAGAAGGAAAATCATGGAGGTCAAATTGTAAAAGTAAAAAATGGCTAGGCTCAGTCTTTAACAATGGTGTAAAGGAATTTGATATGTTACCCAGGGAAATCAAAGAAATAAATAGTTTGGGCATGTTTAAAAGTAAATGTAAAAAATGGATTAAATTACCAGATTTATAGAATAATGTAAGGTAAGAAAGGATTTTAGAAAGGCCTAAGTATTAATAAGCAGGTTGAACATATGGGAAAATGAAGTATGCATTGTTAGGTAGCTGAGTAGTAGGTCTAAATAAATATTATGTAAAATCCTAGTATGATAGTGTAATTTTAATTTTTAAAGTGTTTTCAAGTTGTTTGTTGTAATTGATGTTGTGTAGTAGTTGTATGCTATAAATGTGATGTAAGAGTAACGAAATGGCTAGAATGAGCCAGAAATAAAGAAATACAATACAATACAATACAATACATGTTTTCTTTTATGTTCTTATCTTTGTATAAAGATGACAATTTTACATATAGCAGTGGCCTTTTCATGAATTCGTTCAATAGCTTTTCATCGAACAATAGCTGATGTTCCTTGGGATCCATTTTTGCTATTTGTTTACGTTTTCAATCGGATTTGACCGGAAATTGTCGGCTCGAGTCTCTCTCTGATTGGTTAAAAGCTTAATGTTAAGTTAGCTGCTAAGTAAAAGTTTGGAGTTTGCAAACTTTCGGTTGCTGATAAGTGTAAGTTAAAGGCTAAGTATTGGTCATGAACAGACATGTTGTTTTCCATAAGACAAACCTTTAAGTTAGAGGCTAAGTTAGCTACTAAGTTAGTTGTGAATGGCCCTTTACAATAATCTGTTATGGATATCTTATCTGAATTCTGCAGTCTCAAATACATTCAATATACATATAAGCCAACTTTTATACACAGTTAACAACAATCTGTTATGAATGTCTTAAACTAATTCATCCAAAAGGAGTGTTTCTTATTATTTTCATTAACAATCCAAATGTGCTTCCTAACTAATAATGTTTTGACAAAGTATGTAATGTCCTCAGGATTGTACATTCATTAATTTCTTTTACCTGCTCCCTTTTACATTTTGGCAGAGTAGTGAGTGACCATAGCATTTTTGTATAGGAATTACAAAACCAGGCACGGACAAGCTGTGATCAGGGTTTTATGTCCAAAGAGGAGCTTCAGAAAACGCTTGCCGGTCAGACGAGGCTGTTTCCGGATGGCATCCCTGAATGTGGAACTGACGCTTTGCGATTTACTCTCTGTTCGCACAATGTGAAAAGTAAGATTGTTGCCATTTACAATCTGCATTGTAGTGTCATAACTGACTAATCCTGTAACCCATTACTTGAAAAGACAAAACTTATGAAATTGTAGTACTTTATTAGTAGAATATTTAAGTTTCTTTTACTTAACCTGTCTCCTCTTTCCTAATTAGACTAACATTACCTGCCCGATTGGCTCCTTTGTTTGTTAAAGTGTCCGTTCACCTCTTTAACAAATTAGTCTTAATATCAAATAGAAACATAAACACTAAGTAGTTTGTATATATTTCCCGACCTACGTCAATAGGGGTCTTTAAAGTCATCGCCGCGCTCAAGAACAGTGACGTCACTGTTCTTGAGCTGGCGATGTGTTGCAACACGGCACATCCACTAGCGATGTGTAACGTGCGAGGCCGGTCCCGGTCTATCTGTCGAAATAGTCTGTTCTACTAAAACCAAAGCGGAAGACCCGCGTTCACAATCACTAACAATACATAACACTGGTCAACAACACTTGTTTTGAAAAACATACTGCTAATAAAGTAGCTATGGGATAGCGTCAGTTTTCGTAAAAACGTAAATGTTAGGGTTGCCAGTGGTAAGTATCGAACATTCAAACCGGGGACCTCCCGAATAAGTCTCGCGTGTTACGCTTGTACTATCTATCTATTATAATGTACCGTAAAAAAATATTATATCAGTGACACTGACTGTATACATACACCTCACCTCATTATTACTAGTATGATATACTAGTATTGAGTAATATGTATGATATAATACAATACTATGTGAAAAAGTATGCGTAGGTTTTCTTTTCGGGCAGTGTTTGTTTACTCTTACTAATTAATAGCTTATCGTTTTTCGAATAGATGCAGGCTGGCACATAATATATTAGAACCATTCCAAACATAAACATAAAAAATCACCGTCAACAGCATATTGGACAACATACAAAGAGTACTGGCATAGTGCATCAGCATTAAATATTTATCTTTCGACTGGTAGCCCGGGGGGGGGGGGGGGGGGACACTTGCGTATATCTAACAAGTCGATTGTCGAAACAACAGAATTTCATAATTTCGCAATAATCACTCGATACTTGTGCTAATGGAATGGATTGGCCGTACCTAGCGTAGAACAAGACAAGACAATAAATGAAATGAAAAGTTTTAAAGGAAATATGATCGTTCCAAGTACACAAAAATAGTCATCGTCAAGACTCAAGATAAGACTGAAAGTGCACCCTATTGGTACGTTATTCACCTTCTCCTGCTTATTCTATTGTAAACAGTGACATGACTGCTGTGCTCCATACACGAGATTACAAGATTGTATAGGCGTATTTGTATTTTGCTTTGTGTGATTAACAGATGTACATGTTATTTCTATGTTTATATGTTGTTTATATGTTTTATATTTGGTTTATATTGTTGTGTTGTACAGAAATTAACAAATCCATCTCAGCCGGGTTGAGAGATGCACATGTGCTTTGTTTCGACCTAATTTAAACCGAGTATCAATGTCTTATCCCCCATGCTCCTTCAAAGCTTGTGTCGCGTGCTAAGTGATAGCCCAATAAGATGACGCAGCTCCCTCGACACTCGACACTCTGCCGGCCACTACTCGTGCACTGTTGCCACGACTGATAAGTGGGGAAGATGAACGAAATTTCTTTGCACATTTAACAATTAATTTAGCGTTACTACGATTATTTTTGGTCAATCATTTGTTGTAAATGGAGTCTACTTAAGTAAATAGAATATAGATGTCTGTGTAAACCTTTACATAAGAGGTGAACGATCTCTTTAATATTTCATACATAGTAATACAGTGATTTAGTTAGTACTATAATTTACATACCATATTTACTCGATTGCAAGCCGACACCGAATGCAAGCCCACTCCTGATTAAAAGTTCATCTAACAAAAAAGTGTAGCATTTAAATACTCATAAGTTTGCCATCGATTCCAAGCCGGGGTGCCATTTTGAACTGCAAAAATGTGTTTAAAAAAGGTAGGCTTGCAATCGGGTAAATACGGTATTAGTACCTATTAAATATTAGTACATTTAGGTAGTGCATTATTTTCCCTTTAGGGGTGTAATTGGTACCGTATGTAATGTGTTACCTTAATGGGTTTAATTTATCCCTTGCTCTCAAGAATGTTAATTAAGTATAGCTCGTATATTTTAAGTACTGTAAGTAGTATATGACTACTACGTATTGTCATACATCTATCATGCCCACCCTAACGAGGCTTTACTAGTGTATGGCTTTACTAGCGTACTTGTATATTTCGTTCACTCACACAAGCTTGTCATGTTTCCTTCGGTCAACCAGTGAACACTTGAAATTAACTTGTATATTATACTTCTATTTTTTTTGCAATGTTTATGTTACCTCTGAATGAAATAAAAAAATAATTAATTATATTTACTGTATAACTGATTGGTTCGATAGTTGATTACTGCTGTTATGTTTTGTTTTCTATATATGTGTACGTTTTTTCCGATGAATCTTCTTTATATCTCTGTATCCTCTTTTAACGATAAATTGACCTCCAGTCTAATTATTACACAACTGTTGTAATTCCTCTAAAAAAATTAAAGATAAAATAGGCTTCACATGCTTGCACTATTTTGTAATTCTAGTTCTAGAAACATCATTCAAATATCTGTTCTTGTATATGCATTCTTTCTTATACTGGACACATATTATCATAGTAATCCCATTGGCCAAATCAATGTATTTTTTGAATAAAATCTTTAAATTTTAAGTTTACATGTTTCACGTTTCTAGATCATTTCATCAGCTTCGACATTAGTGAGTGCCATACAAATCGTTTGTTCTGCAATAAAATCTGGCAAGCGTGCAATTACGTGAGGCGAGCTTTGCAGAATGTAGACAAAGCTGATTTGAATAATGGAGTGGGGTTGCCCGAGCGTACTCTTAGCAAGATGGACCGATGGATCGTGAGTCGTTTATCCCACATGGTAAACGAAGTCAATAGAGGGCTCGAAAGTCGTGACCTTCATGTTTCTACTGATGCCTTGAAAACATTTCTTTATTACGATTTTTGTGATGTTTACTTGGTAAGTGAATGGAATGAATGAAAATCAATCATCTCTATGTACATGAGTGCACGATTATTTTAGTTTTCTATTTCCCATCTATAGAATAGAATAGAATATTTATTGGCATCTTTGATTGCAATGCATATACATTTTTACACCAATCTATGACTGCTGTATTACTATACACCATTTGTAAAAATATAAATATGTTATCAAGACCTTAGTAGTAAAAACTTATAACCTAATCTATATGCAGCTAAAATTAATAGAACCATGACGTAGTCTTACACATAGAGTACACTGTATATTGCAAGCAAGCAAACATTTAAATCACACTTTTTAAGTGTTTAGTCTGTTTTTAGGCCCTTATACTTGAATTAATAAATACATTGTTTGAGCTATTAGAAGGTAGGAACTATTATCGTAATCATCTCAATAACAACATTGTTACATTGTACCAGTAAGCAGTAACAAAGACTATGTATGTAATAAACTAATTGATATGCAGTTTTGACGGATCCAACTTATGACAATTTTTAACTGATCATTGTATTTAAATGTAAACTAAATAATAATATATAATTACAATTAGTGTGGAAAAAGCCAACCGGCTAGTTTAGTTTAGATTGGAGAAGGGTTGACAGGTTAGTAAAGCATAAAGTCTAGGCTGGACTTTATGTTCTCTATGCTTTCGCAACCTGTCAACCCTTCTCCAATCTAAACTAATAATATACCTAATTAACCAAATGTATTATGATCCATGTAGGCGAGTGAATTGATGTCTCCTTTATTCTTCATAAGTTATTTTTGATGATAAAGTGTAAAAATGAGAAATTAGTACAGTTGAGTAGATATTATGCACTTTTACCCCCTAATCTGTCAAAGTAAAACAAAAACATAAATATAAGTGTTAATGTTATGTAGTAATTGGAGAAACATTTATTTTTAAGTGTCTTCCTTCGTATACCGTTCATGTTTACATGTTTGGCCCTCTCATAATGGTTTTGCTTCTGACACCTGCATGGATTGAAGAATACATGTAGAATGATATTTACCACATTGGAGTCCAAGATAGTCAATTTTATTGCAACGTTCTGTTATTTCAATGTGGTAGTAAGTAATTACTATAATGTGCCTAGAACATATGAATGTATGTAAAGAATATAATGTGCAACCACTTGAGTATTCCTTTTTATTTTCCCTATCCTTAAGAAAACTTAATCTATGAAATACATAATTTAACATAATTTCTTCACCTGCTAAGCACATGCACTTGTTAATGTACACATCATTTTGTCACCTGCCTCTGCTATGTATTAATTTGTAACCTGCCTATGTTAACCCTCCCTCTGCTATTATTACTATGATAACACACAGTATGAAGTAATAAGTTTATCATACAATGGATTTATACCCCTGTACTATCACTGCAACTATGTTTGATTATGATTTACATAATACTCCTTCAACATTTCTTCTCTAGTTATGCAGACTATTGTTAAATATACTATCATTGGTCACTTGCTTACTTCCTAATTACCTTCTAATTACACATACTTATTATTAATATTATAATCATGTACATAGTAGTTATTATTAAGGATTATTCATTCCCTGTCCCAAGAGGGGTATATCTGTACAATGTATTGGATCGAGTGAAAATATGAAATATGTTGACATACTAACTACGGTAGTTAACTACAACTTCACTGTACTGTAATTAATTGTAACTATGCCGTGTATTGAAAATGCTAACTAATTCCATCTTCCAATGCAGAGGATCCTGAGAAAGTTTGACCCTGGTTGTGTAAAGGGTTTTGCTTGTACCCCACATTGTATGTGCCTTATGTGTACATATACATTAATATATTTTCTTTCCAGGAAACTACCAAGTCTGTGCTGCGTTCCTCAGACAATGCGACTATTAAAACCACATGCCAAACCTTATTAACATGCCTCAACATTTCTTTACGTGCTCTTGCGCCCTTCATGCCATTCTTAACGGAGACACTTTACCAAAGCTTGCCGCAGAGTACGCACTTTGAGAGTATGATGGTTGTTCCGTACCCGTCACCAGATGAGGTGAGGTTAACCGTTAACAACCTCGTATAGAATTTGGCATGATCATTCATTAAAAAAATTAAATATCTGTTAATGCTCTAGTACCAATTTTAGTTTATAATTTTTTGTACAATATTCACGCATTTACAACTTTTCATTACCTACCTACCTATTGTTTTCATCTTAATGGCAAATTTTAAATGTTATGATTATGAATGTAGTATCTATGTATGTACTTTTAAAAATAAATGTGTTTGCTTTTTTGTTGTGTAATTTTTTTTGTTATATAATTGTGCCATACGTGACTATGATAATAATAATAATTGTGATTCTTGGCATTTCTTTGTGTGTGATGTACGGTATTTTTGTATTGTGCAGAAAATTAGTTTCAGTTTGCTTTGTCTCCTGGTATTTTTCTCTAGTGTTTACCAATGTATTGTTTGATTAATCTCTCTCTCTGATAATAATACTTAAATTGATTTTTTAGTGGAACGGTTTAAGAGACAGCTCCAGTGAGGAGGAGATGGAGATGATCAAAAACACGGTTACCGCAGTGAGACGTTTGAAAACTGCTTACAATATATCAAAACCAAAGCCCGCAAGTAAGACGTAACCTGTATTATTTCTTTAGATATGTACTATTGCATTGTATAATCATGTCGTGTCATGTAATGTACTTATGTTGTACCTTATTTTCAGTTAACATTGTATCACCCAAAGCAGAACTGTACCAGCAATACTCTGACGTTATCAAGTCTCTAGCTGATTGTGAGGGTGTGGTTATCAGTAAAGAGACTTCAGATGAGTTGAAAAGCAATCGTCTGGTGGATACGGTGGGAGAGGATTGTTCCGTTTACCTAATAGTCAAAGATTTACATCTGAGAGCAGATAAAACTAAGTTCTCGATGAAAGAGGAAAAACTTACAAAAGAACTTGTCAAACTGTTAAAGACTACCTCTTCAGATGTGTATAGAATTAAAGCTTTGGCTGCAGTACAGAAATCTCATTTTGACAAGGTATTATGTGTGTGTGTGTATTATTTGTAATTTTTTTATACCAACTGGGAACTGGGAATATAATCAATTCGTGGTTGGTTTTAAAAGTCGAGTATTGCAGCAAAACAAGCTGTTTTTATGTACAATATTAGCATTTTTAGTTTTTTAGAGACAAAAATAATAAATTCGATCTACATGTACCGGTAAGTATACCTACAAATGCTCCCACATAAAAAATTGCTGATTCTTGACAAGCCCTTATGACTAATCATAACTGGTTCAGGAATAATTCTTGTAGAATGTTCTTATCACTAATAATATTTTATTATTTTATTTTACAGATTCAATCCTTGCAGACGGAGATTAAAAAGTTGCAAGAACTTCAAAAGTCCTTCAAGCAGTATTTCATAACAAGTAGATAATGTATAGTAGGTAAATAATAAATCGTTTTTACAGAAAGTAAGACTTGTGTTCATTAATTGGCCATTGTGTGTGGGCCAACAAATTCCAACTCGCAACCTTCTCGTGGTTTGGCCCGTGATTAGGGGAGTTTATCTCCCTGAAACTAATGTGCGAGCTCTGGGTCGTCGTCGGGGAACTTTCCCCTTCCCTTTGACTACCTCCCCGACGGCGACGACAATGACAACACGGACGGATGACACAGACGGAGACGACCACGACGTGGGGGAACCTCTGCCCTCCCCATATGCTTGTGGCTGGTTCTGACCAGCACAGGCCTGTCCACCCCTTGTCCCCCCGCGTCATCCCTTACGTCCCTCCCTTCGTCTCGATTAGCCAAGTTGCATAAATATGAGACGTTAAGCAATATCCAATCAATCCAATCAAATGTGGTGTGATGTAGAGTGGTCTTGCGGTAATTAGTTGAAATCACTTCGCTATAACTGTTTTATAATTTATAATTGTTTTTTTTTGTTAATTTTGGTGAACTTGCTACATTTCGAAATTCGAATGGGCTTTACATTTAAAGTTTCTTTCTAAAAACTTTTTTTTTTTTTTAGAAAGTTATTTTTGTGGTTATTTTTGTATGTGTGTGTCACGTAGTTACTGCAGCAATCAGGTGCATCCCGCGCATTGGAAATTTTTCGAATGTTGGGGCGCGGGCGGGGGGGGGGGGGGGAGATGGGAACCATAGATAGCAGATGAGCTTTATTTTTCCTTGCATGCTTCTCTTTACATTTAACCGCAAGGCAAGCCGTCAGTCACACCCTAGGTATATTGACTGCTACTATAGTTTGCAGTTGTAGGCCTATCCGTGCTGATAACGGCAAACTGTGTTTAACATTCTAAAGTGGGGGGGGGGGGATTCCCTCCATTCCCCCCCTTCCTACGCGTCTGGCAGCCGTCGCTAATAAATTGACTTATTCCTTCTTTATCCCGTATGAGTTGTGTTTGTGATATTAAACCGCTAAATACCCAACTAACTTGCGATTTCTACTTAGGCCTAGTCTCGCTGGTGGACTATTTATTTACTAGGAAGCTTCGCAAACGCTTTTTCAGGCGCGTTGTTGGATGAGCGTGTTTTTTTTAAAACGAAAAAAAGCGTTAAATTGCGTTTTTCGTGAGAAATAATTCTTCGATTACGCTCAAATTTCACACGAACATATTTATTCATAAAGTTAAGGTTCTGTTAAAAAATTATTACAATCGGATGAAACATGTAGGTGTTACAAGTCGAAGAAATAAAAAAATCGTAAAATTGCAATTATCATGAGAAATAATTATTTGATTCTGCTCAAATTTCACACGAATATATCAATTCATAAAATTAAGGTTCTGTAAAAAAATCATTACAATCGGATAAAGCATGTAGGTGTTAACAGTCGAAAAAATTTGTTAAAAATCGTAAAATTGCGATTTTTATGAGAAATAATTTTTCGATTGTGTTCAAAAACGTGGCAGTTCTAAGTTCAGAGATTTCGAAGGCCTCCAGAAAATTTCATCTCAATTGGAGTAACGGTTTAGCCGGAATCGTGTTAACAAACACACAAAAAAAAAAAGAAAAAAACATTCCGGATTTTTTCTCTCCAGTATAGTGAAATGGAATCTTCGCTTCGCTCGCTACGCTCATCCAATTAGAAATAAGGGCGCGTCAACCGCTAGGTTATAATGCACCACTCAAGCCTATAGGGGATTGGGGGGAGTTAAGTCCCATGCTGCAGGTCAGAACCAGCCACGTAGGTAGGGGGAGGAAAAACGGGGGTGCTTACGTCGTGGTCGTGATCGTTCGTGTTGTACGACGACCGCCAGATATCGTCTCTATAGTTTCGAGATAAATATAGGCACTACTCGTCTACTTACTAGCTTATTTTTGCGAGATGAACTTTGTCTCTTTTCTCGCCTTTGACGATTAGCAGAGCCATGTTCTGGACCAATTCTATCCGGGCCCAAACGGGGGGTTGATGTACGAGTATATTGTTATTTTGTAGGCTACTACCCTTCTTTCTTGTGCTAACTCCGGTTTCGTTAATACACAATCAATATTACCTTATTACATCTTATATTGTACCTTATATTACAAATATATCTTATTATACATATTGGAATGTCGTGACTAGTAAAAATCTCTAAGACATCGCAGTACCAATCGACATTGTCTCTGTGGAAGTACTGAATGGTGACTGTACAGGAAAATGCCAGTCATTTTTAGACGAGTGAGCGAGTCATGTGTTGAGTACCCGGAACATTAACGATATGGTTTTTAGTTGAAGGCGCGTCAACTGTTAAGGCCATATGCGCCACTCTAGCCTATGATACGCTAGGGGGAGGAAATGGAATGTTCCCGGGTACTCGACATAAAAATGACTCGCTCATTCGTTTAACGACTTTGGCGTTTAGACAAAATATGATATGGAAGAAGGCCTACTTGACATAGCCTCCGATGTTATAGCTCCAGGGTTTTGACCGACGTTGTATAACAGCCAAAATAAATAAATAGGCTAATAATAATCTTATTGTCTTCACGTTTCACATCATTAAATAAAAATAAATAATTAATTATAGTCTGCAATTTTTCATTTATCACACATAGGCCTATTTTATAATGAACACAGTCATCTATGTTCCAATCAACTTATAAATTAAGACCCTGATTTCATAATCATGATTGGTTTGCCTATACAACAAACGAGCGATATCGCATTTTTCATTAACATACTTACCGGTATTGTCTAATTTGTCTTTAACTTAGTCTAATATTTCCTACGGTATTACTGTTCTGTTATCCAATGGTAGCCTAACTTTCGTAGGCCACACCCCCACTCAGCCCTCGAAGCATAGATGACAACTGGTCGATGTCTCGGAGTAAACGGAGATTAATATCTCGAAAACTCCCCCGAATGACAAGTCCTGGCATCATTTTCTTGAGTGGTATCTCCCAACCCTGATGAAAATTCTTGTCAACTTTACTTGTTAAATTTAGACTAAATTGGACAAGAATGTCAGTAACAAGAACAGACAAGATCAGACTCTATTATGACCCATGTTAACAAGACAAGAACAAGCCATTCTAAGTAAGAATAGACAAGACTAAATACAACAAATCCTGACTAAAACTGGCTTGACTAGTATACACTAATCTAGATGAGAATAGACAAGACTAAATACAACAAATCCTGACTAAAACTGGCTTGACTAGTATACACTAATCTAGATGAGAATAGACAAGACTAGATACAACAAATCCTTACTAGACCTGACTTGACTAGAATACACTAATCTAGATGAGAATAGACAAGGCCAAAAAATACTGGTAGGCCTATAGCTAATTGCTTTGCATTAAAACAATGATAGCTGTAACCATAAGGTAACAATGGTAAATTATGATTGCTCCTGCAATCCTGCTTCTTTGCATTGTAAGTTTTGAGAGAATCGGGTAACAATGGCCTCTCTCTCTCTCTCTCTCTTCCAAATTTTGCATTTAATCTGGGAAAAACAAACATTAATATGGTTAAGTGACAGTTGGGTAACAATAGTTTTATCTCTCACCGAAGGCTGCCTGCATATGTCTGTGGAAAGTCTACAGTTAGTGTTATTATAATATTATAATACAGTTTAGTTGCAATCGGAACATTGGTCTTGTTGGCATTAAATCTGAAATAAACCATGGTAGTGTATTATTAATTTCAGTGAGTAATAATGTTCACTGTTGCTCCAAGGAAAATCTGAAACAATTTTTGTTTTATTCAAGAGTGGTGACAATGAATAAGGTAATAATATTTCTCCTAAGGGCTCGTTTGCATTCAATCTGAAATAACAATGGTATTGTATATTAACGGGTAACATGGTTCTTCTTTGAACTGAAATAAACAATTATATAACTAATCAGTTGGCAATGTTCGCTATTTCACTCACCAAGGCTTCTAGAATGAATCCGAAAGTGTTTTGTTTAAGATTAGTCAAACAATCAGATAACAGTGTTTGGCTCTCTTCAATTGCTTGTTTGCATTCAATCTAAAACAATCATATTAATAATCGGATGGCAATGCTACACTCTCACTCATCAAGGCTTCTAGAATGAATCTGAAACTGTTTTGTTTAAGATTAGTCTCTATCGGATAACAGTGGTTGTGATTTGCTCTCCTCAAGGCAGGTTTGAATTCAATCTGGAAAAATAATTAATAATCAGTTGACAATGTTTGCTCTCTCGCTCACCAAAGCTTCTAGATTGAATCTGAAACTGTTGTGTTAATCAGAATAACAGTGGTTGCTCTCCTCACGGTGTGTTTTCATTCAATCTGAAACAAACAAGGGGCTTATTTTTATAAACAATCCCGCACAATGTTCCTGCTTGTTGGTAATAAACCTGAAACAGGCAATGAGAGCAACAATCAAGGGAACTGGGTTATAATTTAACAAATCTTGGAAGATTGCTGTGGTCTCACACAAGCCTGTCCGGCCTGCTTGCCTCGACGAATGCAACTTTGCAACTGACTGCGAGCACTCTAGACCACGGCATGGCGTCGCCATGCAGACATAGCTGGTGCAGGTGGCCGGCAACTCAGGAATTCCTCCATACAAGAATGGACAAGAATACACTAAATGAGACGAGTAACAAAATTAGAGCAGATCCAACAGGACAAGAACCAAGAAGATCACACCAAACTACACAAGCACTAATGTCAATGACAAGAATAGGGTAGTTCACACTAGAAGAAGATTAAACAAGAATAGACTAAATCACACAAGAGCGTATTTTAAAGAGAAATCCATCATAAAACCTTTTGTAAACGCATTGGGCACATCTCTAGCCGAGCGTGTAATTTATTCGACTCGGACAGTCTTCTCTTCTAGTTCTGTTGAACATGAGGTTGTGGCCAAGATATTTGAAATATAAATTATCTTATCATGTTGGCCGGTATCATAATACTATCATGTAAAAGTACAAAAATGCGTCCAAGTGCGTTTTTATTATGAATTATTATTATTATGAATTATTATGAATTATTATTATTATTTTTTATTATTATTATTATTATTATTATTATTATTATTATTATTATTATTAAAAAAGGTGTGAAACAGGTCATTTCGACGAGTCGCGTGTTTACACTTACTAGTGTGTGTTATTATTATTTTATATACCGGTATATATATATACATATTATATTATACCCAAAACAAAATCAAACAAGAGCCATCACAACCACATAGCAACTTCAACCCCCCCCCCCCCCCAACCACCCCAATAATAATAATAGCAGAAGATTTTTAAGCATAAGTCCGCTTTGAGAACATAATTAGTGAATGATAGCAATTGTCGTAAAAGTTTGCCCCGACTGGGGTTCGAACCCAGAACCTTCGGCTTTTTGAACCGATGCTCTACCAACTGAGCTATCGGAGCTATTTTATTATTATTATTATTATTATTATTATTATTATTATTATTATTATTATTATTATTATTATTATTATTATTATTTTTATTGAATATAAGGTTTGTAAGCATAAGCCCGCTCTAAGGACATAGACATTCATGAATCAATAACTTAGCGGGCTTATGCTTAAAAACCTTATATTCATACTACCCAACTTATGGGAGATGAGATCTGATTGGATTTATCCATGTGATCTTTCAGATTTGACAGATACATTGCAGTCTTCTGTTGGATTTATGTCATGGAAGTCACCAGTCACAACTCACAACAAATAAGATTTGTTCGCTGCTGTCACCCGGTGGCTCAATTGGTAGAGCTATGGCACGTTAAGCCGGAGGTTCTGGGTTCGAGCCCCAGTCGGGGCAAACTTTTACGACAACTGCTATGAATCAATTATTATTATTATTATTATTTCTTTTATTACAACTGCTATCATTGACTAATTGTTATTATTATTATTATTATTATTATTATTATTATTATTATTATTATTATTATTATTATTATTATTATTATTATTATTATTATTATTATTATTATTATTAATAATTATTATTATTTATTGATTAATAGCTGTTGTCCCAGTTGGGACCCCAGTCGGGGCAAACTTTTTGGACAACTGCTATTAATCAATAACTATGTCCTTAAAGCGGGCTTATGCTTAAAAATCTTATATTCATTATTCTTATTCTTATTCTTATTCTTATTCTTATTCTTATTCTTATTCTTATTCTTATTCTTATTATTGCTATTGTTGTTTTTTGTTGTTGTTGTTGTTGTTGTTGTTTTGTGAGACTGGGAACTGTTACCTACTAAAAACGCATTCCTCTTTAAGTCAGAGGAACTTTAATAAACACAAAACAAATAGCCTACAGTATTGGAAAACTTTCATTCATATAAATGTCCTATTAGTATTACCTATTATTATTATTACCTACCTATTAAGAGCTAATTCTGTCAGTCAAATTTAAGTCATTTATTTATAGCTCTTAAATTACTTTTTCTCAAGTACTTAACAATTTTGCATTCCAACACTGCCTCATCAAATCCGCTAACACAATGTGATTTGAAAAAGTCTGGTTTAAGTTTGTTTTGCACTTGATTGAATTTTAACCTGCGGTTTGAGATTGAAGTAAGACTTGTTTACGATCTAATATCTTGAGAACGCGTGGACCTGGGACCTTCCGAGGGTACAAAATAAAGATGGATTTAGATTTAGTAGTCACTGTCAACTAGAAATTTTCGCTTACTCGGAAAGTAGTCCGAAAGTCGGTCTTTCCTTACGACTCATGGTACACCGATCGCGAAGAATTCTTGACGGTCGGTGGACCAATACGAACGCACTACGTGACCCGGTGAACCAATCGCAATGGGTCTGGAGACCCGGTATCTTTGAAATCGTTAAGTAACGAGGAGTAACGTCTTTAAAATTCTAGGGTTGCTGGTTGATTTATAAAATGTAAACATGTTGATTTAACTATGGTTATTTGTTGTCGATTTTCTAACATTTTGAAAAAGAAAAGTCAACAAAAGTTCGCTGAATGAAAGAGGGACTTACACCAGCAAATGTTTTTTTTTCCGGGACATCACCTCCAACGCCAATCAACCATTGTATTACAATGTTTGGATTATAGCCAACACACCAAGTGCAAAATTAAATGTTGAGCAAAGGTTGTTGGTTTTTAATTGAAACAACACACCATGTCTTCCATTCTTTTACAAGGGAAATGTTTTTTTTACATTACGTTTTATGCACGAAATTTTATCTGCCGGTACAAAACTCGTATTTGTACCGCCTGACAAAATAGATCGTGCACCATTAGACCGTTGAGTAATAATATATATTCACTCAACGATTAGACTGTTATTCCAGATTATTCCCTGGTGAAAGACATGTGTTACTTCAATTTAAAACTAAATTGCTCATAATTTAATTTTACACTCGGCGTGTTGACTACACTATAGTCCAAAATGGTAATATATTTATGAAAGGCACCCCCCACCCCCAAAAAAATCAGTGGTAATAAAATAATCCTTGAGCATATTTTGTAGTCAAATACAGTAAGTTAGATGCAGAGGCGTAGCTAGAAACTAAAGGCAAAGGTGCCTGATGATGGTTCATAATTTATACGTTATGAAAACAATTTTAAAGCACAGCTAAACAAAAAAACGTTTCAAGGGACCTTCAAAATCTCTTAGCCATGGTTTAGGGTACAATCAAGAAATTATTTCTCGTGAAAATCGCTCTCGACCAACTTATTTTTGATGTAGGAATTCACGGAGGTAGGCCATATGCTCTTCCATGAACGCGTTTATAAAAAAAATAAAAAAATTAAATCTGCCCTCCAAATTGAATAGATCGAACACCACATGAGCGGACTGGAAGCAAAATAACAACGCATGTACGTACTTAAAAGTTGAAACCTAACGAGCAGTAAAACTACTACTATAGGTATCATTAAGATATTTGGGAATATGCAACTATTCTGCCGAGACAAGGCGACGAAAACCTTTTCTAACGATATTGAGGTAAAGTCTGATCTATTACTGACAAACTGTGTCTCACCGTCGTTTTCTTTTTTTTTAAATAACTTATATTGTGTCTCCACCCCATGACTGTGTCGTGACTCGTGTTACGGGTATTTAGATGAGCGAAGCGATGACTTCAATTTCACTTACCCCGAGAAAAATAGGTCGGGTGTTTTTTTTGTCTGTTTGTTCGCTCTCTACCGGGCAAACGGCATATCCAAACTTTATGAAAATTGGAATGGACCTTCGAAATCTCTGAACTTAGACTTGACACGTTTATGGGTACAATCGACGAAATATTTCTTTGGATTTTTTTTGGATTTTAACTAACTAGTAATGAATTTTGCAATAAACAGAAAAAAAAATTGTCAAACATGACATTTTCCGAGCTAGGTCCCATCGGCAAAAATCTCCCATAAGAAATAACATGGGGACGATCTTTATGCCCCGTGACCTTGTAGGATTTTGATCCAAAAAAATATTGGCCATTATTGACGTACTCTATACAGCCTTTTCTGTAAATTCTCTATATTTTGTTTTGTAATTTGGGCAAGTAGTTTGGTCAAAATATGCTGATTACCAAGATAGGGTGTGATTTTGGAATGCATATTTTTGCGTGTTTGAGGGTATATTTGGGCACAGTTTCAAGACACGATGTAAAAAATGGGCAATTTAGGTCAATGGTACTATGCTCTAGTATCTATGTGGACCAAAAAAGAAGCAGGTTAAAGCCGATTTAAGAAATTTCCCAAAACACCAATTTTCGTAAATTTCTGGATCAAAAAAGTTGAAACATTCGTGTTAAATCACAGTTACAAGATATAATTTTTTAAACTGTCAGTTTAGTGTAGTATTGTGCTATAGATCATGTGCTAAAAAAAATTTTTTTTGAGTTAATAGCCCCTTTAATTAAACTTTAAAGGAACGTTTGAAATCACGAAACTTAGATATGTTATTATTTTAGGGTCAATCTAAGAAATATTTCTTGTAGAAATTGTACTATTACGATTTTTTACTCCCATTTTTTAAATGATATTTTTGTGATATTTAGGCCGATTCTAACCAAACGGGTGTGGCTCCAACGTTCATATTTTACATGGACATTAAGATTATAGTGATGTAGTGCCTTTTGAAAGAAAAAGTTGAAAAAGTTGTGCTGACATCATAGAAATAAAGGTTTTAATATAAGCCTTTTATAGGTGTATAATAATAATTAGTACCTAATAATAACAAGTAAC
This sequence comes from Sweltsa coloradensis, assembly GCA_024449915.1. Classification (NCBI taxonomy): domain Eukaryota; kingdom Metazoa; phylum Arthropoda; class Insecta; order Plecoptera; family Chloroperlidae; genus Sweltsa; species Sweltsa coloradensis. The sequence goes on along the minus strand of JAMZAV010000419.1, from coordinate 176,915 downwards.
TACAGAAACTTGACAAAAATCACAATGTGTTCCTAGAGATTTTTTAGTAATCATAGCACAGAAATAGTCAACACAAAAAGCTCATCCATCAACCTCGACTGGAAAAAGCGTTAACGAAGCTTCCTAGTTATTACAACGCGTGTTGCTGTTATTTTCTTTGTATTATTTTTTGGATGAGCGTAGCGAGCGTAGCGAGCGAAGCGAAGATTCCATTTCACTACACTGGAGAAAAAAATCCGGAATGTTTTTTTTTTTTTTCTTTTTTTTTGTATTTTTGTGTGTTTGTTAACACGATTCCGGCTAAACCGATACTCCGATTGCGATGAAATTTTATGGAGGTCTTCGAAATCTCTGAACTTAGAACTGCCACGTTTTTGAGCGCAATCGGAAATTTTTTTCTCATAAAAAAACGCAATTTTTACCATTTTTTTCGAATTTTAAAAAATTTCTTCGACTTATAAAACCTACATGCTTTATCCGATTGTAATGATTTTTTCACAATAACCTTAATTTTATGAATTAAGATATTCGTGTGAAATTAGAGCGTAATCGAAAAATTATTTCTCATGAAAATCAAACTTTTACGGTTTTTTTTCTTTTTTTAAAACAATTCTTTGACTTATAACACCTACATGCTTTATCCTATTGTAATGGTTTTTTCACAGAACCTTAATTTCATGAATTTATATATTCGTGTTAAATTTGAGGGCAATCAAATAATTATTTTTTTATGAAAATTGCAATTTTACGATTTTTTTAAAATTACGATTAATTAAAAAAATTAAGTTACTTTTTAATTTAATTTCATTTAATTTTAAAAAAATATGTTAATTTTTTATTTAATTTAATTAAATTAAAAAAAATCATCGACTTAGTAATGATTTTTTCACAGAACAACATAAAATCCGCATCACATGGCAGGTCAATGCACCAATTACGCTCATCCAACAACGCGGCGGGACTTAAGCGTTTTCCTAGTTAATTATGCTCATACCGTAATGTAGGAGTCGGAATGATTGTGTACTTCATTGTTTTGGGTACCTAGCTATTTAATCGTAATTGTAAATATTCACCCTTATGGTATCATTGTAGACTGTGAGTGCCATAAAACCAAGACTTTATAGTCCTCTCGGTGCGAGTGGTCTACGTATACTCATGTTGAAGGAATTGGATAATAAATATGTAGGCTCTACAGTTATTAGATTTGCGGGAGTTAGCCAATCATTTTTATTTTAAAATTTCGACTGTAGCTTGTTAGAGGACCTTCTATGTGGTACCATACAGATCATGCTTTGAGACGAAATATATCATACTGTCATCTGACGAACGACGAAAAGTCCTAAGTAAAACGTTCCAATTCAATTCTAATATTTCATGTAGCCTACTACTATTGAGATGCCGAGGTTACTGTGCAGCATCGAAATCTCTGTAACATGCAAAGTGCCTTTGACAAAAAATATATATAAAATATTCTTCATTATGAAAGATGTAAGGTTTTGAGAATGACAAAAATAGGAGCTACGGTACGTATATTTTGTATGAACATTAGTTGTAAGACGGAATGGAAACAAGCCTCTATTTAGTCTTGTGGGTCAAGTAACAGAATATACCTAACACATTACCTAACAGGCAAGTTAAATATATTTTATTAATCTCCCATTAATTAAATTAATTATTTCGAGGAACGCATTTTGAATTAATTACAAAATAAACTTCTCAGCATAAGTTGTTGTTATAAGTTTTTTTTTCGAATTTTGTACAAACATCCATGAAACGAAAGATGTCTCACTGAAGAAGAAAGAAGAAGTTTGATGAATCACATCTGTACGACTATCATTTTTTAACTCTACTTCTACACACATATTAAAGGTATATTATATTATATATTGTAGTTCATAAACTAAATTCATGTTTAAAATAAAGATCGATTGGTGATTGAAACGGACACTACCTCATGATGTCCGCACATAAATTTCACAACACTTCAACCCACACTGACACATACTGACAATTTTAGTGATTTCAGTATTCAGTATTTATTGGTATTATACTTATTAATGTTAAAATGCGTTGTACATATCACGATATAACAATGAATGGTATATAAAATGGGGTTTAAACGTATTGCATGATCCTTTAGTTTTTACATTTTGGTGTATACATCATAAGTCAGAAGACTGAATACTAATAACTAAGTCTACCATATTCTTGTCATTGACAAGTACTTGTGTAGTTTAGTGTGATCTTCTTGGTTCTTGTCATAGTCTAAACTAGTCTATTCTTGTTAAAATACGCTCTTGTGTGATTTAGTCTATTCTTGTTTAATCTTCTTTAGTGTGAACTACCCTATTCTTGTCATTGACAAGTACTTGTGTAGTTTAGTGTGATCTTCTTGGTTCTTGTCATGTTGGTTCTTGTCTAATCTTGTCACTTGTGCTATCTAGTGTATTTTTGTCCATTCTTGTTAAATAATTCTTGTTGGTTTCTAGTCAAAAAATGTTCTTGTCTGTTCTTGTCAACTTACTAATAAGAATACACTAAACAGACAAGATTTTTCATCAGGGAATCGACCCGATTTAATTTTGGGCAAACCAAAGCAAGTTCCTTTAGGTCCAGTAAATAGGCCTACTCTGGTATCAACATGATGGTCGACACACTGGAATTCTCCCATCCACATCGAACCTCAAGTTTTGTCAGCTTGCTGCATCCCTTGATGATGGCTGCCAACCCTTGGCAGGTAACCAATTCATGGATGGTGTATGGTACCGGTTCGCGGTATTGATTTAGTCCTGCACGATGACGAAATTGATGGTAAATAAAATACACCTCTGGATCGTTTCGATCCCTCGCCGGCTCGAGGTGTAGCTCGGTTAGGTTCTCCGGGTTGACTCCTATGGCCACAACATCTTTGTCATCGAACTCACAGCCTTCAATACGAAGTGAAGTGAGGTCTTTTAAAGCGGCGTTGGAAAACACGGAAGTCCGATTTGTATTGGTCCTTAACGAACATGATTGGAACCAGAGACGACGCAGGCTTGACATGTTGGCGATTACTCGGAGACATCCAACGGACGGCTGACTGGCTTCACGATATCGAGCCCGAGGTGACATTATGGCCAAGTCCTCTAGATGGGTGCACGTGCTGATGGCCTTCGCACCCTCGACAGTCCAGTTCCTTCAACCCACATGCAACACTCGCAGAGTCCCGCGTAGTTGGCTACACGTTGCTACAAGATCTTCGCTATTAAGGCCGCCGAGCACAGTCAGCTCCTCCAATTGATTACAGAAACTGAACAAATGCGACATCGAACCAATAATTCGTGGCTTTGACTTCAAATTCATTACTCTCAAATGAGCGAGCATTATGATGACTTCTTTATTAAATCGTTAAAAAAAAAAAAAAAAAAAAAAATTATTTAGAGTCTACCCACTCAGTTATATAACTGATTTTCAGTGGGGGACTTTAAATCAAAGCGACCAAGCCAACCCTGCAGGCCCCGACGCAATCGACGAGTGAGCGATAACCAACCAAAGATCAATATTCTTAATAGGAAATTAGCAATCAGTGGTATGGACAGTGCGAATACCCGCGAATCAACGCCAGAATCAACAAGGCCGATTCAGAACAACTCTGAAATTTATTATGTGCTTCGTTGCTAGGACGGCTCCAAAGTCACCGTGTGTGTTGTGCAACTTATTGACGCCTGTATCATTAAGAGTTGCCTGATTGTTCATCTCTAAACATTTAGTGAAGGTTTTCCTAATATTTTCCTCATCAACATAGGGGGACGCTAAATACCGTGCATCATTCAGACAAGAGACGAATTCGTTTAAAGCTCTTACACTAGGCATGCGATATAGTTGGGGATCCCAGTGTAAATTCTCCCACTGTTTACAGACCTTAGCCACTGTATTGCACAGTTCTCCGACAGTCAGGTACGAGAAGATGTGAAGCAGCAACTCCTCCGGGAGCGACTGGATGCTGGTTGATGGAATCATCTGTAGCGCCTTCTTGGAGTGGCTTTGGAGTTCCACAGTCATATCAGCAAGGTCACGCTTTGACTTTTTCTCCATATTTCAGCGAGATCAGATTAAATTTAACGCTTAAAAATAATTCAATACCTAGGGTACATTAAAACATTTTCCACGAAATAGCGTTGTGTGTTTGTGATTTTGACATACGTTCAACAACAATCTTAGCCGCGTATTTTTTTTTTTTTTTTCTACTGCCCTCTCAAGTTGTAGAATCTATTTTACCAAGGTGAGTTCGACGAACCTCCGCTAGAGCGGAGATTATGTAGACCTTGCTATTTTTCTAGGTTTGCTTGATTCTCCTAGCGGAGAGTCGGCGTACTGACGAACCTACAAGGTTAGGTCATCGAAGTCTGTTCCAACCACGTTTTGAATGGAGCGACCAATATTCATCGCAGAACGTATTTCGACTTCTCGTCCGTCCTACCATTAGAAACACTAATGAGCTAGACAAAGTTGCTCAAACCATCACATAGGTAATCCAACAAGGCGTCTTAGCTGACGTTCCTTAAAATATCGAGGCGAGTGACGTACGACCTGCCCACGCGCCTTCGAAAAGCAATAAGAGATAAAAATGCCATTAGACGCGAGAGGCAAATGTATAGAAGAGAACCTCCTAGCTGACTAAATAGAGCATGTACAACGTTGACAAAGGACATTGCAGAGCATCGTGCGAGAAAATGGAACGAGGCAGTCGGTGAATTGTCGTTCGGAGACAACTCAATCTAAAGAATGACGAAAACACTACAGCGCCGCCCCGCACCTGATCCTCCGTCAACAACACGTGCTTGCATGTAGCCCTGTTGAAAGAGCTAATGTTATTTCTGACACACTGGAGGCGACCTTCACTCCTAACCCAGCAAACGAGTACACACCGCAAATAACTAACCAGGTGGAGCAGTTCTTTGCTGAGAATCCTCAGCTGGTCGAACTTCCCGAAGGCGACAAATGTTTATTAGCCGAATTTGCAGAAATTGCATGAGTGCTGGATGTGATAACGGGACAAATTGTCAAATCCTTTCCAACAAAAGCTGCAAAAGTACTATTAGAGATCTTCAATGCAGCTCTGTCACTACAACAATTCCCAAATTCATGGAAAGTGGCAATTTTTTTTCTTAAACCTGGCAAACCACCGCGAGATCCATCCAGCTACAAACTCATTAGATTAGGATAATTTTCATAAAGTAGTATTAGTTGCTATGGTAATGCCAATTAATAGAATGTAAATATCTGGAGGCCCGAAGATTTGCTTTTTGAGCGCATTGTAGAATTGTCAAGTTTCTATAGTTACTTGTTAATTATTATACACCTCAAAAAACTTATATCAAAACCTTTATTTCTATGGATTCTGACAACTTTTTCTTTCAAAAGTTACTACATCACCATTACCTTAATGTCCATGTAAAATATGAACGTTGTAGCTCCACCCGTTTGGTCAGAATCGGCCCAAATATCACGAAACTATCGCATTAAAGATAGAAAAAATCGTATTAGTACTATATTCATGAGAAATATTTCTTCGATTATACCCAAAAACGTGGCAGGTTTAAGTTTAGAGATTTCGAAGGTCCCCTCCAATTTTCATCAAGATCGCATATGCCGTTTGCCCGGTAGAGCGCAATCAAACAAAAAAAAACACCCGAGCTATTTTTCTAGAGGTAACGTAAGTGAAATTGAAGTCTTCGCTTCGCTCATCCAAATAGGACACACAGTAGTGTAGGCCTACCCTAACTTTGTAATCTTCAGTCAACGTCTTCTGTTGCAATTCTAAGATACCTACTTACCCAACCAATTATTAAACACGTACTATTCAAGATTCGTTGCATTGAAATAATTGTGCATGGGTTGTTAAAATCTCAACCCTCGTTTCTATGTGACGCGTTCAACTAAATGATGCGAATAACTTCCATAATTCATCGCTTCTATCGCGTCAAAATGTAGGCTCTTCCACTTGACGTGCATTATTCATCCACCGATCAAAAGTTTCCAGTTTATTAATTAATAATTAAATTACGCTACACAGCCGTGTGACGTGGGTTCGCACAGATAACTCAATCAAGACTCATTAATCACCTTCGCGGCTATTAGGCGCGTGCATCATTTTAAGTTTCAACCAAAACTTTCAGAGATTTAATAACCAACGTTAATTGTGAGTGACGAAAAGGTAATTAAACGTCTAATTAAACTTGTGTAAATGCGTGTTTTTACTAAACTCGTATAGGACCGAGTAATACATTTTCTACAAGTCGGTTAAGTTTCTGCCTGAGGTTAATCAAGGCAAACTTGACTTTTAAGGTTTAACCGTCTCGGTCATCGCTTTATCTTATTGCCAACACTTCCATATTTATTGACGATATTTCAACTCTTTATACGGCTAGTTCGAGAATGGTTCCGTATGATCTTGAAAATTTGTTTTTGCAGATCATTAACAACTACTATGTAACACTATAGTTTCCTTGACATCTTTTATATTCATTTATTGGGATGGAGGTTTCAATTTTCTAAACAACTATACTGTACATATAAAGTTTGGATATAATTCTAATCAATATGGCAAATACTGTTATCGCAATTAAAATAATCCTTTTGATGATTACAACTCCCCAATTTAAATTCGAATACTTATACACTCGGCGTCAGAAGTAAATCAAGGGGTAACTTCTGACGCCGGGTGTACATAGCTTACACAGAAGAGACTATCATTCTCATGTGATATTAAACTAGTCACTAATCGAATTACTGAATTAGTTACAATGAAACGCGTTGTTGCTAGAAAGTAAAGTCGGTCCTTTTTATCTCTAATAAATATGATTGCAGACAATTTTGTTAATCAGCATAAAACATTAATATAGCCGAACCTTTTGCGACTTTACATCAGAATTCCAACTAATGTTATTTTAATAACTAACAATAACAAATGTATTGTTTCTTTTCACTTATTTATTTATTTATTTATTTAATTCAAAAGTTTTTTTTTTTTTTATTCACCTTTATGTGTTATTACATCTTTTGGGTTCCGTCAAATGTGTACTTGTGTACATAAGTACTGTGTAACTTTCGGAAGCATTCGTTACGTGGTGGTAGCACTCACTACTTGACAATGGTTCGTAGTTAATTGGTACTTATACATCGGCTACCCTTGATCGTTATCGTTATCGTCCAATCATCAACGAAATGTAGGGCTTTGGTACGTATTGAAGTAAATCTGTATTTAGAGTCTACGCACTAAATTACATCACTGACGTCCTCCCTCGCATGATGTCAGCACGCAACAATCACTCTCGGAACTTTACCAACAAATTGAATTTGGTTTTTATAAGACAATCATATTATCAGGTCAACTTCGTTTATATCAAATTGTTATTTCTCCGAGTAGAAGAAATACCTTAAATTCATCTGAATTGTTTCTCGAGGGTCGAATTTTCCGTCCTCGGAACGTCTACAAGATTGTTATTAGTATTGCTTCGGTCCTGGCAAATTGTTTTGTATTTCGCAATAAAGGGGCACTTTATATCGAGTCTGTATCCCCCGGTAGTGTCCGGGCTCTATTCAGCGGCGTCATTCAATTGCTCTGCTCCCACGGGACCCGGGAGCCGGGAGTAGGACGTGGACAGACGGACGGACAGCTCCGGGCCCCTCAGGCATCGCGGATGTAATGGATCTGGAGAGTTTGCCTCGGCCTCGTATTCTCAAAGTCCGACCCTTCCAGGTGATCTTAAATGCATGGAACAAGCTGTTTGTAGAATGCTTCAAAGTAGTCTATATTTAAATCACCCTTAGAAATGATTAAAGACCCAATTTCGGACGACCTAATCTCTTTCTCGTAAAACACGAGATCGAAGTCTACCTGCTGATTTATAGAGTATATACTCGATAATTACTTGCTAGACATAAAGTTATTATTTTGAAATTGTTTAAATAAATAAATTTGTATTTAGAGTCTACCCACTCGGTCACAACCGATTTCAGTGGAGCGGTGTGCGAAGCTGACCACCACTGAATCTAGAACTTACGCACGATATGACGTGAATGTTTTGTGCGTAGGATTTACATACATTTGGCTGTCGAGTCCACAAGACGGAAGCCATTAGAGTGTCAACAGAACCGTTTCAGTGGCGCACTCACGATTGTCGCGATATTTATAATGGTGTCGCCCAGTCATAGGCGGACCGGATCTGTGCTGTGCCCGTCCTTTCAATGTACATATTAGAACAGAGAGCTACCACGGAGCTAACGTTGTCCAAGTTTTCATCCTACTATATTTTGTAATATCATTTCCTAGGTAGTCTGGGTATAAAGGCTATAAGTTACAGAAATAAATAAACATTTTGAAACAGTTCCTCTTGTTAATGTTGCTGAACGTCTCTATTATTACAATATTGCTATATTCGAGACGATGAGTGGTATGAGATGAGGGTGAAGGACTTAAAATATATATATATGACTTATGCAAGCTTCGGACCCAAGCCCTAAACGTACAAGCCAGGGCGAACGGGGTTTAAAATAGTCTTATTGATGTTTTGCAACATTGAGTACATAAACACAAAAAGCGATTTTCAGGATAAGAGTTGAAGTAAAAGTAACATAACGAAAGTCATTTAACGCATGTGAGTCGTATGTGGAAAGGACTATTATTTATTTTTACTGTTTATGCGAAAGTAGCAAAATCTAGTTTAATGTCAAATTAAAACTATTGTTCTAAAATCTAAATTATTTCAAAATTACTTATTGGTGCAGTTTCTTCGATCGTAATATTTATATACATTTTAATATCTACGTCAGTGGGCTTGATGGTAGTCAAAGACAATGTGTGTCAACTGTCAACCCTTTGAATCATCTTAATTAATCGATGTATATTTTTTCTTATTTGCTAAAGTATAGGTTATTATTTTGTAGTATATGTTACGTATTTATTGTACTGGTGGCAAGGCATACTGGGTTTAGGGGCCTTGCTCTACTCTTGCCACCAGCAATGTGTATATATTATGTAATTCAGACATATTGAAAATAAATAATACTAATTGATTAGTTCTACATGGTAACACTACCTTACTCGCTGGACGAAGCCTTGCATCGAAGCGTTATCATCAGCCAGTTACACTATTGTGTGTCCTACTACCCTGGTATTCGAAACCACACCCTACATCCGTTCTAGAGTCTGCATTGTTGCATCCGTAACACCCTCGGATACAAAGTCACTCCGACATCGCGGAATGTAGTTAAGTTTATTTCGTTACATCAGTTGGCAAACTCTTTCAGAATTCCAGAAGAGAAGATGCTGAAAAGCTTCTCGTGTAAATTCATTTATTTCTGCGGAGAGCTCCCCCCCCCTCCCCTCCACTAGCTCGATGCACTTTCGCTGTAGCAAGACTAGAGGAGATAACACATGATTTGAATATGGCGCGGATTCTTATCACATCTCTTCCTCGTAAGCCGCTACAGTTGTTGAATACAGATCGCGATGCATTATGCCTTCATCACCATACATCACACCAGCCGTGGTGTGTATAGCGATGACATAGTACGCACAGTGGAGAAATTGAATTACTTCGTATTGATCTAGATGTGGTATATTTCAAAAGTCGTTTGGAGTCTGACGTTTTATACATTGTTTAAGGTTCGTAGGTATTTCGTTCTAACTTCTTGATTCGTATAATTCTGCAAGGCCACATCCTTGTAAAAATTTTCTCAGTCTAGTACAAATCGTTATGGACTTTTTTTTCAGACAACCATTTTAAATTTATATCATTAATTACCTAAATTCCGTTTCTAGCTTTTTTTGAAAATGTTCACTACCAAAAACAGTTAAACTACTTGGAATAATCCACACGACTGTTTAAACAAGTGATCTCTAAACTTATGTAAACTAATGTAGCTCTAAAACCTTGCACTGTTAATAGTAGTTCGGGGCTAGAGCTATATTAATAATGTACATAACTTTAGTTTAGAATTATGTTGTAACACTATTTTGCCAAATAGTTCCACTGTCAGCAGTGCTTCAAATTGTGGTTGAATTTCACAAGCGCTCTAGATACTGTCATGTCTAGTTGTCGCGTTTGAAACTCTATACTATCCAAACTCATAATTAAGTTTTCGAGTTATAATGGTGTCAAAACGTTTCACTATCTATGTACGTATTCATACACAACCGGTCGTGTAGCCCACCGCAATCTCCATGCACTCAGTCGCCCATCTTCCCTCATATAACCACAGACTACACGTTAATAGACGTGCAAGTTAATAGCGTTATACTCTGCGGTCGAACTCACGAACCCCAAGCAAACTATGGCGTAACTCGCCAAGTCGTTAGCGAGCTTTTCAACTAATATCTATACTCGAGGAGCGGGTAAATATGATGAAATACTAGATACAACTAACATCCAGTACATTTTATCAGAGCGATGGAAAGCAGGGAGGTTAAAAAAGGTGTGTTGTGTTTTGCTGGAATCTGTGGGGAAGACCGGGAACGAGCTACTGGTCTACCCGGGATGAGAATGTCCATGTTGATCCGTTGTAAACCTGCCATTAATATTATGCTTTAATATGTCTTATCTTGGATGTGTTCTGCCGTCCGCGGCGCATGGTTATAAGCGTATGGCTCTACGAAGACTGGGTTCGAATAAGGCATGGGATTTTTGTAATCGTCCTTCACCAAAATCTTTCACCACTCATCGTCTCCAATAGCCTTAGTGCACTATTATGAGACGTTAAGCAACAAAATCATCATCAATCATCTTATATGGTTTATGTTTTATTCATTTTTAAAAGTATTTTTAGATGGGTGACAAGGATCGCCAAAGTATGCCTCTACAGAAAACGATCTTTATGTATTGTCACCCTTAGCCGCTTGCGGAGGATATCACGTTTTAAAAAAGTTTTATGAACTAGAAACACAAATTACAATTACTGTATTTGTCCATTTGTTTACAATTTTAATTGAGGTTAAGGGTTCTAAAATGTTGTGTTTTTTTGAGTTGTATTGACGCGTAAGGGTAGCTAGTCTGATGACGTGAGTGCACCCCCTTATTATATCACCTCCTGGCTCGCTGCCAGTAACCTACCCTCTTAATCTCGCGATACATGTGTACCGGGCATACTGCCAGCGGTGTTTCTGTGTCCACTAACTGCCCGGTAGCCGGTCGGAGCAGATCAAGTTGTAAGGACCTCGTGACGCACTTCATACGGGAGTTTCCTTGGGGAAACGAATTTAGAGAAGGGGAACACGTTTGAGAATATTTTCAGATATAACATTAATAATTCTAATTTTATTAAGAGTATCCACTCATATTTTCAGAGAAGTCAGCGGGAGACTTGAAATAAAGCTTCTGTGAACCAGTCCAATCAACGCTAACGTCATAAATAAATTATAATGGCATAGTAATTAAAATCGTACAGATAAAACGGCACCTATACAAATTATTCGTTCCTCGCTTTGAAATGGAAATGAAAATAGTTTTTTGAATGATGCGTGTATACTATTATCAAATCAACCACACATTATTTTTAAAATTGATTATGTTTTAAAAAATCCTTTAAAAAGTATATCAAACGATCGGATTTTAAAAAAAATGTTCAAAGAGAACAGGGGCATGTTGCACCCTATAACAGGTTTAATACCCACGATTTTGTAAAAAAAAAAAAAAAAACAGAGTACGTTCGTGCGTGTTACTTGCGACCCGGCACCTCCACCAAAACTCTAAGAAATAATAAAATATTCCAATATATTGATCAAAATAGTGTTATCAAATAGTTATCAACCGAATAATTTGATTCTTATCGTTCATATTTATGTAATGTCTTGAAATTTGGTCGAGTCTTTTCCCTTTTTAATAGATTATATAACTGAATAGGATAGAGTTATAAACAATAAATAAAATACTGATACAACATTTATTGAAATCATGTCATGGTAATTCATGACGTGTATGAAAAGGGTATATTCACCCGCTAAACTCAAAGAAAAATATTTCATTCATTTCATTTCATCATTCATTCATCCGTATTTTTAGAATAAGAACAGAACTCAGCTCCTTGTATATTAGAACACGACACAAAACATTCTAATACTCTTGGTGGAGGTGCCGGGTCCGACTATAACACACGGTCTCGACCATAAGTAAATCACGTGGTCTAGTTGTATATACCCTTGATTTACTTCTTGCCGAGGGTGTACGTTCTACGTCCCCGACTACTGAGAACCGGAGGTCGCACAAATAGCCACAACAAATTGGATTTCTCGTCGGGTTTTTACTGATAGTGAGGCAACTTCGTCCGGTTCACAATCACGTGACTCTTTGAAGCCGTTGATTGCTTTCCGTTCACCGAGCAGTTTCTTGTTAGCCTCACTGGACATTTATTTACTTGATAGAAGCCCTTCATGATCACGAAAACCTATTACTAGTTTATTTCATTCGCTATTGAACGAATCTTTCATTAATCATGAAACGTTATATCGTGATACATCTACTACAAAAGTATACACTCGGAAGTATTGTAGAATGTAATTTATCACCCAAGATACCCGGTGCAAGGAACATGGTAGCCGCATTTTCTTCATTCCTTTTTATTTTATCAATTTAACTTAGAACTAGTTCATCAAACTCATAAACAACTTTAAGCTCGTGATAAACAGTTCTTAACCCTCCTATCTTGTCATTCAACAATTGCTAACTTTTTTATCCGTGAAGTTAGGCCTGTCTGACTAGGTCCGACTTCTGCTCAGTTACTTTATCATCCCTTAGAACTTCTCCTTCATATCCCTCAACGTCCACCTAGATATTATAAGAATGTTGAAACAGAACAGTAATCCCAAACATCAATCTAGTTAGGGAATCTGTTAATAAGTTTGTCATTGGCTTTCGGTAGGTCACCTTACAACAATATATAAATTAACAGTTGATGTAGATAATTGAGTAGCAAACTAGCAGATACGTCTTGTTGGTGCAGAAGTCACCGGCGCGGTGCTCTAGTTCTGAAGTCTTACGTTTGGTCTAACTAGTATAAGCTCACTCTAATTAGAGTGAATGTTAAGACTGAAAACGTGTCTGAGCTAGTTCGAGTTTGTTTATTTGCTTTAGCTTCGAGTCAAGTCCAGAAATAACGTAATTAAATGAAGTGTATGTATGCACTCCTGGTTAGCAGAATATAGTTGGCAAGTCTTTGAGTTCACGTCGCTACCGTCACGCCTTACATCTTAACTCAAACAGTCCCGTTGAATTACTACATTAGTTACTAAACAAGAGTTTCAGATGACGTCACACCGACTGTCATGGCCGACTGGTGGACAAAAACTACCATGGCTCCATCTAAACACATGTTAAAAGAGTGCATTTTATTAGATATTCCTCAAATCTGCTTAACATTCGGAAGAGAAAACCAATCAAATATGCATTGCAATATATGTTATTAACTTTATAACTAGAAAACATGATATTTGAAGCTCTGGTTTTTTAAAAAACAATCAAAAGCTGGGACTGTAAAAGCTGGTCTGAGGGCTATGCCAGAGGTGACCACTTTTGACACTTTAGAAATGGACTACCGTTACGGGGCTGCTAAAATTTATTTAAATGTTACTGGAAGAACCATGCTATCTTTTTAGACGAGTGAGCGAAGCGAATGAGGATTTTATAACGCTACTCGATCGGGCCTTGTCGTGATTAATTCTGTTTGTCTGTTTATCTGTTTGTCTGTTTGTCTGTTTTTCCGGGCTCATACGGCCAAACATAGGGTGGCCAAACGGCCAAATAGAACGAGCTGAAATTTTAAACAGACATCCGCGACCAGGTAATTTAGAACTGTTAACAAAATGAGCGCAATCCATTTCGATTTAAACCCACAAGAAATAATAAATTGAAAAATATGCTTAAAATGTGTAGGTTTCATTTCAACGACAATGCTTTTTCTTGAAGAAGTCATTTTTATCAAATAATTTTTGGTAGGCCGTCATTACATGCATAGCAGTGATCAAGGTATATCGAATATGGTACGACCAAGGTTCCCCTAAATTCTGCTGGGACATTGAGTAAACCTTGCAATCTTTACTAGTATTTCGTACTGGCTATGTTTTCCATAGTATTGTATGCATTTCAAAACATGTTTTATAATTTTTTAAGTACAATCCAGAAATAAAAAATTCTTTTCCGACCGAGGGTTTGAACCCAGGTCTCGCATATTTTGGGTATAATGGCGCCTTATAGCCAACTAGACTAGGGAAACACCAAATTCGTTGTTAGACGAGTGAGCTAGTCATGTGTTGAGTATCCGGGAACATTTGCATTTAAAATTGATAATTATATTGGTATAAATAATAGGGGGTTTAAGTGTAGTTGGTATAAGGGCGCATCAACTGTAAGGTCATAATACTCCACTCTAGCCTACGATAGGCTAGCGGGCCTAAGGTATAAGGAAGAAAAGGAATGTTATACCGGGTACTCAACACATGGCTCACTCACTCGTCTAACAACGACTTTGGCGTTTCCCTAGTATATTGACATTTTGTGTCGTACATACACCATTTTTATCAGTGTAGACGATGAAAAACACGCGATTTCTTGCCCACAGTCACCTAAAGTTCGTAGATACTGAGCCGCCAAAGCTTTCCCGAAACACACCAAGAATCCCAACGATAACGTATATGGTGGAAAGATAATAATTCAAGATAATTACCTTATCGAAGTCACAAATTACTAGGTAATTTCTCCTTTTTATTTTACCAACTTTCATCACATCTTTCTCGTCTACCACGTCTAGCAAACCTCGTGTCGGTAATCTGAGTAATTCATAATGTTGTAACATTTGCCCCCGACGCGAATGCAATTCGAATCTATATAAATAATTTACACACTGCCGGACATTAGACTCTACTACGTGAAATAGCTAAGCAACGAAGGAATGTATTATTTCTACAGCAATTCTCCCATTTAATCTAAATTTAGGACGCTAAATCATTATACCCGATTTAAACTCGGACAAGAACTAAGTTAAAAAATGCTCCATGTTTATTTTGAGTTTTATCAAAGAGAACATTTAGCTACTTACATTATATTGTCATTTTCGCTGTTAAGTTTACTTCTTTTGCCTATTGTGCAAATCCATGTAATATCAATTTAGAGTGAAGGTGCAAAAGATGGAACAAGATTTGCTCCAATTGCTATTCTTGGAATAAAAAATAATACAACTTTCGTATACCTGTTATTTTTCGGTAGCTCTACGTAAAATGTGGTTTCTATTGTTTGTTATTCCAAGTCCCCGAATGTACTAAAGAACCCAAGCTAAATCCCCCGTTCAGCAGCGGGGCCAGCAGCGGGTACTGTACTTCCAACCACCCGCCTCACGTGAAGTTTAATCAAACCTTGCCGTCTGTTGTTCCCATTGACCATACCAGACACATCTGCGCCGGGTTACTGACCGGACCTCTTCATCACAGCGAGCACATAAACCCGGATCACTTTAATATAAGATGGCCGACTTGACTTGGATTTTATCTCAATCTGCGTCGTAAAATGGTGGTTGTTCCCAAGTCAGTATGGCCACTTTAACAACTCTGATTTCATTAAGGTTGTTATACGTCGTTCGCGCAGCTATGAAAATTAATGTTAAGTGCGAATTCATATTGAACTTGATTGCACTTGAAGCAAATTAAGCGCGTGACCGTACTTTGCACTTTGAAAGCACATTCCCCGATTAGATTATCTTTGATTGATATGGTTAGTTTCCGAAAACTCGATCGTTTCTACATAAGTAAATTATTGTGCTCGGTCCAGGGAAAAAAAGGGGAAATTTACGAAAATGTTTCACTAATTGGTTGATCCTGGGCTAGAATGAAATGTCACATCGTGCAAAATGTTTTTTTCAAAATATTTAAAGCTGTATTATATTTTGTTTCTTAATTTGTCATTTAATTTGTCCGTGGATTAGTTCTAAACAGGTATTTCTATCTATATATGATCTTCTTCTCCCATTCTCTACCTCTACTGCTTCCCCCTTCCCCGTCCCCTTCTCTTTCACTTTATTCTATTGTATTTCTTCGTTTCTCAAAACAAGTGCAACTATCTTTTCCATAACTTTGTTTCCTAATTTTCTCTTTCATGTACTTAGTTACTACCTCATTATTTTGTTCATCTAGATTAATTCAAAATTGTTTATGTTTTACTATAGCATGCAGCATGATTGATACATTCACACGTTCCAAAGCTTCAAACGTTTTAAATAGGTAACCGCAACTGAAAATAGTTTTTTGAATAATGCTTGTCAAACATGATCAAATCAAACATATATATATATATATATATATATATATATATTATATGTATTTAAATAGATCCAACATTTATTACGCTTTAAGAAATGAACCCTTTCAAAAGTATATAATTAATCTGATTTTATCCACTTCAATCCCAAAAAACGTTCAAATTTATAAAGCTGTTATTTATTGACACTGGTATATTTTTGATAATAATGTTTATGCTCATTCCCCTTTTCATAAAAAATAAGAATCACACCAAGTTTCTTGTAATATATTGATTGATTGATTGATTGAGCTGTTTGACGGCTTCGTCTTCTGACACAAGTCGCAAGTGAGAATTATCTTTTGGATAATAATAATATATCATAATGTCATCATGTTTATAATTTGAACACGACACAAAACAATCATAACACTTTTCTAATAGTTTTGGTGGAGGTGCCGGGTCCGACGTATATCTGACTATTTTAAATTGGTAACCGTAATTTAAAATAATAATGTATCATTATTGTTTTAGTTTTTCAAATTAATAAAAAGATGAATTTTATAAATAAAGTTTAACTCATATCTAATAATTCCAATCACGAGTCTTGATGTTTAAATGAATTAGCCAAGCACCGAGAGTTCATACAACTATTCCATTACATTCGGCCTTGTTCGCCTTCTACGCAGTTTGGCGCAGACTCAAAGGAAGCTATACAGTGCTCGTGTTTTCGTTTAGATTTCTCGATTAAAATAAATGCCGTCTTATAAAAGCTACCATAAGGGCATTTGCATTTACGGTTAGGAGTCAGACTTGTCAAAACACTGTTCAGTCATTTTTGTAGCCTACAACCTACAGTCCAGGCTTACTAGTGGAGATATAGTTATTCAGTTTGATGTGGCCTACGGTGAGCATGCTGCAAACTACGTAAGTCACGGCCATCAGCGAGCGTTTGCGCGGGAATTCAAAACCATATAAACTATCGTAGTTACCACGGATTTTATTTTTTAAATTTATTTCAATTTTTAAGATTATTTAACTGTGATCAATAAAATTAATAATAAAAAATGTAAAACTTAAATTTGAATCCAAGGCTAGTTCCCAATACAAGATCCAGTACATCGGTCCCTTCTACTGGTTCCCCTGGCAAGTGTGAGAGCGCTCAGCAGCCCCGAGTAACAAGGTTACAATGCACAACCTGCTCACAACGCGGTCTACTCACTTAGCTCCAACACATTCTTGCAGCATAACGTGTGTGGAATAGTAATAAGCTTAAGCTGTAACCTGTCATAACTAGTTAATTCACTTGCTGGAAACTGTCTCGCTACAATTAGCTATTAGCCAATCACCTGGCACATTGTGCTTCCGTTACGTCAGGCAGCCGCGAGATTTAATTAAGACCACGTTTAGATGTGTCGCGTGTCTCTGCGACGAGGATGTGCTGCCGGGTGAAGCTTCGTACTCGACATGAAAGTGTCAACAAAGTAAAGCAGTTGGTAACATTTTCTATTCACGAAGAAACACATCAATGTTCTGCAGGAAATCACGAATAACTCTTAAAAATAGGACTCGTTTAAACTTATAATCCAATGTAAGCATTAAAAATTATATATTTGGTAGGTTAACTATATAGCAATATCTGCTGGAAGATGAAACAAATTTATAACATACTTTGTAGTTTAAAATAAGTGTATTTGGACATTACTATTGCTATTTTACAATTCTTTATTCGTGATATTTTGACCTCGCTTTAAAGGACTTTTTCAAACTGAAATTTGAACAAAGAAAAAATAATAACAACCCCAAAAATAATATTTAAGGCTATTGTACTACCTTTGGCGGTTGGCCGATAATTTGAAAGTCGAAGAAACATGTCTGGAAAGTTTGCTGAATGAAAGAAGCATTTAATATAACAGAAAAAATTGTGAATTTTTTGGGCGGGACATAACCTCACTTTTGGAAATTATATTTAGATTTTTTGAACAAAGTGTAGCATACAAGACTCGTTCAAAATTAACATTTGAGAATCGGTTTTCGGCCATAGTTTCTACACACCTAGCTATTCCTTGACTTAGCATAAAAGTTTTCTGAAAATAAAGTGGTGTACGAATTTTTTGTCAAACGGTACAAAACTCGTATTTGTACCGTTGACAAAAAATTCGGTTCACCAACTGTTATTTCAGAAAACTATTTTAGCTTTTGTCAAGAAAGCTAAAGTGTGTAGAAACTATGGCCAGAAAACCGATTCTCAAAATTTAATTTGAACGAGTCTTGTATGCTACACTTTTGTCAAAAAATCTAAATATAATTTCCAAAAGTGAGGGTTATGTCCCGCCCAAAAAAATCACATTTTTTTCTGTTATTTAAAGGCTTCTTTCATTCAAGCAAAACTTTTCAGCACATGTTTCTTCGACTTTCAAATTATTGGCCAGAGTAGTACACTAGCCTTAACGAAATGACTATGAACCATATTTGCCAGCACAATGTGATAAAAATGAAAATAAAAATATGATAAAGAAATAAATATTATGCCTGTATTTTCACTAGTTGCATTTGCATGTGGTCAACGTGTTTTTTCTATTACATTAATTGTAATTTCAAACCTTATGTAGCTTTGTCACACATATTTTGACATGTACTGTACTTACAAATCGGGAAACAATATAGCTTTTACCATATCCCATTGTGAGAAAGAACGGTTGCCTTGATGCGGTTTGCGTGTGTGTATGGGGGGCGGTTTCAGTTTGCACCGCACAATATTCTCCACGTGCGACTTGTTACAAAAGTCTACAAACTAACAACGCGCCTCCTGTCAATGCTGCAGCTTTTCCCCATATACACATGCCATCTCTGTTATGCTGGCGCGGTACGACACATCATTATCCCGGATAAAGACTAAAGAAGATAAAAGGGCTGCATTCCATTGTTGCCATGAAACGATCATAACGAGCCTATGTGAAAGCACGGCACGGTCGTCGCTGCAAGTGTCCAGTGATATGCAAATGTCGGCCGGCGCGAGCATAAAGGAAAGCCGCAGTCGGACACACAGCCACAGCGTTTGTGATTTACCACCGCATTAGTTTTAAAACGAGATTACGCTGGAAGTTCCATCAGTTTAATGTTGACGTAATTATAATTACCGGTTGGTTTCTGGCAGGTGTAATGTGATTGCGTGTTCGAGGGGGGTAAGAGCTTGGGATTCGGTGAAGCCTCCGACGTTGAAGACAGCCACGTACTCGTCACTTGCCGTGTCAGGTGTAGTTGTGCATTAGATGCAGTACTTCGCGACAAGAGTGGGCTTAACCAGTCGGGAGTATTGAGTTGCGTGGGTTTGTTGGGAGGGGTGAAAAAGATCCGAACTTAAAAGAAAAATAATATGATGCTCTTACATTTGTCACCCGAATCAAATTATTTTAAGTTATATATTTTTTTTATTATTATTTAATAATGAGTTTCATCTGTGCATAGGGCAGGAAGGCTAATGCAGGGCACGTGTGACCCTCTGTAGTCCAAAACAGTAATCACGGAGTTACAAATTCAGTTAAACATATTATATCAAAAGTCAAAACACATCAAGAGAACATACACTTTATAGTCTAGAGTTAGTCAACGGAATAACAACTTTAGTTTACCTTGGAACGAAGTAGTGCGAATGGTTATTTATAACAATCACAGGAACGGGAGAACCCAAAACATGGAACGACACAACTTACTCGTCAGATTGTAGAAGAACAATACACAAATAAAGCCTCATCTCGCGGTTTTCTCTTTTGGTGGAGGTGCCGGGTCTCATACCTTCAGAGTCGAGTCGAGTTCCATCTGTATCATTCTTGTTTACAAAGAACGCATGTCAATCGTAGGTCATGTTTAATTAATTAACTTATTAACTAATAAATAAATAAATAAATAATTAATTAATTAATTAATTAAATAAATAATAAAATTAATTAAAAAAATACGATAAATAATTTTAATTATAAATTGTTTTATGGTTTTTTTGGAATGAGCGTACTAGCGTACGAGCGAAGCGAAGATTCCATTTTGACTTTGGAGGGAAAAAAATCGAATGTTTTTTTTTTTTTTCTTTTATTTTTCTAATGTTTGCTCTTTGTCCACACGATTCGGCTAAACGATACTCCGTGCGATGAAATGTTTTATGGAGGCCTTACGAAACTCATGACTTCAACTTGTGAATCAGTTTAACTGCACGTTTTTACCAATGTATCTAAAATTTTTTGAAATGCAATTTTACGATTTTGTTTCGATTTTTAAAGAATTTGCTTCGCTTTAACTCCTACATGCTTTATCCGGATTTAATGATCTTCTGCACAGAAACCTATTTATGAATACGCTATTTTGAGAAAATTTGAGCGCAATGAACAACATATTTATAAAATTCGACAATTTTAGGTTTGTTCTTTTTAAACATTTTAGGATCTTTAAAACCTACATGCTTTATCCGATTGTTATGATTTTTTCGCAGAACCTTTATTTAGAATTAATAATAGTGAAATAGACGCAATCAAGATATTATTTTTTAAAATCGCAATTTTACAATTTTTTAACAATTTCGATTAATAAAAAAAATTAAAAAAATTAAGTTAATTTTTAATTTAATTTAATTTAATTTAAAAAAATTAAACTTGATAATGATTTTGCCACAGAACAACAGAAAATTCGCATAACACATGGCAGCTCAATACACCAATTACGCTCATCCAACAACGCGGCGGGACTTAAGCGTTTTCCTAGTTTTAAAATTTATTGATACTTTGTGGCTATAGAACGAAACAATTTCGCATTACACTAGATATAAGCATTTCATTTTGATTTCGTACACGGGTGGAGTAAAGTAGTAGTTATGATCTTCAATACAATATACCAAATCGAATACCCTATGGTGTTCGTGGAATATTCACACCGTGAAAGCTGGTTTTCCTGTTAGGAAAAGCACTTTTCTAAACATTTTGTGAATATCAATTTTAACAATTTTTACCACAAATTATTACTCATTAAAACGTAATGTTTTATGGTTCACGGCCGTGTAAAGTACATTCTTTACGATTGGCTTTAACTTCCACTAGAAAGTAATGACGGCGATAAGATCCCCGCCATCAGGCCAATACCACGTCAGCGACGCGCTATTGTGAATAGACAAACGAATTCGCATGAGGCAAGCAATTTAAAGTTTGGACGCAATGTGAATGGGCCATTAGCGTTTTAGCGCTTCTTTAAATACGCTCATATTTCATATTTTTTATGGTTATCGTTATTTTTACGTTTCTCCCCGTTTTTATATACGAAACGCTGCAGCGTTTAAGTTTCTGATGTCTTGAGTTTGAGTTTATTCGTATCTGATTCCTGTCCATTGTACACAACCCTTAAGATCTGAAGCACAAAACAACATTAGGTCTTTATTTCGGTCGGAAAAGTCAAACAGTATTTGGAATAAATAATCGACACGGCGAAATGTCCCGATCGAGCAATTTGAAACATGGAATATATTTCTCAATTTCATTAATCGGGAAACAATCCCAGTAGGTGTAATTGATTTTATGTAAATCTATCTAGAAATTTAAAAAAAAAATGTCATGAAGTTAACCGTCTTGGTAGCTTAGGGCTAAGTCTCGACCGGAAATTGGGAGACCGGGGTTCGATACCCTGCCTGAGATAG
Organism: Sweltsa coloradensis; assembly: GCA_024449915.1. Classification (NCBI taxonomy): domain Eukaryota; kingdom Metazoa; phylum Arthropoda; class Insecta; order Plecoptera; family Chloroperlidae; genus Sweltsa; species Sweltsa coloradensis. Next base: position 154,982 of record JAMZAV010000419.1, on the reverse strand, counting down.
ATTTTTTCATTTCTGGATTGATTTAAATAAAATGAAATATATGTTGTATTTATTTTTGCTTTTTCTGAGAGGCTCCATTTGAAACAGATCAAGATTGAGTCAGGTCAGGCGCGGGCACCAACGAATAACATTCTGGGTAATTAGATCTTCGAAGTTAATTTAAAAAAAATACAATTCTACGCCAATAATTAAATTTTCTTCTCTTCGTTACAAGTGATTACAACTTGTCGTACTCCCATCAGACCTAAAGAGAGTTCTTGGCATGGAAGAGAGAGAGAGAGAGAGAGAGAGAGGAAAGAAAAGGGGGGAAGAGACGACTATGAATAATGTCGTAAAGCTTGTAGATGGATGATTATAATAGGAGTTGAGTACAACTAGCCAAACTTCAGTAATCTGTTTAGTTGTGACTCAGTACAAGTTGGAACAACTTTAAGCGCTGTTTGAGTTATCTACTAAGTATTCTGATAGAGTCGTCTCGAGTAGATAAACACTGTCCATACGTTTTAAACATAAGTTACTTGGAAATCTGGATGGAGTCCATTAGTTATGTTCCAGACTTTAAATAATATTGTCTCAACCCAACTCTTGCTGTACAACATCAAGTATTTCTAGTCTAGACTTCAATATCCACGCACTGCATGATAACAAGCTAGTGTCTTCTCTCGTTATCGGCTAATCCATCACAAAACTAAAACGCCACAATATTGCTCGGCATTTTGAATGAATATGGAACTGCACGCTCGCACGAGTCCATTGGAAACGTTAATATCTCATAATTTGGATAGCTCATGAATAATTAAAATAAGTTTGAACTTAATTGATTGCAGGTTTTCTTTCAACCATTACAATAATTATATCAAACAAACGACTTATTTTATTATATTCATGCTTTCAATTTTCAAATACACAAAATGATATGACATCACCGAAGCGAGACAATGGATATAATTATTGCAATGGCGAATTTGTAAATTGTTTTTTTTTATTATGTGCATGTCTTGTCGTACTTGTAGTACCCGAGATTGTAGTACGTTGCTACTCGGGAGCCGTCATTAGTCTCGATAACCTGGGTATCGGATTACATTAATATAATGTTGCCGTTTGATTTTCGCTCTGCGAGGACGTTGGTTCGAATCCCGTATGAGGCATGTTTTTGTCATCGTTCTTCTTCGTCATCATCTATCACCACTCATCGTCTCGAATAGCCTTAGTGCATAAATACGGACTTTAACCAATAAAAAAACATCAAATTAAATTGACATTAGCTTTGCTATAACGTGGAGAAATACTCGTTTGACTAAATCAGTGATAGTTAAAATTGAACGTATTATGAGATAGCTCGAAAATTGCAAGTAGTTATCATGCTACAATCAACTAGCTTTATAAATCTCAATCACAGTTCTGGTTTTATGTATTTATTTATGTGTGATCAGTGTATTGATCAAACCGTTTCAATTTAGTTAGCTGTGCACCGATGTGTTTACATATTCGGACTATTTCCTTTTCATGGTATTTACCAAAGGGATTTACAATTTCCAACTATGTTGTTGTCAACATCACTGTTGCACTGCTAAATAAATTAATGACAACCCGGTTCACCCACAGTAGAGTAGAGTGAACACTTTTCGTGAGGACCAGAAGTTATCAAAATATATTACGACTGTGGATTCCGGACACGGACAAATGGTTGTTTGAACATCCGGGATGTTTCTGTTTCTATTCGACAGTAACGCTGTGAGCGGCGATGTTTAAGTGACCTCAGTCAGTCAAATACACATTTCACGTGTCACGATATGTTATGTTGTATGAACAAATACTAATGTCTATGGGGATAAAAGAAAATGTATTCGGAAGGGTTCACATCCTACGAAAAAGTTTTTTTGTGTGTCTGGAGAGATACACTAATCTCAAGCCTATATATTCGCGGGTCGCACATTCAAATAAATTAAATTTTTTCTGGTCTTTGAAAACTTCTTCTAAAGCAGCTGTTTACTTGTAGAGTAGTTACCAACAATATATGGTTAAAACGTGGATTGTGTTAAGGTTATTAATCTAGAACCACATACGTCCCCGTCTGGGTATCATGGTAGAATAGGACCAGAGTGACTCTGGCTGTCGGTATAGAGGGGAACGAAAGAGCCGACGCCATAATTATCATAATTATAATAGAGCAATTAACTAATAAACTCACTCATTGTCCACCTATATTCATGAAATTCTTAAAAATTTTAAGCCAATGTCGAAATATTTTTTTGCCGAATACTTTAGCTATCTTAAACTTCCAACATGATCACTTGAAAAGTTTAAAACAAAAATTGTCGTGGGAAACTTGCCCGCTCCTCAGGATGCAATGCATACTCTTCAGCTAACTAGGTATATTGGAGTCAGAACAATTGTGAAAGGATTTCTGAGTTCTGTTTTTTAGATGACTCAACCTAGGAAAAAAACCTTAGTCAGGATTGCCGGTCTCGACGGGATTTGAATTCCTGACCTTGAAATGGTTTAACGTTTCTAGACTCGGATGTGACCTTTTGTTTTGAGCTGTACAATCTGTCATACAGTCTCTCATACAGGCCGCAATAAGTCTGTCATAGAGTCTGTCAGTCTATCATACAGGCCGCCATAAGTCTGTCATAGTCTGTCATACGGGTTGCCCAGTATATTACGCAGTAATCCACCGCGTGACACCCACTTCCTTAGCAATGAAGATTGAGATGAACGTCTGCTAGGATGAACAAGTTATGTTGCGCTGCGGCGCTAGCTCTAAATCCCACTTACACTCTAATGAACGAAATGCGTTATTTATATGTTTTTATCTTGTGGTATCATATGCTTGAGAATTCAAGGCTTTACACAATGATAAAACTTTTCCGATTTAGACAGCAACGTGAAAATTGCGTTGAGCCACTTTTCTTCGCTTTGTTGTCGAGAGTTGTGTATTAGTCGAGTGGAAGTTGTGTTTTATATGGGCGTTTGTGAATTTCATTGACGGCATCTTCTCATCTTACTTGTAGTTAATTATTAGAAACTATTATGCTTATATTAGTAGTATGGTAGAAATTTCAATAACTGGAACCATTAATAATAAGCACCACTGTGTAAATTGCAATTTCATTTAATTTTAACCGTAACTGGTCGATTTTCCGTTTTTCGTACTATAAGTACTCCATGTTATCTATTACTATTTGAACAGAGAGGTGAGTTGGTATGATAAATAGTTATGTTCTTTGAACTATCACATGTTGTAGAAAATTTCAAATCAGGACAGTTTTATTGTTGGTTAAACCATAAAACTAGCCAAACCACAACACTAAAATAATTTCGTTTGGCTCATATAAAATAATTTCAACAAACATTATAATACACAAGTTAAAAGTCAGCAACTTTGTCACCCTCAAAATTCACTTGATTAACGGAATTATTGTGTATTTCCAATATATCGCTATGTATAACAAGGGTTCTGTAATCTATTTCCGCCCCTAATACCAGGATTGTACTTATTGTTGACCTCCATTCTAATATTATGCTCTTATCATCCATCCAATATTGTTAACTTCGCCGATTCGCTTCAGCCGGCAGGGTGTTTTGACTGTAAATATACCATGAAACTTTTTTCTGACAAAGTAATTGTTAAAAAAAAAAGCTATGATAATATTACTCAATGCGTGGTTTAAGTAAGTACGATTTACAGCCTTTTAACAAACTATGCCAGTTCTATTACACGGGGTAACGTAAATTGTCTAATTACTCGTTACGTATTCTTAGAGCTTTAAGTTATAAAGGCCTACATGTTTAATCACTGTACACGCGTTTATTGAAGTAGAATACGCAATATCATCTTTCTGTATCAGTTTAGTAATACGTACGGAGAACAAACTACTTCAATTCCGGAAACCAATAAAAAAAATGTATTATATATACCCAAATAGATAGGAACAGTATTGTAACGATTGTGCTGCCTTTGAACTGATTCAATATAATTATAATGCACGTCAACTATCCTGAAGCTAGTTTACCGACGTCGGTACGTATTTTCATCCAGATATTTTTTGTATTGATATTGTTTTGTGTAATGTATTGTTTCTGGTGTCAAGACGCGTCGATTGATACCCGTCTCTACATCGTACTCAAAATGTTAAGCGGAATCCATATTTTAAAGTTTTTCGGGACTCATCTTCTCCTGGAATATAGAAGAAATTGCTTCTCTTTGGATTGTAAAGAACGTGGGTTTGTATCTTCTCTCACCCTCTTAAGATAGATGGGATCAACACGACGCGATGTGGGAGTCCTCGAGTTTAATTTCACATCCGATCACTCAGAAGTGGTGGTCGCTATTCTTCTTCGCGGGCGAGTGGTGTCTGTTGGGTGGGTGGGCCGCCTTTGATTTAAACATCGAATTTCAATTTGAACAGATCCCCCCCTCTCTGCATCATGAGAAGAATCGAGATCAAAGACGGTCCTAACAATCTGCTCCCAAGTAATGCGTGAGAGAGTTTCAACACCACTACTCACTGCGCACAGAACTTTCTAGCGATACTCTCTTCCGTAATGCGAGATATGAACAGAGTTTTGTAAAGATTTTAAGAGATAAAGCTGAAAACATTTGGCCTTTAGTTAAGCTATCATTTCCTGCTGTCTGAAGCAAATGATTTTATGCCACTTGCAGAATACTGTCTATAAACAATGTCGTTTAGTCTTTTTTTTAGCCAGAAAATATTCGTTTTAGTACCTATTCAAATAAAAAATCTTAACATTCACTAAAAGGTTATACTCTTTATCTAAAATATCGTCATACAAGTTTCATTGCATAGAATCCCTTATTTGTGTTTGTTTTGTGTAAAGTATTGTGTATCTGTGACGTTACTTGACCGTGTTTACACGACTTTACCCGAATGATGATGTGATAATAATGATCGCATCGGAAGAAAATACGAACGATTGCTTGTATATTGTCACTAAAATAATTATGTTTGTGTCATGATATTAAATATTAATACCTGTTAACCTGTTTATGTATCATTTTAATTTTCAAATGATGCAAGCTAGTCGATTGCAGTTATTATTGACATTGTTTATTTTTTCTCTTATTTAACAAAAAGGAATAGTAAGAAAACAATTATGTCAGTTATAGTCGCCGGTTTACTGTCGTTCCGTGACACCTGTGGCTAAACTAATGGTCGACGAACTCCTACAAGTGTTGCATTTAAAGTTTTAAGACACTGCATACTCGTATTAACTGGCTGTAATAATTTAACGTTTATTTTCAGCACGGCGTTTATGCCCAACTTTTGCATTCACTAATTTATACATACACTAATTTTGGAATAAATTTCAGTTGTCTGATAAGTTAACAGGTTCAGTTAATATAATTTATCGTTGTATTTGCTGTTAATGCTTCAATTACTTGACGTATTGAATGGTCGACGAATTCTACAAGTGTTGCATTTAAAGTTTTAAGACACTGCATACTCGTATTAACTGGCTGTAATAATTTAACGTTTATTTTCAGCACGGCGTTTATGCCCAACTTTTGCATTCACTAATTTATACATACACTAATTTTGCGAATAAATTTCAGTTGTCTGATAAGTTAACAGGTTCAGTTAATATACTTTATCGTTGTATTAGCTGTTAATGCTTCAATTACTTTAAGGCACTAATTAATAGCGAACACGATTGATAAATAAGAGAATACATAATACATCGTTTAAGCATTACACAGTATTAATTTAGTTTCCCAGTAGCGGCTTAACTTTCCCTCTTAAAATCTCGATGTAGTATAGCTAATTTTAAATATTTTCAGTGGTTGAAAGTCAAGACGAGTTAAAGTTCAAGGGAACGAACTCGAGTCTCGGCTACTTGAGCTCAACTTCGTTGGAAACTCTTCTCGGTTTCTTTCTATACATTTAGATGGAGCTTTATCTCCAACCAATAGTTATCCATCAACTGTCAAGACCCAACTTTCCAACACACACACAATCTATATAAATGTCTTATGAAAACCAAGTCCTGAAGTTGCTCGTCGTGGTACGAACAAGACAAGAGCAAACATGGAAAAGTATTTTGACAAGTTGTTTGCGAGTTTCTATATCATCTCAACTCAATGTCATTGCTAAAAGCAGAGGGTGGTACTCAAACTCGAAGCTGGTGAAATTCAGTTCAATCTTCGGAGTTGTTGGTCCTGGCTTGCTTCAGATTAAAACTCTGTTGCTGCGATAGGATCGAAAAGAGAGAAACCCTTGTTTTTGTGACTCGTCACGACGTTACTGAAATAACTAAGAGAAATTATTTCTGTCTTGACGGGAGCGGCAATTAAAAGAATTGTCTTAAATTTCAGTTTCCTGGATATTAATAACGAAAGACTGGATAAAAACGTGAAATGTGTTTTTTATTCAGACCAGTAGCCGAAATACGTGTCTTAATTGAATTCCGGGTCCTCTAGACAGTCTTGAACGTCGTCTTCTTAAAATCTCACTGAAGATATACGACTGCTACTGAAATTGCTCTCGGAAAACGTACATACAAAAACTGTGGTAATGTAACGTAGTTTTTCAATGGAAAAACAAATATCTTACTCAACAAAACGATCCGATGGGAAACTTTTATTTTGATAAATGATGATTAATGATTTAGCTTTACGTCTCTAGCATTGCACTATAATTGTTATTCGAGACGATGAGTGGTGTTAGATGAAGGTGAAGGACAATTTCAAAACCCCATTATGCGGGACTCGAACCCGCGTCCTCCTAGTGTAACCTAGGGCCCTAGTGAAGAAACAGTAGTGTAGAAGGAGGGAAGAAAGAGGGGTTTACAAACTATAGTACAGTTTTATTAGCCTTTAAATAAGTTCATGATACAAATACAGGCATTTATGTATATCTATGTTGCCTATGTCTGAAGACGTGTCTGTTGGTCAAGCTTTATACTATATTTTACATTAATTAAACACTTTTATCCAGATCAATATAGTTTGTTACTAATAAATAATGATGCGTTCTGAGTAGGTAGACTCTAAATAGGAATTTATTTATTTATTATTTATTTATCTTGTTTTTTCTTATTGAACAAGACAACTCCCCCACGTGTAACATATAACTACGTTGTTTTATCCGAACGCCCTAAGATAACAACCAACACATCTTCAGAGTTGGGAGACAAACTTGCGCCATTATGTTCCGGCCGGTGGTCAGGGAAGTCGAGTGGCTGTCAGCTCTGAGGGAGGGACGCAGGCGAGCGTGGCCGCTGATTAACCCGGGGCTGGGACACTTCTACAGCTTGCCAACCTACTGAAATCTAGATGATTGTTTTAGACATGTAGACATGACATGCACTGGTGTTATGACTGTCTAATCGAAATACTTAACATGTTCTACTGTGAGTTGTACGTACCAACTTGAAAAACACGCATTAATTTTTAAATAGGTTACTTAAAGCATTTTTTTGAAAGGAGTTCAGTACATTTTATTCGTTAATTAGAACATACCGTATAAATCCACTTACATGTTTGATTGATAAAGGTGGTCTCTTTAATTACTACCCACACTATGTATTAGACCATACATAACATAACATAAAGGAAAGTGGAACGTTTCGAAATATTGCGTCATAATACATATAATTTCCTACCTAATAGCAGTGTTAAAGTTTAATTAACGTATACTTAGCCTGGTGTAATATATGCAGTTATTAACCTAAATCATATATATTTATTTTCAAAGCAGAGTTGTGCCTTTGACATTAAATGCAACTACACCAGTTTCTATAAGTACCTAGCAATTGTGTATTTTTCACATAAACATTTCATAACAAAATTGAATCAAGAAGCAACGTTAGAACCCCCTAGAGTATTTCAACACCGTTCTTCTGTGTCATATTTAAAAAATTAAAATCAATGTAAAGATTTTTCATCAAAATGAAAAGACGCTTCCATCTGGCACAGACGAAGTTTCCATTGTGCAACATGAATATCTTAGTAGTCCGCGGGGGTTGGTGTATTGGTGTGGGCTGTAGTGCGAGTAGGCAGACCAAGACAGCCACGCTCCCTAGTTCGGGAAGCCACCGGGGAAATACGCTTGGACGGCGCGACGATCGCGCTTCTCGGCGCAAGGACGCGCGTTTAGTCATGTCAGCCATCTTGTTTCTTTGTTTCTACTTGGTTCATGTGTAGGTGTATTAAATCACAGTTAAATTGTTGACTGTATATAACCACCGATGTACAATACTCGTAAACACAGTCACAATTAGCTTTACTACTTTTAGAACCGCGGTTATTTACGTAACAATTGTATCAACTAAACGTGGTCTATTTCTCACATTAACAGGCCATCTCGTGCATCCATTGGATACGTGACACTGATTGTATTTCGAGGGATGCGACGAAGAACAAAAAACTGTCCGTTTTCCATTCAAGTACGCGTACTTTCCATCCACAATGTCACAGTAATTGAACCTTGGAGCGCAGTTCCAGCCCTGCATACAAATGTGGAACGCAGGACTCGGAATTCAAAAGAGAGTTTTAATTTGCATCTGCTGTTCTTGATGTTTTATTCTCTTCCAACTTTTCAACTAGGATTTAAATGAGACTTATTTGACGTTCACGCTAAAGGGGTCGGAATGCCTCGAGGATATTTGCACACTGAATTTCTGCGAACAATGGAATATGAATCCGGGGTACTGAAATGTGCGAACATCCCTTAAATCTGTTTCCGAACCGATATTTTACTTCAACATTTGTCAGATTTAATCAATAAATATTCACATTTGCATTGACACGTTTCTTTACTTTGTCTAGTATTAAAGCTGAATCATGGGATATGCACTGTTTCTAATTTATTATTGATAACGTATATCCTATTCACTTAAATAATTTATTTAAAAAAGAAAATAATCGACCATTTTAAAAACATTTCATAAATTAAAACGGCAATTTATTCAGGTGGAAACTATTTGATAACACTATTTTGAACAATAATTACATTTAAATATTTTATTATTTCATAAGAGTTTTGGTGAACATTTCATAAATATAAACGATTAGAATCAAATTATTCTGTTGTTAACTATTTGATAAACTATTTTGATCAATATATTGAAATATATTATTTCTTAGAGTTTTGGTGGAGGTGCCGGGTCCCAATTAGCACGCACGCATGCACCCTGGTGTTATTTATTTTTAATACACATGTCATGAATTACAATGGCATGATATAAATAAATCTTGTATCTGTATTTTATTTACTATTTATAACGTCTATCCTATTCAGTTAAATAATCTATTTAAATGGGAAAAGATCGACCAACTCTTAACACTTTTCATAAATATAAACGGCAAATTATTCGGTTGTTAACTATTTGATAACACTATTTTGATCCATATATTGTAATATATTATTTCTAAGAGTTTTGGTGCAGGTGCCGGGTCCCAGGTGACACGCATGCACCCTGGTGGTATTTTCTTCTTAATACACGTCACGAAGAACAATGGCATGATTTCAACAAATCTTTTATCTGTATTTTATTTATTATTTATAACGTCCATCCTATTCAGTTAAATAATCTATTTAAAAATGAAAAGAATCGAACAACTCTCAACACTTTTCATAAATAAAAACGCCAAGTTTTTCGGTTGTTAACTATTTGATAACACTATTTTGATCAATATATTGAAATATTTTATTATTTCTTAAAGTTTTGGTGGAGGTGCCGGGTCCCAAGTAACACGTATGCACGCACTCTTTTGGTATTTTTTTGGATGAGCGTAGCGAGCGTAGCGAGCGAAGCGAAGATTCCATTTCACTACACTGGAGAAAAAAATCCGGGATGTTTAGAATTTCTTTTTTTTTCTGTATAATTGTGTGTTTGTCAGCACGATTCCGGCTAAACCGATACTCCAATTGCAATGAAATTTTCTGGAGACCTTCGAAATCTCTAAACTTAGAACTGCCACGTTTTTGAGCGCAATCGAAAATTATTTCTCATGAAAAAAGCAATTTTACGATTTTTTTCGATTTTTTAAAAATTTCTTCGACTTATAACACCTACATTCTTTGTACGATTTTAATGAGTTTTTCACAGAACCACAATTCTATGAATTAAGATATCCGTGTGAAATTTGAGCGCAATTGAAAAATTATTTATCATGAAAAAACGAAATTTAACGGGTTTTTTCTTTTTTAAAACAATTCTTTGACTTATAACACCTACATGCTTTAACCGATTTTAATTTTTTTTTCACAAAACCTTAATTTTATGAATTAATATATTAGTGTGAAATTTGAGCGCAATCGAATAATTATTTTTTATGAAAATCGCAATTTTACGATTTTTTTCTTTTTTCAAATTACGATTAATTAGAAAAATTAAAAATTTAAAGTTTATTTTTTATTTAATTTAAATTATTGGATGAGCGTAGCGAGCGAAGCGAAGATTCCATTTCACTACACTGGAGAAAAAAATCCAGAATGTTTTTTTTTCTTTCTTTTTGTATTTTTGTCTCTCTGTTAACACGATTCCGGCTAAACCGATACTCCGATTGCTATGATATTTTATGGAGGCCTTTGAAATCTCTGAACTTAGAATTGCCACGTTTTTGAGCCCAATCGGAAATTTTTTTCTCATAAAAAACGCAATTTTACGATTTTTTTCGAATTTTAAAAAAATTTCTTCGACCTTTAACTCCTAAATGCTTTATCGATTGTAATGATTTTTTCACATAACTTAATTTTATGAATTAAGATATTTGTGTAAAATTTGAGCGTAATCGAAAAAATATTTCTTATGAAAATCGAGATTTTACGAGTTTTTTCTTTTTTTAAACAATTCTTTGGCTTATAACACCTACTGCTTTATCCTATTGTAATGATTTTTTCACAGAACCCTTATTGTATGAATTCATAGATAAGTGTTAAATTTGAGCGCAATCGAGAAATTACTTCTTATAAAAATCGCAATTTTACGATTTTTTTATTTTTTTAACAATTTACAATTAATTAAAAAAAAATAAAAAATTAAAGTTAATTTTTTATTTTATTAAATTTAATTTTTAAAAAATTCAACTAAGCAATGATTTTTTCACAGAACAACAGAAAATCCGCATAACACATGGCAGCTCAATGCACCAATTACGCTCATCCCACAACGCGGCGGGACTTTAGCGTTTTCCTAGTTCTTAATACACGTCATGAAATTACCATGGCATGATTTAAAACAAATCTTGTATCTGTATTATATTTTTTGGATGAGCGTAGCGAGCGTAGCGAGCGAAGCGAAGATTCCATTTCACTACACTGGAGAAAAAAATCCGGAATGTTTTTTTTTCTTTCTTTCTGTATTTTTGTGTGTTTGTTAACACGATTCCGGCTAAACCGATACTCCGATTGCAATGAAATTTTATGGAGACCTTCGAAATCTCTGAACTTAGAACTGCCACGTTTTTGAGCGCAATCGGGAATTTTTTTCACATAAAAAACGCAATTTTACGATTTTTTTCGATTTAAAAAAATTTCTTCGACTTTTAACACCTACATGCTTTATCCGATTGTAATGATTTTTTCACAGAACCTTAATTTTATGAATTAAGATATTCGTGTGAAATTTGAGCGTAATCGAAAAATTATTTCTCATGAAAATCAATTTTTTTTTTTTTTTTTAAACAATTCTTTGACTTATAACACCTACATGCTTTATCCTATTGTAATGATTTTTTTACAGAACCTTAATTAAAACAATTAAGTTAATTTTTTATTTTATTTAATTTAATTTTAAAAATTAGTTAGTTAATTTTTTATATAATTTAATTTAATAAAAAAAATCTTCGACTTAGTAATAATTTTTTCACAGAACAACAGAAAATCCGCGTAACACATGGCATCTCAATGCACCATATACGCTCATCCAACAGCGGCGGCGGGACTTAAGCGTTTTCCTAGTATTTATAATGTCTATCCTATTCAGTTAAAAATCTATTTCAAAAGGAAAAGAATCGACCAACTTTCAACACTTTTAATAAATTTAATCGCCAAATTATTCGGTTGCTAACTATTTTATTACACTATTTGAACAATATTTATAATATGTTACAATTTCTTATAGTTTTGGTGGAGGTGCCGGGTCCCAAGTAACACTTATGCACGAACCATGGTGGTATTTTCTTCTTAATGCATGTCATGAATACAATGGCATGATTTCAACACATCTCGTATCTGTATTTTATTTATTATTTATGACGTCAATTCTATTCTATTCAGTTAAATAAACTATGTAAAAAGGAAAAGAAAGATTTATCATAAATGTAAGCTATAATAATTAAATTATTCGGTTGTTAATTATTTTATTACGCTATTTAAGCAATATTTTGAAATATTTCATTATTTCTTATAGTTTTGGTGGAGGTGCCGGGTCGCAAATAACACGCACGCACTCTGACAGTATTTGTTTTAATATTACACATGTCATGAATTACCATGGCATGATTTTAGCAAATCTTGTATCTGTATTTTATTTTTTGGATGAGCGAAGCGAAGACTTCACTTTCACTGACCCCCCCCCCCCCACAAAAAATAGCTCTTTTTCTGTTTGTTTGCACTCTACCGGGCAAACGGCATAATTATGCGATCTTGATGAAAATTGAAGGGGACCTTCAAAATCTCTAAACTTAGACCTGGCACGTTTTTGGGTACAATCGAAGAAATATTTCTCATGAATATCGTACTTTTTCGATTTTTAGTGCGATATTTTCGTGACATTTGGGCCAATTCTGACCAAACGGGTGGGGCTACAACGTTCATATTTTACATGGACATTAGGTAATGGTGATGTATTGCTTTTTGAAAGAAAAAGTTGAAAAAGTTAGCCAGAATCCATAGAATAAAGGTTTTAATATGAGTTTTTTTTAGGTACAATTAACAAGTAACAATAGAAATTTGACAACAATCACCTTCAATGCATTCAAAAAGCACTTGCAAAGAAAAAGTGGTCCAACGCAAACTAAAAACTTACAAAAAGTGTTGCATGTGGCTATGTTCGCTGTCACCACCTCGCGATTAGGGCCAGCGAGGAAAACCCAAGACTAAACTTACTATACATATAGGTGGTAGCGTTGTCCCCGAGTCGGGTAAGGCCGCGTGGGCAGAGGGCTGATGAAAGCCCTCTGTGGGAGGGAAGGAACAATTATAACAAGTAGGATCTCCTGAATAGTATTTTAATTAAATAATGGTTATACATTTACTCACTCAATGCCTCGATCATGGTTGAGGTACGGAGGTCTGACTCGACGCCACTGAATCCACTGACGACTCACTCGACTACTCCCTTGAGCACTCACTGGACCCACTTCACTCGACTACCATACTTGACTCTCCGAGCTTGACTCCCGTGCCTCACTGACCGTCCAACGGCTAGTCCCGAATCCGACGACTTCCACCCTCTGCCTGGAGCCAATACCCCTCGCTACTAAAACCATCCCCTCCTTCCTGCTACCCTGCCCTGGTGATAACTGGTTAGGTACTGAGTTTGTGTTGATGGGCCTAAGCGCCATGCAACATCCACTCCTCCCCGAAGTCTTTTGCTCATCCTCCAACAGGATGTGGAAAAGAGAGAACCAAAAATTTTCAGTAGCAGGCATTACCGTTCCTCCATCGAGAGAGACACAAGCTAGGTTTACAAAACTACTCAAGAATGTGTTTCTCCGGAAAAATTGCTCGCCAAGTACTTCGGACTACGTCAGGCTTGGGTTTGGTTGTCGTACAACTCTCAGTGTCAACACTGCCCTTACTCAATTCCGTGTTACTGCACGTGGAGAGAGTCGCCTTCGTCGCCCATCTGACGTCACGCGTCTGAGATCAACACAACGTATTCAGTGTCTTCCGTACAACTTCTACGGCCGATTCCCTGACACATTCTTGTGCAAACTTTTTAGGACAGGACAAATGGGTAGTGTCATTATTTCGAAGGGTCGGTACGCCTGTACTTCCCATCAGGTAGATCTTCAGATTCAATCATCTCTGTCCTCCCCACCCGGTCGTGACCTATACTTCCGCTCTGCCTGTCTGCAAATCTAACCCTACTCTTTTAACTTATAAACATGTCAATATTATTACCACTCCGTACCTCACCATCTGTAATAGTGAGAAAACATGGTATTCAATTAAAACAGGATAACCATTCACCATTCCTGAGTTCATTTTGAAACTTTGAAACAATTACCATTTTACACAATATTATCTTGAACTTTGAAACAATTACCATTTTACACAATATTTCTTGATTCAACTGCAAGCTCATGTGATTCATGGCTGCCTGGGGTGTCCCCATTATTTTATGGAAATTACATAGTTTGAAACAATGATCATGTTAACTTCTTATTATCTTTCAAAACAAAACAAAAATTTTATACAATTATTCTCGAATGAACTTCAACCATTACTTTGGTTCCATTGCAATAACTACATTTATGCAGTTCCTAATAATTACTTTCAGTAAGCAGGGTTTATCGACAGCAAATATCGTTTAGGTGAAACATCAATATAACATATTATCATAAAATTCATAAATACCATTGATCAATCAATAAGATATAACTTAAATTTTAGCAGGAGTGGTCACCAGTATTCTTTCAACAACAGTTTTGTTGTCATTTATTTTTATGTGGACCAGTCTCCTGTTTACCATCACCCACATATTACATATTACATTTTTATGCCACTAGACTATACTCAACAACACGGCGAAATAACACACATTCACCCACTCACTATCATACACACAATCACACAATCACAGTCACACACAGAAGTATGCATACACAAGAAATTTAAAATATTCTTAGTTCGTACCAAATCATTATTCTGTCCTTGTTTTCGTTTTACTTGCTTCATTAGTTATTTCAATGTCTATTTCTTTCTTACTTGCTACATTGTTCACTTGCACTGAGTTTGTGAATGAACGAACTTTTAATGTACTAACTTTCTTTCATGACCGGATTCAATTTGTACTGTTTATACGATATCACGGAACGATTTATAACAAAGCTCGTGTCGACGCGTTGTTCCATAGAGAATCTTTGGAGTTCAATGCTGAGTCGCGCGTCTATTGTATCAATGTCTCTCGTCTCATCGCTAGCTTCACGTGGTATGGTACGCGCCGTGCGGCACGTCTGTCGGCTGTTCTCCGTCCCCATGCTTTCGCCCGGTCACCTGCGGCGAGGGTTGAACTCACATCCTCTCGTTCTCGCGTACTGTGTCTCTCCTTCAGGTCTTTGGGGGGGGGGTTGCATGTGTAGGGTGACACATATGCTGTGGGGGGGTTTGCAGCATGTGTAGGGTGACACATTTGCTGTAGGGGGGGGGGGGGGTTGCATGTGTAGGGTGACACATGTGCTGTGTGACACCATGGTTGTGGCACCCTGGATGTGACACTGGGGCCAGTGTGACGATCGCTGCGTACGTTACGGTCACCTGGGCCCCCCACTTCCAGTTGGTTCGGACCCCGGTTGCGCTGGGCCCGAGACCTGCTACGCCCGAGTCCCGACCATCCCTCTGGTTTATGTCGGATGGGATGCGTCCTGCCTGGCGTGTGGACGCCGTTCCTCGTTCTGTGGCCTCCCTTCATAGGTGGACTCCCACCCGGTATGTGTCTATACATAAGTTCATTGCAATTTGACTCAATCTGTAACATAAAACTTATTAGCCTCTGTGTTTGACCGTGTATCTAACTCATTCGGACCTCGGTCATGCATTGATTTTTACGTTCATCGAAATCGATTCATTTCTCGTGACGATAGGAGTTGTGACATATGACTTGTCACCTGATACTTCATCTATTACCAATTATTCAATTGTTTAATCATTCTACTGTACATGTAAGTGCAATCACTTTACATCATCATACATTTATTTTTACTTCAATTGTAGGTGCCACTTGTGCACATTTACATCAAGAATAATCACGTGTCATCTAACAACAGACAGAGATCTGTGTTCATTACACTTTGTTGATTAATTATTACATATATTTATTTCATTCTTCCAACAACTCGTTGTCAATCCTTTGAGACCATTGTCTCCTCCTGTTTAAGCGAATCACTTTGTCCAATTTTATCTACATTAATCATTTATGCACTTTCACATTACTATGTACTTTTTTTATTTAATCGAAAACTTATTTACTTATGTACAAGGATCCTTGCTATAGTTCTAACATTTTCTTTCTTTTCCGTTAACATTCTCTTTCTCTCTTTAACTATCATTTCCTTTACTTTCTCTTTCGTTTCTTTCTTTTACTGAGGCTCTCTTTTCCTTATACTGCTCTTTTCCTGCTCCTTTGTGAAATCATACTACACTGTCGGTTTTACTTTCAATTTATCTATGCACACAATTCTTACCTTTTATTCACGAATCAATGACTACTGTATTTATTATAAAATTAGGGGTGGTACTTATTCAAATTTTACTGTATCAAAGTAACTTCTTTTAATTTACATTTACTTTACCTTTTTTTTTTTTTGAAAACAAATTTTATTACTTATTACTGGCAACAACGCATTACTTTCCAAACCAGTTCAATCTCGTGAAGAATCGGCTAGTTTGCAACCTAGCAAAGACTGCGGCGGTATCTCGATCTCCAAATACTTCCATAGTATCCAAAGACGTCAACAACCTACCTCATCTCGACACTCACTCAATCCACTGTCCATCTGCACGGGCGACCAATTGCTCATGGCACCGACTTCGTCAATTCTTCCAAAATAATATTGTACTTTGATTCCCCCTGGTTTTGCCGAAAACTCAGGAATGAGGTTTAACTGGCCCAGATTTCCAAACTGGGGTGGGTTTCGCGCCACCCTCGTTTCTGTTTCGTCATCAGACGCCATGCTTTTAAAAAAAAATTCTTGGATTTTACGCTGATTGTTTGATTGATATGACTAGGTAATTAGACTTGAAAACTGAGTCAGGCAGGCTATAGGCCTACTAATATAAAAGCTCCCTAATCTACATATTACTAATTTTACAAATCCCACCCGCTGTCTCCAGTGTTGCATGTGGCTATGTTCGCTGTCACCACCTCGCTGATTAGGGCCAGCGAGGAAACCCAAGACTAAACTTACTATACATATAGGTGGTAGCGTGTCCCCCGAGTCGGGTAAGGACGCGTGGGCAGAGGGCTGATGAAAGCCCTCTGTGGGAGGGATGGAACAATTATAACAAGTAGGATCTCCTGAATAGTATTTTAATTAAATAATGGTTATACATTTACTCACTCAATGCCTCGATCATGGTTGAGGTACGGAGGTCTGACTCGACGCCACTGAATCCACTGACGACTCACTCGACTACTCCCTTGAGCACTCACTGGACCACTTCACTCGACTACCATACTTTGACTCTCCGAGCTTGACTCCCCGTCCAACGCTAGTCCCGAAATCGCGACGACTTCCACCCTCTGCCTGGGGCCAATACCCCTCGCTACTAAAACCATCCCCTCCTTCCTGCTACCCTGCCCTGGTGACAACTGGTTAGTCGGTACTGAGTTCGTGTTGATGGGGCCTAAGCGCCATGCAACAAAAGCTTATCCATAAAAACTAAAAAAAAACTACTAAAAAAACTAAAAAAGCGTTCGCGAAGCGGTCTAGTTATTTATAACGTTTATCCTATTCAGTTAGATAATCTATTTCAATAGGAAAAGAATCGACCAACTCTGGAACACTTTTCAGTTGATAACTATTTGATAACACTATTTTGATCAATATATCGAAAGATATTATTTCTTAGAGTTTTGGTGGAGGTGCCGGGTCGCACTAACACGCATGCACGCACCCTGGTGGGTAGTTCTTTCTTCTCAACACACACGTCATGAATTATTAGAATCCTCGCCTGGATCCATCTCTCTTGAATTAGTTTCTTTCAAGTTACTCCAGCCGACGTATTCCATTACTGGCGCACTTTGCTTGGCGTGCTCGGCTCAGCGGTATGTGGCGGGTCCTAGATCCCGACACTTGCCAGGAGCAGCGGCGCTCGGCCATGTTTCCACACTGCCGGCAATAAAACGAGAATATCGTGAGAAACTTTCTTGAAGCAAGACCTAAGTGCGGCCGTGAAGGTGTCTTTACTTCATACCGACATGAAAATAACTTCTTGAACCTTAGAGAATTTGACAGTCTTCACTCTCGAAAAGCTCGAGAATTATGGGCCTGCTATTTCAAAAACCACTTGTAACACTTGAATTAAACTACGTTTTTTAAAATCTCTCTCTTAAAACGTTCCACTTAAGGTAAAGGTCAACTTAATGTGACGTAACACTCGGTTTTAATAAGTAGTTATTCACTTGCATTAATTTTTACTAGGAAAACGCTAAAGTCCCGCCGCGTTGATGGATGAGCTTTTTTAAGTTTTTTGTTTGGGTGGGATATCTTTACTGTTGCTTGTGCTTTGCTTTGCTGCCTATGCATTGTAGGTGATTGTTGTCAAGTTTCTATTGTTTCTTGTCAATTGTTATTATTTACCGTAAAAAACTTTTATTAAAAGCTTTATTTCTATAGATTCTGGCTAACTTTTTCAACTTTTTTGTTTCATAAGGTACTACATCACCATAACCTTAATGTCTATGTAAAATATGAACGTTGTAGCCCCATTAGTTTTGGTCACAATCCGCCCAAATGGCACGAAAATATCGCACTAAACCGTAAAAAACTTATATTAAAAGCTTTATTCTATGGATTCCGGCTAACTTTTTCAACTTTTTCTTTCAAAAGGTACTACATCACCATAACTTTAATGTCCATGTATAATATGATCGTTGTAGCCACACCCGTTTGGTCAGAATCGGCTCAAATGGCACAAAAATATCGCACTAAAAATCGGAAAAAAATCGTAAAAGTACGATATTCATGAGAAATATTTCTTCGATTGTGCCCAAAAACAATACACCTCTAAGTTTAGAGAAAACGAAGGTCGTGTCAAATTTTCATCAAGATCGGATATGCCGTTTGCCCGGTAGAGAGCGAACAAACAGACGGAAAAAAAAAAAAAAAAAAACAAAAAAAACACCCGAGCTAAATTTTTTGGGGGTTGGTGAAATTGAAGTCTTCGCTTCGCTCATCCAATCATCAATTCCATTATTTAATTACAAGTTCCCAGTTGGATATGAAATATTGGTCTACCTTTATATTAACTTTTTATTTCAGAAATTGGAGTTGCCTTTTAATTTGATCGAAGTTTTTTGTGACCTAAGTTTATTTTATCTCTCTTCCTTGTTATTATTGCGTCCGCTAGAAGTTTTCATGGCGGCAATAAAGGACGGCGAATGGCGTTACTTGATCTGTTGACATATTATGACCGAAGGGTTTCCCTTCTCGTAGAGGATTTAATTACAAGAGAACAATTCGCTCGAATATGTCGCAGCGAAGCATAGAAATAGTAAATGCATTTTAAAAACTGTTTGCAACATTGGGAATTTGACTCATTTTGCAGTTGGCACATAGCTTTTCGTTCGGCCGGTAAGAATCCGACGTATGTGAAACTTTACATTGTAAATAAAGCTTACATGGACAGCCCTACAGTCGTTGATTTGCAATATTATATGTTTATCAGCCAGGATCAATCCACAAATGTGGTAAATTTTAGACCTTTTTTTAGAAAATCCAAAAACCTGAAAATCAATTGAATTTTTTCAAGTTATTTAAACTAGGGAAACGCCAAAGTCGTTGTTAAGCGAGTGAGTGAGCCATGTGTTGTGTACCCGGTAACATTACCTTTCTTCCCCCTACCTTAGGCCTCCCTAGCCTATCATAGACTAGAGTGGCGCATTATGGCCTTACAGTTGACGCGCCCTTTTACCAACTAAACTTAAAACCCTATTATTTACACTATCATAATTATCAAACTTAAATGCAAATGATCCCGGGTACTTAACAATGACTCGCTTACTCGTCTTACAACGACTTTGGCGTTTACCTAGTCTAGCCCTAAAATACCCCCCAAAAAATACCCAAATGTGGGAGACGTGGGTTCAATCCCCTGGTCGGGAAAGATTTTGTAATTTCTGGATTGTATTTTAAAAATTATTTAACATGTTTTGAAATGCATATAACGCAGTGTAGTCCATCATCTGTGACAATACTATGGAAAACATAGCCAGTACGAAATACGTGAAAATATTGCAAGGTTTACTCAATCTACGAGCGGAATTTGGGGGTACCTTGACGTGCAACATTCGATATACCTTGGGCACGGCATTTCACAGCCAGGCAAATAACAAACAAAAAATATTTTTTCAAAGACAAAACCATTGTCGTTAAAATAATTCCTACACATTGGCAGCCTGTTTTTTAATGTATTATTTCTTGTGGGTTTAAATCGCAATGGATCTAGCTGATTTTGTTAGCAGTTCTCAGTAAACTCGAACCGGATGCCTGTTTAAAATTTCAGCGCAATCTGTTCAGCTATTCGGCTGATTTTCGATGTACAGACAGACAGACTCACAGAATGAGCGCTGTTTGAGTTGAATGGAGACCACTTCGTTCGCTGCGCTTACTCATTTAAAAATAATTTCTTGAAAATTGTTACTGTAGAGCCCTATTTTTCCGCTTCCTTGAAAACTACCCAAAATTGTAAACAGCTTTAGTGTCAGTCGGCAAAGTGAACAGGAAATTTGCTTAAAACGCATGCCCTTTATCCTATCCTCTTAAACCTAGTTTAAATTGTGGTAGACACTGGCACTGGCACTGGAACTGCTTTTATTCATATTTTATAAATCTTATCTTAAGTGAAGGTAGGTTCTTATAAGTCAAGAACATTAAATAACACAAGTACGTTTGCAAATGGTTATCTTTTTCGGGAGGTAGAAATTATTATTCAGGTTGTGAAGCGTCGTCTCGTTTTTACATTTCCGTGTAAAAACTGTGCAATTATGTAATCGTTTGAAATGTGAAGTTAGAGGGAAATACATTTTTTGTCTAAAAGTAAATTCATTTAGAATCCCTCATATTTCTAAACAATTCGATTTGATATTTTTATTATATTTACGAGAATATACATTGGTCGCCATGATCAGTAGGCATTGAAACATCCGACACTCTCATAACATATGTAAACGAAATACTTGAATAATCCGAGGTCGAGGATTACTGTAAAAACATTACAATACTCGTAGCTAGTGTTTCAAGCTTGCCAATAATCGGCAAATATATCCGTCACAATCATTCAATAAAATGCATTGTTATATCAATCATCGCTATTAACAAATGTTTTAGTAAACAATAAAGCTTAATCTAAAACGAACTGGTTGAGTATCATTAAACATTTGCATCGTTTCCCTCTATGCTCGCCTCTAGATAAATACACGACATAGCTTTGTAGTATATCCTGTATCAAAAGCATATCTCGGATGATCCGTTATATTATGATTGTGTTTTGAAACTAGCTCGCAGCCTTCGCAGCTGAACCGTTCTAAAGACTTATACATCTCCCCAGCTGATTGCAATTTCGGATCCATACCTTTTCCCTGGGGTGTTCTCTTTCTTATGAAGGCCAACAATAAATCCTTGGAGTTTTGTAGTAAAGAAAAATACATCCCTACAACCCGAATAAAAGAACGAATTCCAGAGAAATATATAAAGGCAAACAAAACAACGAAAGTGGCATTTCCCTGAGATAATACCTTCTCTTCGAGGCAAACACTTGTTCGAGGGGAGAAAGTCAGTGGCCAAGATGAATGGCCGTTCCTCCACAATCACTGGGAACGCGCGGGATGCGATGGGCCGACCGTACCGTCATCCGTCATAGTTGCGCTCAGCAAATCGTTACAAATGTTAAAAAATATGATGAAGGATTATTCTTTATTGTGAACAATAAAAATGAGAGAATTCATGGGTATAATTCGATATTTCAGTTTGTGTGCGAATGTCTTGGAAATAAAAGCTAGTCGTGACTCATCCTGGCGTAGATACTGTCTAACTGTGCTGGTGCACTTAGGAGTAACCTCACGTTTGAGCAAGACTATAGTATCTGTGCAGTGTAAGAACTGTTTCGTGTTTTTACCTTATGGAAGCACTGCATTGTATCTTAGAGATACTTTTAGCATGTATGTATTTGAATGTAATTGATTGGACTGTACACTGCACCTAAATAACGAATAACTGATTATGCCCCTAATCTGATTATTTATTTCATTATTTAAGTGCAGTGTATACAGTCCAATAAATTAATAACAAAGTACTTAATTATATATGTCGCATTTATTATGATATTGAAATGATCAATAACAAACCCGTTTCGGGACGGATTTACTAGTGTACTATGAAAAATATACAATACACTGTTACTAGCTATTGCACGCCATGACAAATTATAATTGAATATTTTACAATCTGCATGGGCGTTAACAAAAATTAAGGTGTTCAAACTTTTTTTTAAACAAAAACTAATCTTTACTAAATCAATCCAGAAATTACAAAATCCATCTCAGCGGGGTATCGAACCCCGGTCCCCCAATTGCTGGTCGGGTGCTTTACCGAGACGGTGAACTTCATATCATCTGGATTGTTGGTGCTTTGATACCCCGCTGAGATGGATTTTGTAATTTCTGGATAGCTACATCAAAAATCGTTTACACCTATGGGAGTGTTTTCCGAATAATGAAATTGAGAAATAAAACTTATTTTGTTATCTGGTTAGTTTTAAATAATCCAATTACTAAATATATTCTAACATTCTAGGTATTCTGATCAATGTTGTTATGAGGCATCTGATTATTCTACAATTGAGTGAACTGGACGGGTCGAAGAATTGATCGAAAACTTATTTCTCATGAAAATCGCAATTTTACGATTTTTTGCGTTTTTATTTTTTGTTTTTGTTTGTATTTTTGTGTGTTTGTTAACACGATTCCGGCTAAACCGATACTCCAATTGCGATGAAATTTTATGGAGGCCTTCGAAATCTCTGAGCTTAAACCTGCCACGTTTTTGGGTACAATTTCTCATGAATATCGTACTTTTACGATAAAAAAAAAAAGTGCGATATTTTCGTGACATTTGGGCCGATTCTGACCAGACGGGTGGGGCTACAACGTTCATATTTTACATGAACATTAAGGTTATGGTGATGTATTGCTTTCTGAAAGAAAAATTTGAAAAAGTTAGCTTGAATCCATGGAATAAAGGTTTTAATATGAGTTTTTTTAGGTTTATAATAACAATTTAACAAGTTACAATAGAAACTTGACAACAATCACCTACAATGCATTTAAAAAGCACTTGCAAAGGAAAAGTGGTCCTACGCAAACTAAAAACTGACAAAAACGCTCATCCATCAACGCGGCGGGACTTAAAGCGTTTTCCTAGTTGTAAGGTAAGGCAGTCAGCAATAAATATTACAATTGTTGTTAATGACTTAATGAATCCACAAACTTGTAATCTTCATTTCTCCCTCTAAAGGAGCCGTTTCTCCCTATCTTTGCAATCAAGCAAAACCGTAACAAACTCTCGCCTGCTCCGAACTGCACGCGCCAGCCTAGCGCACTTAAAAGATGTTTACATAATTCATGAGTGTTTGTAATGGACGATAGCCGTCTAATTTATCTAAAGTTACCGTAGGGGGAGGCGGAGGAAACAGAATTCAATGGCGTCCCCGTAGGAAATACCGAGCGCTAACCGTTTTGAGATGCGTAATATTTATGAAGTGAATTATCTTTTGAGGTAATGTTCGCCCATCTGTTTCAGAATATGTATGGATATCTGCACATAAAAAACTAACAAAGGTCAGTAAAATTCAACTAACATACTAAAGGTAATAAGTTCACTAACAATAACAAATAAAATACCGGTTGTGAGTGGGAAACTAATTATGCAATTGATAATCAGCCAGCGTCGTTGATTGAGCTACTACATTTAATTCCAGATTTAACATGAATAAGCAAAGATAGATTTATGATATAATTGATTACGATTGCTGGCCCATGAGTTAGTGAAATAAATAAACTCCATAGCACAATTATAATTATTGTACAATATTATAGTTACCGTTACATCGTGAAGTAAGTCAATTATTTAAGTAAAGTTTAACAAATAACTACATTTAATTCTGAGTTTTTTTTTGCATTTTAAGCAAGAGTCAAATTTTAAAAGTTGTTTGTGGCTCGTGAATTGCTTCGGTTGCTTATTCTTGCTTACATTGTTGATGTTCTGGATTCGATTGCTGGTTCAAGTTGTGCATTACTTCCCAGAGTAATGTGTATGCCATATTATCGACCTTGGAGTAGTAATAGCATGTCACCGAGGCATATACAAAGAGTAATTCGCCTGTTAATCGGATCCAACATACGTATAACAAATTAGTTGTCAACCATCCAGATCTTGACATAAATAATCTAAATGTTCTTGACGTTTTATAAGATTGTAATCTTCATAGTTTTCTATTTGCATTTTTTTTTTTAGTATAATGTTATTTTGTGCACCTGAGATGACCTTTTGTTTGATTTTTTTATTTCATTTCTATTTTTGTGCTTTAATATTTAATTAATTTAATGTAAAAGCCCACATCACATTTGTGGAGCTTGCTGTGTTGTTGGTGGAAATAAATAAAATAAAATAAAATAGAGGTGTAATGCCAACCACTTTAAATTAGCTCTTGAACTGAATGGATGGCAATCAATGAAGTATGTGCAAATTTATTTATTACCTCAACTCACAGGTTCAACAATATTATGTGACGTTCGTTCTCTCCTCATTTGCAATCAAGTTCAATAACTTAACAGGGTTAAAAGTAAAATAAAATAAAACGCGATTATTCACTGAAGAGTTTATCTCGATTGAACGAGTTAAATGGTAAGAGTTGATAATGCCAACTTGTATGCATATCAAACTAATTTATGGAACTTTTTTTAATAAAACTCAAACCAAACGTTCTCGTAGAACACCTTAATTGCCAGCAGTGTTTTGTGGATGCCCGTTATCCAATCAGAGAGCCCCGTTCAGTTCGAGTGGTATACAGTCGGGCGCTCTAAACCCATTACAAGCTGGTATTCGAAGCAGCCACATTAAAAACTGTGGAGTATTATCTTTACCTGGCTTCGTGTGCAGCGGAATATGAGCAGGGCTGCGTGTATGCCGGCAATACTTTCTAATTAATGTCCCTATAATGAACAAAAGCCTCCTTTGTGTCGGGATAGCGTCCTGGGGAATTGAACTGCCGTAACCGACAGCAAACAAAGAATAAACCTTTTCGTATTATGGCTTTCTGTTGAAGACAAAATGCGAACCGACAAACCTCGCGCTTTTATGGAGATTGCCGTTCGCGCAATTACACTGTTTTTTGGATTTAATTGAAAGAAGTATCGTAGGTGTAACAAAGACTTCGACTGCGAGAGTAACATAGCTGTTGCTGAAGCTCGTGTGTGCGGGGGGGGGGGGGGGGTAAAACGCTCGGAGGAAAACCAATAGGGACCGAGAGCAGCTCACACAGGGGCGCTGCTGAATTGAAAGTTTCTTTACTTTCAAAACTAGCCGTACTTTCGTACTTGTCTAGCAAACTTTCATACTTGAAACATCTAGAAACAGGGTGCTTTCAAACTAATAGACATTGCTCGTTGTAAAGTGGCAGTTTTCTTGGAACAAAAGTAGTTCTTGTATTACTGTTAGAAGTCGCCCAACGCTTATAATACACGGTGCTCTTTTCACAATGTTAAAAATTTTCCTCAGAAGGCGAATATTGCGATTAATTCGTTTAACATATCCCTTGCATATTATTCTCTTTGAGCTATCCTCATGCTATGTATACCCCAGTGAGCTACCTGAAGATGGTCAAAGTTTTCCCTTTGCAATAAACAGATACTATTTATTTTATTTTAATGGTTTAACTACAATATTTATTATAATGCTGCTTTGTTTCAAAGCTGTAATTTTGAAGGTACAAGTCAAGTGCGTGTCAGTGCATGTTGCTAATGTAGCCTTGTCAATAAAAAATTGGATGTAATATTTTTAGAATATCACTTCTCTCATTATGTTCCATTTTATGAGTTTAATTATAAACATTGTATCGTTTAAGCGATAAAAAGTTTTTTTCAATCACTTCTATTTAAAAATAATATATGATGCTATTAAAGAGAAACTGAAATGCATTACATCTAAGATAATGGTCGTAAAAAAGTCACTTGCTCGTTCTACGTAAACTAATTTGAAAGTTTAGTACTTGTATTAAGTAAGTTTTTATATTAGCGGATATTAACGCCAAGCGCCATGGCTTTGTAGCAAGTAGCTAATATGTTTCCAAGCTATTACGACGAGACCATTTCACTACTCTGCGTTGAGATTGAATTCAATGTTATTCCCACGGAGAACGTTTTACACGACAAAGTAGCGAGAAGACGCGGAAAGTTCATCATTCCCTTCATTTATCTACCAAAACCGATCTCGAGGTTTTAGATCGAATGTAGTGTATGTGGTGTAGTGTACTGTAGTGCAGTATAGTGTAGTAGTAGTGTAGTGAAGTGCATATATTGTAGTGAATTCTAAGTCTATCCATCCTTGAAGTACAAAGTGACCATCGGCGGACGAGACCGGGATCGGTCGTCCCGTTAATTGTCTGTCTTCTGATATTCTTTATAACAGCCTTTGTGTGCATTTTGTGACCAAGCTTTGGAGCGAGCATGTTCTTTTTTTCTACCTGCCTTCGCCCATTTCAAATCTATTGTGATGAAAATAATTTATTCAGCGAAATATTTTTTTTTAAAAATAATTGCAAATATTTAATAACGTGGTTCAAATGTGTAGCTTGAGTTATGAAATGCGTTTTTTTCCCTAGTGTCTACGATCAAAACTGACTGAAATATATAAATATTATTATATTATTAAAAAATATTATTAAAATATATTATAGAAGCATTATCCGTAACTCAGTCAGTTTTTATAGTAGAATTTCGTCCAAAAAATGAAATTTAAGACGCATGCTTAATATTTTAACAACGTTATTAGATAGCTGCAATTAAACAAAAAATATCAATAAGTAAATAGAACAATAGAACAGGAAGAGAATACAGCAGGTAGAAAACCCTCAGCTTCTAAGATGGTCTATTTAGGAAAACGGGGGCGACCGATACCTGACGCGCCAGTTGATAGTCAATTTGTACTTCAAGGATGGATAGAAAATGAATAGTATAATGTAGTGTAGAATAGTGCCCGAGGGGTAATTGAGTAACCTGATCTATACAGTGGGCTTGTCCAGAAAAGTAATAAATCAAACCAACTAATACTGCATAATTTTTATTGTTTTATTTTGTGCTTCTTAGAAAATGCTGCCCTATTTAATATTGAAACTCATAAATAAATAGTTTGAAAGATGGCTTTCTCAATGAAACCACAAGTTTTAAAATGGAAGCTCCTAGAATTTACAGTGGCAGTTACTTCAAGTTAATATTTATTACATAAGCTATAGTAAATTTGTTTTTAGCTTGGGTACATCTGTTTTAAGCAATATTATTCATGACTTGTAACGAATTCCGATATTGCACACGACTCACATATTTTACGATACACGTATAACGGGCTATTTATCTGAAACATGCCTGAAAGTATCGGCTCGTGCTGGGATAGTAGTTCGCTTTACTAAAGCTCAATTAAAGACAGATTCTAATTTACGGGCCGGTTAAAGTTAAAATTAAAGTTCTTAACCAGTAAAAATAAATACCAGTATGTATTTATGCATATTATAGGCCTCATTACAATTCATGCTAAAACGATGACTTATATAGAAGACTCTACAATCGCAGTTATAACACCTAGGCACATTCTTAATTGTGTACAATTTTATTGTTCATCGTTTATTGACTACAATTTAAATTGTATACACGAACTTCAAATCACAAACCATCATCAAGTATAATATATTACAAGCAAGTTAATTCACACGTAATACAGCCTGATTGGCAAACGGTTGTAGTGAGGTGATTAACTCTGCGTTGGAAAACTTCGTTAAACCTGTCATCATGTATACCTATAGTGTGTGATTTATTTTTAAGTTTAACTACCTTTGAATGTGCATTTTAAACAAAAATCATGTTTGTACTTATTTTACTTGTTGCTATACATTTTAAATAAATATTGTATGCATAATTACCTAACTAAAATTATTGCAGGGAACCTACCTAAATGAACAAGTCTGTGAAGACAAGGCGCGTCATCTTATATCGTCCGGGAGTAACTTGCAAAGTATGAGAGTATTTTATAACATGGGAAATACAGGGCTAGCGATCCCATACGATCAAAAAATTCCTATTTTCACTGGGAATAATCCCATAAAAGTTTTGACAAAAACAACCTATTATGTCACACGTTAAAGCTTGAAAAAACAACCAATGTCTATTTATTTTTCATTTATTTTTTCACATTTAATGTTGTGCATTTAGGTGACAGTTGTCCAGATGTTCTATGTTGGAACTATAGATATATCCTATATATCCTTTAGAGCTTTTTGGAACACTATACCTAAAGAAAATTCAAAATATTTTAGAAAAACAACCAATGTCCGAAGCGTTTTTGGCTTTTTGGCTTTCTGGGAAATACTATGACAAAATGTCATAGCAGAAATAAAAACTATCATCAAGATACACAGTTAAAACCAAAAATTAGAATTTTAGTACATTAATTGAGGATGGTATGAAGTTTAATTTGATCTCCTGTAAAATGTGTTTTTTTGGACATTGTCTGTTTTTGTAATACACGTCTCCTATATATGAGATGATAGTTTGGGCCAGACATAGTGTCTAGACGCCTCAACTGCTTGTACCCTGTCTACGCTGTCGAGTCTTGTATCTTCACGTGGTCCCAGCTATGAGTCGCACGTGCAGGTACTCACTAATACCGGCCTTCTTGGACCGCTAGGCCGGGGGTGATTGGAACATTGGGGTGATTGGAACATTAATACAGAACTAGTGTCAGTGCGAGTATTGAGCGTAACGATACCTCTCCCATCTCGCTTGAATTGCTTCGAGTAGGCTTCGTAGACCGAACTCTTTCTCGTTAGGATGTCCGCTGTAGTACACCCTCGGCCAGAAGTATCAAGGGCTGGGTCTAGAAGACACAACTAGACCCACTGATTTACTAATGATAGATAGTTTACATATCTAGATCAGTTTTACCCACTTTATTAGGTGATTAGAGAGAGGGTGATGTCAGTTATGAAGGGGATGTGTAAAGGCTGTTTAAGAAGACTCAATCCTAACACATTTACATTAAAATTTAAAAATTAACCTTGCCTATTTTGTTTCCGGAGCAATCCTCAATAAATTCCATATTATTATCCCCGTGCAAATTTTCATTTGAATTTCGTTAGGATTTTGCTGATTCTGCTGGCATCGTAGTGGCAGGCTATAGTGGTTTTCTCTGCTTTACTCGTCCACTCAAAGCAGCCATCTCCCGATCAGATCAGTTACTATAATTTTTACTTCTGTTTTATTGTTCACTGGGCTAGTGTAAAGATAAGTTAGTTATACGTCTGTCAGCCTCCTATCTCACATCGTGTTACACCTGTCGGCTATGGTAAGTAGATCTATGTCACTTCATGCTCTTACTGACATGATATCGTTATTCCAGTTGAAGCATGCTTGATGGTTGCTTAGGTGGTAGGATGCCTCCCTATAGGAGTGCGTGAGACATACCAAGGAAGAGGAAGGAATTAACAATAAAACGTCACCAAAAGATGATAAATTGTGTTTTTATTACAAAAATACCATATTTCTTATACCAAAGTTGTTGGCTGTCAAAAGGTGTTTGGGAGGTTGTTTGAATGAAATTCGTGAAATTCCTGTACAATGCGTCCAGTAACGAAAGATTGATCTTTTCACCGGCATAACGATAAGATATTTATGAAGCCTTGTACAAACTTGATTGAATACATACTGGTTTCTTCTATACGTATACGTTACTTGGTATTAATCATTGATAAAAAGTACACATTACTGCTAGCTTGTGGCGCGATAGGCGATGAACGATGGCTCTCAATACGTACATCCACACAGCACTATTGAAAGCCAACCTCCTTACTAATTTAAAGAGTTCTACTATACTCACTTATTATACCAAAATCAGAAAGTTATTTGAAATAT
This sequence comes from Sweltsa coloradensis, assembly GCA_024449915.1. Taxonomy (NCBI): domain Eukaryota; kingdom Metazoa; phylum Arthropoda; class Insecta; order Plecoptera; family Chloroperlidae; genus Sweltsa; species Sweltsa coloradensis. The sequence goes on along the minus strand of JAMZAV010000419.1, from coordinate 124,892 downwards.
TCTACTAAACAATTTTACACCGACAGTGTTGGCTCGGGCGCTAAGCGCTCGACTCTGATTCGGGAGGTCCCGGGTTCGAGTCCCGTCGAGACAGGCAATCCTGACTGAAGTTTTTTCCGAGTTTGTCCTCAGTCGTTAATGCGAATGCAAGGTATTGAGCCCTCTAAAACAGCCCTCGGACTTCCCTTTACAATCCCTCGCAACATACCTATAGTTCACCTGAAGACGGGCATATTGCACTCTATAACATCCAAAAGAAGTAATGCAACGTTTAAAGATAGCTTTTGAAAGAGTTAGGGAAACCATAAGAAAATCAGAGGAGAGTTAATTCCCGCGATAAAAATTTAAATTTAAATTTTACAATTTTACAAACTGTATTTCATCTAAACAAGAAAAAGGTGACGGTGTATTTTGATGATGTGAAGGGAGATGCGCGATAGATGAAAAAGTTTGTAAACCATTGCGATGACAAACCGGTAGTAACTCTTTAGTGCTGTGTTCAACAAAGTTTTCTTTCGAACTAAACGAAAGATAAACCTAAACTATTGTTGTGTTTTAATGCATTGTTGTTGTAACATTACTATTTCAAATATTTACTTAACTGTAGTTCATTGTTGTGTCTGCATCTATGTAGATTATAAGTTAACAATTCCACCTACGGGAGTGTTTCCCGACTATCCAAATCGAGAAATAGATTTTTATCTAGTTGTCCTCCTTTGTAAATCAGTATTTTAACTGAATAGGATAGACGTGAAATAAATCAATTAAAAATAAGTCTCGAACTTGTGTATGGACAGGTATGCAATTATCGAATAATTCAGACTCGAATAAACAGGATACATATATAATGGAGTTCACATCGACTGTTCAGTGTACAACTAATTCGCATTTTGTACAACCCTTAGAAAGGGTTCCAACTGAACGATGCTTCAGAGAACTTGGTATCAAAGTGAACCCCATTGTGCAAAAGACGAATACCGTCTCTAAACTAAAAGTGAAGTTGATAAGCCTTATCTCTATTTTAATAAATTCATTGTCTTATTTACATTTTTCTAAGCATTTTCGTTTTTTGGAGAAGTGTTTATCTTCGTTTTTAAGGAAATATCCGATTAAATCATATCAAAAGTTTATGTTACTTGTTTTGCAATTCCGCTTAGAATTGAGCTACAATTTCGATTTAAAAACATTTTAGGCCTTGTTTTGACTTGATGAATTGAATAAACTATACATATAATCAGCAAATGAAAAAAATGACACGATTTAACTATCACTTATACAAGAGACCCCACACCTGTCATCCCATTTCATCTTGGATTTTAAATTGTAAACCTGGGTAAATGGTTGTAAAATACCTCTATTATGTTCGTCATGCGCCTCTCCATCCTTTCAACTTCAACAAATTCTTTTCGAAAGGGTTGTTTTTTTGGCATTTGTAAAAGGTTCGCAGACTGTATAAATTAATGTATTGTGTAAAACTCAATCACTGGCCAGTAATGTAACTAATATTATTTTAATATTATCATTTAATTATTGATGAGTCAAGTAAAAATTATACTACACACACTGTTAGCCTGCCTTTTTCCGGTTATTTGAGTTTTTGAAAGGCGATTTTAGCATCAGTTTCATTCAAAAGTGTGTATTGAATATTCGACGAATTACAGAATAATAACTAATTATTAATTTGTCTAGAGGAGTAGCGGTATGCTGCACGAATGACTAAGTACCCTTCAATAGTTTATAAACCACTGCAGAACCCATGGGTTGATTTCATATTACTGTTGTCCTGCGTTCCACGTTCGAATCCAGGATGTTCCTTCACTCTTGTTTACACCATTATCCATGTGTATATATAGGCATATAATAATTTAATTTAGTTGTCCTTTGTAAATCAGTTTTTAGAACTGCATAGGATAGACGTAAAATAAGTAAATAAATACATTGCCAAGTTATTTTGCGAACAAATCTTAATATTTAGTTAAAAATAAAATTAAAAAACACCCACAGATCCATCTTTTGACAAGGAATTAATTAACATACGTTATAATTATGAAAACGTTAAAATAACGCATGTTATAATGCAATGGCATATGCGTGGTTGAATTCAGTACCTTTTCTCGAGTTGGAATTGAAATGAAGACGGGCTGAGTCGGCTGACAGCAGTAAACCAATATTCTATTGAAACCTTCGTCAACCTTTCAGCTATGATTGGCAACATTAGGGGTCTTGAAAAAGACCAATGTCGAGTGTGGCCCTAGGTTCCTCCACTGAATTGTCGGCGTGAATGCCATTAATGCGTGTACGTATTTAAAATTTCTCTGGACGCTAAGTTTGAATAATGTATTCACAAAAGTGAGTTGTGGGCGTTTTAACTAGTGTTTGATGTATGTGTATGTTTTTGTTTTCATCAGTGCATGCTTGTGGTTGTGTACCATCGTTGAAAAATGCAGATTGCTACAACACACATACATGTTGGAATGCTAACGCATAGTAAAATGCAATCAATAAATCACCATTCGCCATACCATGTAAAAACAACAAGAATTATAGAAAACCCATGCAAATTCCTGTGTTTTTTGTTAATGTTTGCAACCTGTTAATCTTGGCATTGATATTTCTATCTATTATTCAATATTTTAATCTATTATTATTATAACACTATCTATTATATCGAATATTATCACCACACAGTTAAAACAGAAGAAGAGTAAATCAAAGCGGAATTAAAAGTAACTTTATAAAAATGAAACTATTACTCACAATATATGGAACACCTGTTGGTATCGAAAGGGGATGCTCGTTTTTAACGTGGAGTGTGGAGATAAGTTTTAAGTGTTTGAATTAATAGCCGACGGCCTAATATTAGCTCACTAAGAGGGTTCATTACCTTAATTAAAAACTAAATTGGCTTAATATCTTAAAAATTTCCTTCACGCCACATAATTAGTTTTTAAAGACAGTAGAACAATGTGACAACAACATATAACATCCATTACCGGTGTCAGTCTTTGTTTTAAGCTATATCAATCTCACTGTGATAACACATTACTAGTTACAACCTACATTACACCAACACATTCACGAAATAAATTGTTTAGTAAAAATTGTATAGGCTAGAATCTTAGTTTCAAAATATATATCTAACAATAACAAAATTGATCGAATCTACTTTAATAACTCATTGATATCATTTCATTCATTTGAGGATTTCTCATTAAAGTGACTTCCCAATAATAATATTCAATACACTAATTTTACATTTGATTTATTTATTAAATTAATATCTATCCTATTCAGTTATAAAAACTGAATTACAAAGGAGGACCTTTGAACAGCATGTTGTTGGTTGTTTCGCTTATACCTTAGCTAATACAATCGGCTTTCTCTAAAGTTTTCCTAAAAAATTCTCCTGTTTAAACCATATAACCTATCAGAGTAAACAAAATCACATCTAAAAAAAAGATAATGTGTAAATTTAGCTTGTCTAACTTTTTCACCGGAAACATCAATATTTTATAACGATTCCTATCATTGCACTTTTTTTATTTGACTAATGAAACAAACCAAATTACAATGCGTATGTTTTATATGAACATTGTCAATCCATGAATGTCCACAAACAACACAATCAGTTTGTTTCGGCTATCGCAAGGCGTATTTGCCGTTAGCCGGTGGGAATCACAAGCCTGATTGAATACGTCACGAATCCAGCGACAAACAATTCGACAGTTCTAAACCGAGGGTTCTCTCTCTCTCTCTCTCTCTCTCTAATCAGATGCGCACTGGAACAATCAACACGTTTTGTTGACGTCACAGATCTGACACAAACAGAAGAATGCTGATACGAATCTGGTCAATTTACGAGGTTGACGTTTCGCGTTACCCACTCGTCACTAATTAACAACAGTTGGTGCACAACAACATTTTGTTTTATCCTCGTGATAGTCTGTTGGAATCCAACGGCATGAAGGACAACAGCCAACAACATTTTTTATTTTGTTTTCATTGTAATTATAAATCAATAAACCCAAATAAATCTGTATTCATTGGCTGTCTGCCCTATATAACTGAACTATAGCGTAGCACACCGTACACCGTTTTATGTTATTACTTCACCACAACACCATGGTATACCTTTTATCTCTTAGTTTAAAAACCAAGCTTGCACTTAAAGTTAAACGTTAGTCCATGTTGAACTTACCCGCATACATCGTTTTATATTCCTAGTGTCAATAAGATTACAGATTGTTTTATTTCCCCCTTCTTTAATTTACCCACCCACCCACAATTTTATTTGTATAGATACATATTGCACCATTTTATTACATTTATATACTTCTTCGTACCTACAAATATACGCATTGAATTTCACATATCAACAAATATTTAATACCCTTCAATAAATATTTTTAATAAAAACGTATAATGGTTTTTTAGCTCCCAATTTTCTCCCCTTGCCTCTCATGAGCTAATAATAACACCCTTGGAACCCGAAAGCAAATCTCTTGAAAGGCATATGGTGCCGACATGACGCGAGTATAGTAAACGGGGCCGCGATTATTTGATTGCTTCCCTACGGGAGATTCCCGTATGTCAAAGCCAAGTCCCGGGACTGGAAAGCTGCACAGGAAGAAAGAGATCCCGCAGGGGCGCCTACCACCAATCAGAGGTTTGCCTTTATCACGAGTAATCTTAGCTTCCACACGAGGAGAAACGATCAGTTAGTCACAGAATGATTCATTTACATTCAGGTATTTATCTTGCTGATTAACGGGACAAATTGTTAAAATAAATTACATTATTATTCGAAATTGCTGTCAGTTCATTCTCAGAACCTTAATTAGTATTACAGTAGTTATTTGACAGTGTACGGTAATAACTAATCAACGACAAAGGGAAATTCCATATCATTTACAATTGATAAACAAATAAGATTTCCTTATCATGATGGCCAATGTTTGTTTTCTCATATCATCTTTTAAAGGCTGAAAATAAAAGAATCGTAAATCCCGTTAGTGAAAACTATGATTTTAAGAACGATTTTCTAGAAGTCTACTCCTCTAACCATCCGTTGCGATCTAATATAACATATTATCTTTTATCCTAACTTATAGGTAGATTTCACAAGCGGGAACTTAATTTACATGGATAAGATTGCGGTATTGATTTTGACTTAGGTTTTATTCAATTAAAATACTCTCCAGGGAAATCACGTGATCTAAATTATTCGTTCTCAAATCAGACCATGTAACTTTTAGGATTTGTTCAATTAGGAATTATAATCTGAATATTGAAATGTTAAATCAAATTTATATTATTTCAAGACTGCTTGCTGGGGTATGATTTTTCGCCGTGCCATGGAACGGCGACAAACTATATTAATAAATACCTCCGAACTCGTTTCCAACAATGTCGGGTTGAGGGATGCTCTTCACACCAATATCTAGAGCACGAAACTATTTTGTGCCGAGGTTGCCGAGCTCAGCGTTTCTTCATCTTCATCTTATTATCCTGCTTCTGCTGCTCCACAAATTGACACCACTCTTTCCTGCCTTCCCACAGCTTCACTTCCATATCACCTCTTCGATTTACTTAATCCCTCTTTTCTCTTGGTCTTCCTACTTTTCTTTTACCTTCCTCCTCTGCAATAATGATAATCATAATAAATACTATTAATAATATTAATAGATATAAATATTTAAATTGAATGCACGAGTGATGTGGCATTCTTTGTTGTATGCGATTATAAAAAATAACATAATTTCTATGCCTTGTATATACATTCATGACGACTTCTGTGTCTGAAGTGTAAAGCATTCACCGGTCGGTACCTCACACAACGTGTGTTGTGTACACTAATCTGGTGTCAAGCCTCGCTTTCATCGAACCTGCCATATTCAATGCCACGGTTTAGTGCGGTCAGTACCTCACACAACGTGTGTTGTGTACACTAATCTGGTGTCAAGCCTCGCTTTCATCGAACCTGCCATATTCAATGCCACGGTTTAGTGCGGTCGGTACCTCACACAACGTGTGTTGTGTACACTAATCTGGTGTCAAGCCTCGCTTTCATCGAACCTGCCATATTCAATGCCACGGTTTAGTGCGGTCGGTACCTCACACAACGTGTGTTGTGTACACACTAATCTGGTGTCAAGCCTCGCTTCATCGAACCTGCCATATTCAGTGCCACGGTTTAGTGCGGTCGGTACCTCACAATAACGTGTGTTGTGTACACTAATCTGGTGTCAAGCCTCGCTTTCATCGAACCTGCCATATTCAATGCCACGGTTTAGTGCGGTCGGTTCCAGGGGGAAAACGAGACAACAGCTTCGTGGATCACTATGCTGGGCAATAGCTCGTGCTAACCATGCTAAGCACTTAGGGCAGCTGGTGTTTTCAACATAACTATAGTACATGATTTAGACAAGAAATCTCTTGGCAGTGATAAGCGCGTGAATTTAGTTACGAGTTCTGTAATTTATTTTATATTTGCTTTAGAAGATGCTAATGATGATAGTAATAATATAATTAATTCCAAGTATCAATCAATCAATTAGGGATGTGCCATATGATATTAACATAGTGTTATTTTTCTCTCAAATATTTCAATAAAGGTTTAAACAACATTTTGCGCAGTTAAACAACATATTTCGTAGTTTTAATTATAAATACGAATAGAATCTGTGTAATTGTATTTTGGGAATAGTTTGGCTTAATTTAATTTGTGGGTCATCGTTGAGGTAATCTCCTTCTCACAGAATTGTATTTTCTCTTCTTTGATCCTCTCAACCTTCTACCTTTGAAAGATTTACAATAGTAGTTTGTTTCGGCCACTCTTTTTGAGATAACCGCTCACCATTATCGTCTCGAATAACCCCTTTGCATTAAAAATAGCTGCAGAGCCTGATTGTTCAAACAACTGAGCCAATATGTTGTTTTGGGGCTTTATACTTGAGTAATGATATATATTTTCCTTTTTTTCTTTTCTTTTCATTTTCCACCCTTTTTTATATTTGATTCATTCATTAAATGCATTTAATATCATTTTTATTTGTTACTAAAATTGTTGTGTTTAATGCATGTTGTTGTAATGCTACTATTTCAAATATTTACTTAAATGTAGTTTATTGTTGTTTCTGTATCTATGTAATTAGATTTATTTAGTTGTCCTCCTTTGTAAATCAGTTTTTATAACTGAATAGGATAGACGTTAAATAAATAAATAAATAAATAAATAAATTTGGTGGAGGTGCCGGGTACTGGGGAATGTACGATATTATTATATTACACAGTACTTCATGCACTCAGGCATTGAGACACAGCTTATAAGTTCATTTTTATTTTACAAAATATGTACCTTTAACATATTTCAATAACATTAATCAATGGATTGTTATCGTTCTTATAGTATCACTAAAAATATTGCCAACGAATTAGTGCATTCAGTTTTATTGGGATTCGTATGTTATAATAATGATGTTTTACCAAGTGAAAAAGCACGATTATGCATTGTATAAACATACTGAATATAATAAAACCAAATTTCAAATTAATTTAACTAAGGGGATGAATTTATCCAAGTGGATTATCACTTACAAAACACGCCCCCAGAAACGGATACAATACAAGACGATCAGCTTTGTATAGATTAACGCGAGCATTTAAAGTTTATTTCCGCGCTATTATACCGAATTAAACTCGACTACAATCCAAACATTGTCGTACAATACAACAGTTAGCAGTTGAAATTGATTGCATGTTTATTGAAGTTGTACACAAGAGCCAGGGAGTTTGTAAGCCTCAAGGCATTCGCCATTAACAATATTGATTTCAACTAATTATACTTGTGGCTCGAGGAGAACAGAGGAATATAGTGGTGTCCCATTAACTCGACAATGCATCGCAACCATCTTGGAACGCTGAGTTTAAATTTAGGGGGGCTGGGAGTCGTAAACAAACATTGCTAAGTTCCAAGTAAGACACATTGGATGATCAATTAGCAATGTAGACATAACCGCTGTTAAATAATATTATGTTTTACGAAGCCTGGTCGATGCGAAAATGAAGCAAAAACGCCCCTTATTAGTTACGAAGGTGTGTAAAATACGGCTACTTGTTTATTTTGAGTAAAGACACTTCGTACCAATTCAGAACATTGTATACATAATAAGTTACAATAATGTCATATTTGCATATACACTTATGACGTAAACAAGTCGATGTCAAGTTTGCTGACCGCGTGAATGTCTTTAGCGTGCAATTATTTAGTGAAATGTAAAATATCTACTCCATTTTACAATTCTTTAAACACATTTACCCGAATTCAAATAGTAGTAGACAAGTACAGTGTACAAGTATTCGCAGAGAAAGTGAAGAGTCTATAGTTATAGGGTAATAATAATAAAAATAATAATAATCATAAATTAAAAATTAAAATTAAAATCCAGTTTTGTGTATTATATCTACATGGAACAAAATTAATTCCTTACATTTAGTTCCTATCCGACGCCACTACCAATAATTTAACATACCTCACAACAATTAATACGATTTAGTTATGTATAATGATGTGTAACATCTTATTATCTAGCACAAGTCTGCAAAATATGTGCCTTCGTTGCTAGGACGGCTCCAAAGTCACCGTTTACACAACCTTGCGCCAAGAATTGATAGACTTGGAAGTCCACATCAGAATCTTCTGCCTACAGCGCGATTCGATCCTGGGACCTTCTGCTTTGGAAGCAGCCACACTCAATCTAGTCTCTCAGAGTTGTTACACCCCTCAGATTGGCAAAGCCCGAGGGTTCATATAACCCGTCTCATCTGAGACCCGACTGTGCCAGCCAGGCTTATGAGATATCTTCCACGGGCGTTTGATCGTGAAATCAGTTTGCCTCAAGTTGCCTCCTCAAAGTTTGAATGATCAATCCTCGCGCCGAAGCTGAGTGGACTTCAATCAGGGATCACAAGTGAGAGAGTCTGGAGAAGAGAGGGGAAGTCACTGCAACTGGATACCTAGGGCGTAGAGTATAATCATTCGTGTCAGTGTGTTGGTATGAATGGGACTTTTTGTAACGCCACTTATAAAAGAATTGTGTTGGAAATATTTTTTGTTGAAATTCGAAAATAAAATTTTAAATATTTCTTTAATATAGTCCTATTACATTTTCGCAGTTTTTCTTCCCGAAATGTTTGAGTAATCAAATCCAGACATGTATTTGTAATCTATAGAGTTTTCAACATAATATTTTGGTTACGTTTTTGTGGAAAACTCAAAGCAGAGAAATCGTGTGTCATTGCATATAATATTTTGTTTTATAGCAAGCTGTAATAGATTTTCGAAAACCTTACGTTTTACTACTTGGATTTCAAATAGAGGATTGTTAGAATTCTTGAAAATATAGGATGGGGAATTTTAGCCCAGAAGATGTTTTTTCGAAGGAACTCAAATTAAGGTTCCTTAAATATTTGATTGTATCCAATAGGAATCGTTGAACACAAATTGATCTCAATCGAATCACATCTTGCCTCGTTTCTCTTGAAAGCGAACTTATGACGACTCCTATTAACAATAACAGATTGGACATGTAGTACATACACATAATGGCCGGTTCCCCCCTCTCAAAATCAGTTAAATCTAACTTGCATGGAATCAACTTTAGTTCAAATCTTAAATGTTTAGTTGGAAAATAAGAAAATAACGGTTTTCTCCTCCAGTTTCATTGCAATGTGAGTCACGTTTTGAAATTAAATGATCTTCCCAAACCTCGTGACTCTCAAAAGCATTCGTACAGTTTTCTCTACCGAGCAATTATTTCTTTACGTCTTTTAACCTCTTATGTATGACACGTAATAGAGCGGATGTCTTTCACGGAAGCAATTTTTATACATGTAAAAACTCTCCGTCTACTTATTTAATGATGGTAAATTTCTCATTATTTCTTCTCCGACTTTTCAAGTCTTCCGTCCTTGTCATCAGTTTTCATAAATAAATTTGATGGACCTTGAAAAACACGTAAATAATTATATATATATTTATTTGTAAAACCAACGAAGTAATGGTCTGAATAGTTTCGTATAGGGTAACTAGCAGAGATTTCTTTCCCAACCCTTCACCTGAATGTATGCAAATAATTGTGCCAACTTGATTATTATCCTCTCAAGATAGACTGGTCTTCCATATTCAAATTGCTCTCCGTCTCCTGAGTGGATGTTTTATGCTCCGCAAACTTCTAGTATATCATGCGCTTATTCATTATCTTCTTTCCTTTGGCATAATCTTTGGGGCACATCACCTTGCGAAACTCATTTTTATTGTTCAAAAACGTTCTTTTACGATAATTGCTGAAATATCCAGAAGGCAATCATGCAAAGCACATTTTACAAATTAACGTATTCTCACACTAACATGCACGCTAATTATCACTGCAGCAACTTTTGTTCATTCTAATCCTGACCATTTTCCAGTAAATAGTGCCCGCCATTCCCATTTTACTAGATCTAATAGTAAGATTTTCATATCAAAATGTAGCCACATATACTTTGACAAAAGCCCGACTCACGTTTGTAGTAAAATATTTAATAAATTACCAGCTTCAATTAAATACTCTAAATCACGTACACTCTTTAAACAAACGTTTCTTTCTTCTCAAGACTTTCTTCTAAACAAAGCTTTTAACTCATTGGATGAGCGTAGCGATCGTAGCGAGCGAAGCGAAGATTCCATTTCACAACACTGGAGAAAAAAATCCGGAATGTTTTTTTTCTGTATTTTTGTGTGTTTGTTAACACGATTCCGGCTAAACCGATACTCCCATTGCGATGAAATTTTATGGAGGCCTTCGAAATCTCTGAACTTAGAACTGCCAAGTTTTTGAGCGCAATTGGGAAAATTTTTCTTATAAAAAACGCAATTTTACGATTTTTTTTTCGATTTTTAAAAAAATTGTTCGACTTATAACACTTACGTGCTGTATCCGATTGTAATGATTTTTTAACAGAACCTTAATTTTATGAATTAAGATATTCGTGTGAAATTTGAGCGTAATCGAAAAATTATTTCTCATGAAAATCGAAATTTTACGGGTTTTTTCTTTTTTAAAACAATTCTTTGACATAAAACACCTACATGCTTTATCCTATTGTAATGATTTTTTTATAGAACCTTAATTTCATGAATTAATATACTCGTGTAAAATTTGAGCGCAATCGAATAATTATTTATTATGAAAATTGCAATTTATGATTTTTTCTTTTTTAAAGTTACGTAAAAATTACGATTTATTAAAAAAATTAAGTTAATTTTTAATTGGATGAGCGTAGCGAGCGTAGCGAGCGAAGCGAAGATTCCATTTCACTACACTGGAGAAAAAAAATCCGGAATGTTTTTTTTTTTTTTTTTTTTTTTTTTTTTTTTTTTTTTCTGTATTTTTGTGTGTTTGTTAACACGGTTCCGGCTAAACCGATACTCCGATTTCGGTGAAATTTTTTGGGGACCCTTCGAATCTCTGAACTTAGAACTGCCACGTTTTTTGAGCGCAATCGGGAAATTTTTTCTCATAAAAAAACGCAATTTTACGATTTTTTTCTATTTTTAAAATTTCTTCGACTTATAACACCTACATGCTTTATCCGATTCTAATGTTTTTTTTAACAGAACCTTAATTTTATGAATTAAGATATTTGTGTGAAATTTGAGCGTAATCGAAAAATTATTTCTCATGAAAATCAAAATTTTACGGGTTTTTTCTTTTCTAAAACAATTCTTTGACTTATAACACCTACATGCTTTATCTTATTGTAATGATTTTTTCACAGAACCTTAATTTCGTGAATTGATATATTCGTGTTAAATTTGAGCGCAATCGAATAATTATTTCTTATACAAATTGCAATTTCTTTCTTAAAAAATTACGATTAATTAAAAAAATTAAGTTAATTTTTTTTTTATTTTATTTAATTATAAAAATTAAGTTAATTTTTAATTTAATTTAATTTAATTTAAAAAAATCGTCGATTAAGTAATGATTTTTTCACAGAACAACAGAAAATCCGCGTAACACATGGCAGCTCAATGCACCATATACGCTCATCCAACAACGCGGCGGGACTTAAGAGAATTCTTTGATGATCATTTCACAATTTAACTTCTTGTTTTCACACTTCTTTCACACAACTTCTATAGTAACAAATGAAATAGTATTGTTGGATGAGCGTAGCGAGCGAAGCGAGCGAAGCGAAGATTCCATTTCACTACACTGGAGAAAAAAATCCGGAATGTTTTTTTTTCTTTTTTTTTCTTTCTTTTTGTATTTTTGTGTGTTTGTTAACACGATTCCGGCTAAACCGATACTCCAATTGCCATGAAATTTTATGGAGGCCTTCTAAATCTCTGAACTTAGAACTGCCACGTTTTTGAGCGCAATCGAAAAATTATTTCTCATGAAAATCGCAATTTTACGATTTTTTTTCGATTTTTTAAAAATTTCTTCGACTTATAACACCTACATGCTTTATTCGATTTTAATGATTTTTTCACAGAACCGTAATTTTATGAATTTAGGTATTCGTGTGAAATTTGAGCGCAATCGAAAAATTATTTCTCATGAAAATCGAAATTTTACGGGTTTTTTCTTTTTTTAAACAATTTTTTGACTTATTACACCAACATGCTTTATCCTATTGTAATGATTTTTTCACAGAACCTTAAATTTATGAATTTATATATTCGTGTGAAATTTGAGCGCAATCGAATAATTATTTCTTACAAAAATCGCAATTTTTCAATTTTTTTTTTTTTAAAATTACGATTAGTTAAAAAAAGTTTATTATTTATTTAATTTAATTTAATTTTAAAAAAAATCTAGAACTTAGTAATAATTTTTTTACAGAACAACAGAAAATCCGCATAACACATGGAAGCTCAATGCACCAATTACGCTCATCCAACAACGCGGCGGGACTTAAGCGTTTTCCTAGTTATTCATATGTTGTATTTTTTATGCATTTGTTCTTTTCTTGTATTGTAACTAGCATGTACTAGGTATTTGTCCCATATATGTGCTTAAAATGAAAGAAGTTCAATATATTAATTGTTTAGTTCATAGTTGTTATCTTTTGTTTCATACAATAAAGTTGTCGTTCTGAAAAGGTAGTAGTAGTTCTCATGCATGATTTAGTTCACTGGGTTAGACTGTCTTAGTGTATTGTCGCACTAGTTGTTTTGATCAGTATTGGCTCGTGTTTTGAGAACCCAACTAACGAATTATGATGGTTCTATTAGGAGCTTTGCAAATACCAATATATTAACCAACCGTTGGGGCAGAATACAAAATTTTTATCTCCACGAAGGCGATAAATTTTGCGAGGGGAAAAGATAATTGGCATAGATTTGACAGCGGCATTGATTTCATCGATCATTTGTGTTTATTTTCTACCCTTGGAGTAAGAAAATATATGTTTTTCAGTGAGGAACATTATTATTTTCCTTGCTTACTTTGTTCAATGCTAAGGGGCGGCTCCAAACGTCACTATTTACAATTGTGCTATTGATCTACCAAAGAGAATCTATATCTTGATGTGGTACATCTTTTCTTTTTAACAAAGTATTATAGAAATAGATAAAATAAATATAAGTTTCATAAATTAGATTAACTATGAGACGGAAAGTAGATTTTCATTTCGTGTGTAATACTAATACGTTAGTGGTTTAACGCTGTTTGCGGATTATAGAAAGTTGTGGGATTTTATCTTTTAGATCAGGTTTCATTCCCTATTTTGTTGAAAAGCTGGTTTCTTTATTGCTATATATAATGTTCTTTGTATCCTGGTCTTATCGTTCTTCTAAATAAATAACGCAGACAAAATTAATCTAATTTCTATTGATTTATTACTAAAAGTTGTATACTTTTTATAAAGACATAACTTTAAAATGTGTTATACACTGCGAAGATGAAAGTAAAACTCAAGACATTCGTTCAATGCGAAAGTCAAAAGTTTATTTCGAAAGTCTGTTAAAGTCTGCCTATGGTGATTTCTGTTCCGTGTGCCCGCTCCGATAAGGCGCTCACAATCGATACCAGAGATGATTAACTCGGAACTTTCAGCACGCTATTCATAATGACCTGCCTATTGAAAGAACATGTTTGACAAGCGAGGGTTTTTTAAAAGCCAAAAAAAACTTCGCTTAACTGAGTCTACAAATCCAAAGGCTTTCAAAAGAATCCCTGTATAAGCTCTCTCACATCCTTAGGAACATCTGATGAATGAATACATCTTTTGCTTGAATTGCTTTGGAATTCTTTGCAGAGAAAAGTGGGCCAATTGTCACGGTTTGTGTTTGTCTTTATAACTTAAATAAGCAATAAACTTCATTACGAAGTCAAAGGAATTATTATGTAAACGTAATTAACGTCTTCATTTAGATTTTTTGTCCGGAAGAGCTGAAAAAGAAAATTGCTTTTTATCTTGAACTCGAGCTTGCCTCAAAGATATCTTATGAAGTTGAATGTAACAACCACTGCCTCCTAGATGCTCGTCGTGGCTCCTCGTTCATCTAGGAGGCAGTGGTAACAACCACGCCTGTGTTTGTGCACTGCAACGTTAGTTAATTTACACTTCATGGAGCACTCGCCTGAGTATAAACGAATAATCAAGAAGAAAAGATTGCTCCAGTAGATATTAGATCCTCCTCTTGTATGTAGCTTGGACAGTCAATGTTTACAAGATGGTGATTCAGATTTAATTCAAATTCTTGTTTGTAATTTTATTTATAAACTCGAAGAACATTTATAAATTCCAAACTCTTGGAATTTATCCTGGCAAATTATAGAATTCGTTTTCTCGGGATTCATTTAAATCATCGTTACAGTCACACGTGATAGATCTAGTCATCAATACTAAATCTATAAGGATATTATATTTTAGAAATTAACTAAATGCATACAGAAAATATGTGATATATGAATATTTTATTTATTTCTCATCTAATTTTTTTTGCTGTAGGACCTAATCGTATTATTTTAATCTCTGAACATGCAAGAATTTGAAATGCCAGTGTAATTAAGTTGTAACTTAAATTCAGTAAATACATTCGTATTATTGTTTACCCGCTCAGTCACATAACTTATTTTCAGTGGGTTCCTTAAATTTAAGGCGGACAGAGCCAACCCTTCCAGCACAGTCACCATCAATGAACGAATATTGGCCAATCAGAGACTAGTATTTTAGCGACCAATTTAATTCACTATATAAATCTCTAATAATGCCCTGAAATCAAAGCAACCATAGAGGAGGTTAAAATAAGCTTTTATCAAATTGTAATTTTAACCGGATATCAAAGTAGGTATCTTGTTTCAGAACTTGTCTGAACTTGAGTTTAAAAGTTATAGAAGTTAATAAAATAAAACGAGGGCAATTCTCAAGTAGATTGTAGAAAGTCAGCTCGATTTCTTCTCCTCCCCTCTGCTGCCTGGCAAAGTATTTTACAAAACATCGTCGGTGGCATTGTGTTTTATTCTTCCATCTAAAAAACGAAGGCTATACCATAATGTGAAATGAAATACACGACACCGTAATATTAACTTTGTAGAGGCCAATAAAATTAGGCCTGATTCACAAACAAGCACAGGTATGGAAGGGAGCAAACCTAATTAAGAAACAGAACGTCAAAGATGATTTAAAAATAAAATACGGCGTTGCTTTTCATTAAGTTTCGTTTTTTGGTGGAGGTGCCGGGTATTTGAATGTAAAGTTTAGATGAAGATAATCTGGTATAATAGCAATGAAATAAATTAACACCAAATATA
Source organism: Sweltsa coloradensis (assembly GCA_024449915.1). Taxonomy (NCBI): domain Eukaryota; kingdom Metazoa; phylum Arthropoda; class Insecta; order Plecoptera; family Chloroperlidae; genus Sweltsa; species Sweltsa coloradensis. Next base: position 109,086 of record JAMZAV010000419.1, on the reverse strand, counting down.
TTTATTTCTATATTTTAATATTGCGTTAGCGAAGCGGCCTAGTGTTAAACAAAAGTTCTAGCAGTTTTTGGCAAGTAGGCCTACCATGTCGTTCATGTTAGGTGTGTATGTACTTCTATAAAGCTCATCTCTCTACCCTTCTTATAATTGTTCTGCCGTAGTTTTGTTTGAAGACTTCAAACCTGACGTTCATGTCTTAAAACTGGTTTCAACTTAGCCTACTTGTAAAACTTAACTCCAACAACTGTATGCGGTAAGGGTAAAACTTAAGTTTTACCAAAGTGTTAGATAGAATAAGACATGACATTTTGACTTAATAAATGAAAACAAAAATTAAATGACTACCCACCCAGCCACATTAGCTGTGTCGACGCCGACGTCATCGACGTGCGAACGATAACTAGAGACCGGTATTTTAAATAGGATACACCGACTAAGCTCGTTGAACAAGATTCTACCGGCAGGAGACGCCAGAATCTGCTAGGCTAGTTCGGAATAACCCTACAAACTTTCAATGTGTTTCGTTGCTAGAAAGGTTTCACATTTACCGTTTTCCACCAAAAGAATTAATGGATTTACGTTCACATCACAAGTTAAAATTATTCTTCATGAAGCGGGTTTTTAGCCCTGGACCTTTTGATTAGGAAGCATGTCCTCTAGACATTCTACACATCATTGTCATCGCACGCATACGAAGTGAATAATAGTATCCTTGGTACGTATCACAACATAATACATACATGACATAACAGGCTAAACCTGTTCTTTAAACTACGAATTATTTAATCAGAAACACTTGGCGAAATGACAATATGACATAACCAACCCTGTCCACAGACGATAAACGGTTATTGTGCATGATCCAGGAAAACGACGATGCACGGGCTCATTGGCTTTGAACCAGGTCCAAAGTTTTCAAAACGATTTATTTTATATCGTTGATGTTAATTTTTTGTACTAAGTACAACTTCTAGGAAAACGCTTAAGTCCCGCCGCGTTGATGGATAAGCGTAATTGGTGCATTGAGCTGCCATGTGTTATGCAGATGGTATTTAAATTGATTTCATTTTCCCATTGCTAATAGTCGTTCCGATAGACCCCCAAATTCACGAGAATTGTCTCAATCGGAGTGGCAAAGGTTCACATATACCATTCGATTCCCAACACCCACAGCTATCATTTTAAGCTTGATTAACTCAACATTTCGTTCGCCTTCATAGCGTCGCGACGCTATGAACACGACCGACGCTCAATTTTTTCGTCCGCACAGTGACAACTTAAATATTAAATTTCTTTGTTATAAATGCACTTACAGACATTATCTTTATGTCAATGTTTTCACCATTTATCACATTTTAATATAGTGTACTTGTTATACGTCCAAAAACATAAATACAGTCCGTTACATGATCAAATAGACCTCAAGATGCGTTTTTTTAAGAATACGCACTGCTTTCGTTTGATGGCAAAGGTAGAGTTTTTTCAAAAATGATTATTCAAATGCTCAATATAATAGTTAATGATGTAAACAACAAAATGGCTATCTTGAATTTGGCCATAAATATTACAGATACACTGTAAATAATAAAATACCTAAAGCTGCGCGCGGCACTCGAGTCGGGAAAAACGTACTATATCACTGTAAATTTCCTTCTAATTAAAGTTAATTCATTATTTTTCACTCTTGACCGTTATTAAAGCAAATCCTGATTAGAATAAATGTAATTCAAATAAAAAAGTACAGTCAGTTTCCAAAAGTGGGTCCCCATTACATATTTTTAAGAAATTGACGGTTTGCAAAGACAATTGTCCAGTGGATATGATTATAGTTGTATGTTAGATATAATTATCTCCTAGCTGGGATAAAACATAACCTGATACCCATTCTTTGCGGTTATAGCTGTACAAATAGTTGAATTCCTGAAAAAATATATGTCACAGCGTGTGACACTCAATATTTTCTTTCACACTTCCCCACTTCAATGTCAAATTACTTACTTTAAGCATAGCGTTTAAGCGTTTAAAACATTTATTTTGATGTATCTTACATAAGCAAAAGCATTGTTACAGGGAAATATAAAGAATATGTAGTTATCTAGGTGCCCGTTAGGGCGCCGCAGCCAAGCCGCGGTGCGCTACACACTCAAGCACCTTATACACCAAGCAGAGTTGGGGTGATTTCGAGGTGTTACCCAGCCGTCATGTAACGTGATGTGAACTTGAAAACTATCACAATCGAGGGGATTTAGGTACCTGACAACACATGCCAAATTTTATTGGGGTACGATTATTCCTTCTTGGTGAAAAAATGGCTTGAAACATGCTCAAAATCACTTTAAGGATGTTAGCTACTGCCTACTACTGCCTACTACTGCCTACTACTGCCTACTACTGCTCACATCTAATACGTCGGCCCGCGATTCTGACTAGACGGGTGGGACTACAATGTTCATATTTTACATGGACATTAAGGTTATAGAATGATAGTCTCTTTGAAAAAAAAAGTTGAAAAAGTTTGTTGGAAGGCTTCCAAATAAAGGTTTTAAAATAAGCCTTAAACACTTGGCATACAATCAACAAGTAACCATAGTTACTTGACACTTGTTGACGGTATAAGCAGAGTTAGGCGGGAAAGTGCGATACGTAAACAAATAGCGGACATTTAAAATTTTTCTTCTTTGTGTGGAACGAGAAAAGGTGTCATTATACTCTCATAAAACAAATCAGAAACCGTCCCTGGCCTAGGCCCAGATGTGGAAAATTATTTATAATGCAAAAGTGTAGGTCTAAAGTTCCATTTGGCTATAGGACTAGTAAAATTCATACTTACATTACATGTTTGACAAGCCTAGCCAACCCTATGCCAGCACAACATTGTTTTGATATGAACTTGCTCAACTGTTTGTTTACATAATTGCAACAATCAAATCATTTCATACAACTTGTCTTTCGATTGGCCAGCGTTTATGAAGGCACTGCCATCTAAAGAATAAATATAGAACTTTTCGAGCTCTTTGCTATACGCAAATCTTTTTGACGTGTTTGGATTTCGTGATACTCTTTCAACCATAGACATCCTATATAATTGGCTAGACCAGCAGTCGGTGGTCCACTTCCGGTACAATTAGAAGCCATCTTAAAATGACAGTTTACATGTTAATCAAATGGGAGCGATTTGTGGCCAAATAGTTCTCAAGATTGCCGCCAGGTTGACAGGTAAGCATACTAGCCTTTAACACCAAATGATTAGTAAATTCCCTTATGCAATCACTTCGTATTGTTTCTTTTGTTTAATACCATGCTGCACAAGCTAAAACCATATCAAACAATCCAGTAAAATACTTTATTGCATTAAAAAAGCATAAATTAAAACACCAAATCGCCATCTTGAAATGGGCCGGTTGAGTCTTCAATTTGCTACGCTCGCGCCTGTGCGGAGGTATAGGAGACTGCTAATCTAGCCTACTATAGGGGTTTAATTAATATCAATGCTTTCAACTCACAACCCATGACGTTTTCCACGATACCGTTCAAGAATACCAATTCCTTCGAAAACGAAAACGACTTCGTTTTCAAATTGCGTTTTCAACTCATCTCCCACGAACTCAAGAATTGGGGTCCAGTCCTTATACCGTCGTTATACCATGGTTATACCACCTATACCCAGGATGTACATGAATCCGGGTCTAGATATTTTACATCCTATATTGTTACTGCTAATACCATAGAATTTAAATCAACTTTGATAAAAATATTATATTTTAGCAAATAATTTTGTAATGGAACTTGAAAAAGTAATGAGATCACACACATAACAAAAACTTGTAGAAATACAGCCAAACCTTACACACTCAAAAGGAATGAGATCTAAAAAAGGGCCAAGCTCATCTACCCTTCCACATAAACGTACAGTGTCCCATAACAGCATCCTCGAAAAGCTTGGCAAAATAGAATTTGCATGTTATTACGTTTAAATTAATTAGAAAAAAAGAACTTGGATAAACTATTACGTTAAATTAATAATCGCAAATTCTATTTTGCCAAGCTTTTCGAGGATGCTATTATGGGACACTGTACGTTTATGTGGAAGGGTAGATGAGCTTGGCCCTTTTTTAGATCTCATTCCTTTTGAGTGTGTAAGGTTTGGCTGTATTTCTACAAGTTTTTGTTATGTGTAGACTGTTCCATAAAGTGGGTCCCTAAATGTATAACTAGTTAATAAATATTTATATAAGTATTGTATTCATTGTACATTTGTCATTACGACAATTACACCATGTACATGTACATTGTTTAGCTATTAATTTCATTACATCAATAGTAGACATAAAGTCAATATAACTGTCAAATAAAAAAATAGAAACCCTCCAAACAGTAAATGCAGATTGCTGCATGCAGCTTTAAGGCTCGAATGCATAAAGATAAATCGTACCGTTACTTACCGGATATTAAAAATATTTTTTAAACTTTTAATATACAAAGCATATTTTGTACCGGTACTCACATATGGTGCAGTGACATGGCCAGTTGGGGGTAAAGAAGAAAAACAAATTGAAGGTGCGGAATTGCAATTTTTAAGGAGTGTAACGGGAGTTACGAAGATTGATAAGATGAGGAGCACGAAGATTAGGAAAGAACTAAGAGTAGAGAGTTTAAACTTTAAGCTAGGGAAAGAAAGGCTGAGTGGTTTGGACACATGAAGAGCATGCAAAACAACAGGATTCCGAAGATGCAATATGAACAAGACGCAGGAAACTAACAGAGAAAAGAGGGAGGCCCAGACTGAGATGGAAGACATTATAGAAATGGATTTCAAAGGAGAAATGCAGCTTGGGAAAGGATTAACCAGGAAAATGAACGGAAAGAACGAAAAAATATGGCAAAAACTGGTGGAGGTCCCTGAGGAAGAAGACAGTGACGAGGAAGAAAGATGATGCAGAGGAAGAATAAATTATGTGGAAGAAGCGCCAGGCATGGCTAGCCCATGGATAAGCCCGGGGAGCCAAGAATGTGGTGGGAACGTCCCACCCCCTACCCGACTTAGTTTAAAATTGGCTCGATATTAATTAATTAATTAATTTTAGTGATTATTGTTTCACAATAAGAAATTACGCAAAACGTAATTTTTTAAGATATTTTTATAAATAAGAAGTACAGTTTGTTCACAGTATTCGTTTGCAGAGAACTCATTTTGCTTCAAACATTGTTTTATATAATGGCTATCTCTAGTCAAATTGAACCGGCGCGGCTTCAGAAATGGTTGATATCTTCCATCATGTAACTCTCAAGGATTTATTCCTGAAAAGGATTCCAAGGCTCTTTTCCATATATCTGACTGATAGTTTGCACGTTTGATGTGTTTATGAAGTGCGTCTTTACAAGGAGGGACAAAGGTAGATTCTATGGTTCCCCTTTTCGTGCAGAACAACGAATAGCGCTAATTGTTTACTTTTGTTGTGCTTTCTCCTTCATAAAGTTTATACACAAACTCTTCTACACCATCCATTGTTTCGGGATTCACATCAAAAGTTTGTCCGAGTATTATTTTTGCTGCAGCTATCTTTCCTTTTCCTTCAAAGCGCTAACATGTATAACATCAAGATAATGCGTGCATCCCGAGAAGTGTGTTGCATGTTACTATGTAAGATTTTCATGTCTTCCAAATTTTCGCCTTTGAAGAGTGCCCGTTTGTACGATCAGAGATTTCTTCAACAAAAATAGGCTACAAGGTTAGTTTTTAATTGCAGAAAAATTACAAACAATGTTTATTTTTATTTGTACATTATATTTTATTTATGTATTTATTAATTATTTTTATCGTCGTCATAATTACATTCATCAAGAAGAAACGGCGTCGACACTAACAAACATTTTGCTAAAACACTTAAAATCCATGAAGAAATCTCGTGCCTCGAAGAGCCTTGCTGATGTCACAAAACTAACATGGCACATGTTATAGGTTCTGCCACAAGTGCTCCTTGGACATCAGTGAACATCAGTGTAGTTAACCTTTTGGTTGATTGATGGCAAATGGAAGAGGATCAATTTGCGACATCCGTGTCGTCACAAATAATAACAAAGTCTTCATATCCCACTCCTGTCGCGTGATTAGCATGAAGTATAATTCTAGTAAGCTTCTTCTTGCTACGATAAAGGATCTGGTACGTTGTCAATACAGTCTAGTGTACCGATAACATTCAGTTCCACAATTTCGAAGAATTGTAGAATAGAAACAATGGATGGTGTAGAAGAGTTTGTGTGTAATATTTATGGAGGAGATAGCATAACAAATAAAACGATTTGCGCTATTCGTTGTTCGTTGTTCTGCACGAAACTTTTCTCCCATCTTGTAAGGACGCACTTCATATATACATCAACCGTGCAAACACTCAGTCTGATATAGGGAAATGAGCCATGGAATCCTTTTCAAAATACTTCCTCCAGAGTTGCATGGATGGAAGATATCAACGATTTCAGAAGCTAAGCCGGTTCTTGAGATATGGTTGAGCATTGAACAGCTCCAACTGATGTGCTGTAACTCTTAGTATGCAATTGTTCACGCCAATGTCTTCCATAGTCATGTTATTGATTGCGTAATTATCTTCGTCGTACCGACATGTGCAAAATACAGACTTGTACAAATTCTGATATCAGTACAAGAGAGGATGAGAACGAAGAAAACATCGACTCAAGACGTGATTGGAAAATATATTTTTTTAATTTTATATTATACATTTCACGTATCGAAATATGCATATCCTTTTCTTACAAAATGTCTATGCTATAGGCTACTGCAGGAATTTTGACTAGAGATAGACATTATATAACAATGTTTGAAGCAAAATGAGTTCTCTGACAACACATATTGTGAACAGACTGGACTTCTTTATTTATTATTTATCTTATAAATAATTACGTTTGCGTCATTTCTTTTTGTAGCAACAATAATTACTAAATATTCATAAAAATGATAAATAACGGTATGATTTGGCATTATGCACTCGAACCTGAAAGCTGCATGCAGCAATCTGCATTTACTGTTTGGAGGGTTTCTATTTTTTATTTTACAGTTATATTGCCTTTATGTCTACTATTATATTGTGTCTTAATGTAATGGTATATAATTGGCTAAACAATGTACATGGACATGGTGTAATTGTTGTAATGACAAATGCACAATTTATACAATTTTATATATAATATTAATTTATTTACTAATTATACATTTAGGACCCACTTTTTGGAACAGTCTATACCTACATATTCTTTTTATTTCCCTGTAACAATGCTTTGCTTATGTAAGATACCTCAAAATAAATGTTTTAAACGCTTAAACGCTATGCTTAAAGTAAGTAATTTGACATTGAAGTGGGGAAGTGTGAAAGAAAATATTGAGTGTCACACGCTGTGACATATATTTTTTCAGGAATTCAACTATTTGTACAGCTATAACCGCAAAGAATGGGTATCAGGTTATGTTTTATCCCAGCTAGGAGATAATTATATCTAACATACAACTATAATCATATCCACTGGACAATTGTCTTTGCAAACCGTCAATTTCTTAAAAATATGTAATGGGGACCCACTTTTGGAAACTGACTGTACTTTTTTATTTGAATTACATTTATTCTAATCAGGATTTGCTTTAATAACGGTCAAGAGTGAAAAATAATGAATTAACTTTAATTAGAAGGAAATTTACAGTGATATAGTACGTTTTTCCAGACTCGGGTGCCGCGCGCAGCTTTAGGTATTTTATTATTTACAGTGTATCTGTAATATTTATGGCCGAATTCAAGATAGCCATTTTGTTGCCAACATCATTAACTATTACATTGAGCATTTGAATAATTATTTTTTGAAAAACTCTACCTTTGCCATCAAACGAAAGCAGTGCGTATTCTTAAAAAAACGCATCTTGAGGTCTATTTGCTCATGAAACAGACTATATTTATGTATTTGGACGTATATCAAGTACACTATATTAAAACGTGATTAATGGTGAAAACATGGACATAAAGATGATGTCTGTAAGTGCATTTATAACAAAGAAATTTAATTTTTAAAGTTGTCACTGCGCGGACGAAAAAATTGAGCGTCGGTCGTGTTCATAGCGTCGCGACGCTATGAAGGCGAACGAAATGTTGAGTTAATCAAGCTTAAATGATAGCTGTGGGTGGTTGGGAATCGAATGGTATGCGGAACCTTTGCCACCCCGTTTGAGCGAATAATTTACCTATCGGAACGACTATAATGGCCTGCGAACACGCTTGGTAATACTGTTTTGAATTTTACTACGACATGAGGATCAGGGGCGCGTCAACCGGGTAGGTTATATTATCGTGCCACCTGTTATATTATATGAAGTTAAAAAATATAGTTTATTTAAAAAAATTGTTTATTAGGGATTAAAAATGTTTATATTGTTTAAAAAAAAATTATTATCGTTGAACAAGTATAGTTAGCGACTGTATGTAGGTGTAATAAGTCGAAGAAATTTTAAAAATCGAAAAAAATCGTAAAATTGCGATTATTATGAAAATAATATTTTGATTGAGCTCAAATTTCACACAATATATCAATTCATAAATAAGGTTCTGTGAAAAAAAACATTACAATCGGATAAAGCACGTAGGTGTTATAAGTAAACTATTTTTTTTTAATCGAAAAAAAAATCGCAAAATTTGTGATTTTCCTGAGAACTATGTTTTATATTGCGCTCCAAAACGTGGCAGTTCTAAGTTCAGAGATTTCGAAGGCCTCCAGAAAATTTCATTGCAATTGGAGTATCGGTTTAGCCGGAATCGTGTTAACAAACACACAAAAAATACAAACAGAAAAATAAGAAAAACGAAAAAAATCGTAAAATTGCGATTTTCATGAGAAATAATCTTTCGATTACGCTCAAAACGTGGAAGTTCTAAGTCCAAAGATTTTGAAGGCCTCCAGAAAATTTTATCGCAATTGGAGTATCGGTTTAGCTGGAATCGTGTTAACAAAAACACAAAAATACAAACAGAAAAAAACAAGAAAATCAAAAAAAATCATAAAATTGCAATTTTCATGAGAAATAATTTTTTGAACGATTTTTCGAACCGTGCAGTTCTAAGTTCAGAGATTTTAAAGGTCTCCGGAAAATTTCATCGCAATTGGTGTAACGGTTTAGCCGGAATCGTGTTAACAAACACACAAAAATACAAACAAAGAAAAACGAAAAGAAATCGTAAAATTGCGTTTTGTATGAGAAATAATCTTTTGATTGCGCTCAAAAACGTGAAAGTTCTAAGTCCAAAGATTTTGAAGACCTCTAGAAAATTTCATCGCAATTGGATTATCGGTTTAGCTGGAATCGTGTTAGCAAACACACAAAAATACAAACAGAAAAAAAACACGAAAATCGAAAAAAATCATAAAATTGCAATTTTCATGAGAAATAATTTTTCGATCGATTTTTCAAACCTTGCATTTTCTAAGTTCAGAGATTTCAAAGGGCTCCAGAAAATTTCATCGCAATTGGAGTATCGGTTTAGCCGGAATCGTGTGGACAAACACACAAAAATACAAAAAGAAAAAAAAAAACATTCCGGATTTTTTTCTCCAGTGTAGTAGAACTGAATCTTCGCTTCGCTCATCCAAATAAGCTATTTATATCTGTTTTCAATAAATAGTTGGTAAACTTGTGTACTTGTTTGCTTTCGGCGGGGCTTTCCAAATGAAATTAATTAATAATACATGCACACGTCACCTACATTAAATCAATCCAGAAATTACAAAATCCATCTCAGAGTGGGGTATTGATTAATCAATTGAGAAATCTACATATTACTTTTATTATTTAATTATTGCAACTTTTTCTTTTTATATTTCACATTTCACTTTAAATAGTTTACTCTCAATACTCGCGTGTACTCGTGCACCTTTCTAGCAAGTACGCTGTTGTCTTACCTCCCCCCCTCCCCCCACCCCTCGTCAGATAAGCATCTACAACCTCCTATACCAGGCTCGCTACCTACCCTCCCGAGAGGCGACGCGACGCCCTCAAGTGGACTCGAGAACAATACTCGACCTGGTTTTGTTGCACATGATTTACATGCAACACTGCCGTAATTAAGAGCTTGCTGCACACCAAGCTTTGATTAGGCAACAGAGCTCTTCAAGCATCCCCAGGGACGGAGACGATTCAGCAACCTCAAAGAATGTGATCTTGATGATGAACTAGCTTATTAGCATAATATCTGTCTTTGTTTTCAAGACGTACAAGCATGTGACACCGAGACGCTAGACAATGGATGTAAATCATATCTAATTGTCTGGCTGGTTTATTGTGAGTAAACTCTTGTCTCATATAATTTAAATGCAAATTGTGTCGTAAAAACAAAACATTGTTAGACCGAAGCAAACTCTTGTGAAAATAAAGCTTTGTATTCACTGTTTTCATACGGAGTAAAGTAATGAAATAAAAACATTATTCTGTGTCTACCGAATATATTAACTGAAAATATGTTGAGCGGGGGACAAAATACAATTTACAATTTATGTCTGACATTAACTGTGTAATTTATTGGACATTTATGCAATCGAGATATTATACCACAGATAAAATAGAAAAGAATTCGTAAAACAGCTAACAAAACATGCACGTTACATTCCACACCCACGATACAGGGTGCTTTAAACTAAATCATGTATTGCGATTATAATCGCTATGTTGCGATAATACAAACACGCACAAATACACACACGTACTCACGCATACACTAACGTTACACAGAGACAAAAGTAAATCACCTTCGGACATAAACGATTTAACTCTGACAACTCTTGTCCACGTTTCTTGTTATTTTCTAGACTTAAGCTAATTCTATGAGTCAACAGGATATATCAATACATACATTTGTAATATTATCGACACAGAATGGTAGACTTGACAAGTATTGCTACATCGTTAATGCGCTTCGATGTTATAGGCTGTCTCAAAAGTCACTATTTACATAATTGCAGTATTATATTTGTACATTAATTTAAATGATAGTTAAACAAGCTCTGTCCGCATCGGAAGTCCGGAAGTTGAATGAAAGAGGGAATAAAGTCAAAGTATCTAAGAGTTACACACTGCAACATCCTTTGCAAGCCAATCATATCTCCGTTTCTCAATTTCATTAATCGTAAAACACTCCCGTAAGTGTGCTTTCATGTAATCATACGTCGGTGAGTAACATATTAGCAGCCATGTTGGATAACAAGTATTACAACGCCACGCGCGGATTGTTTACTCCGTCAGGTAATGACACGGCAACAATGATGGAAGAGCTTGCTTCACATCCCTCCCCTCACTAAACCGAGCACCGAGTCCTGTGGACATTCATCTGAACCTCACAATGCGGGCTTAACACTGTCGTGGCCACGGTGACAGTTGGTCACAGCTTCGAATGGTTCTAGATCTATAACAATGACCGAGCTTGATTGATTAGGTGGGGGTGATGTACACGTGGCTGGAGGACACACCAAGTGACACACACGAGAATATCAGGTCATGATCGTCTAGGTTTGAACTATTTATTATGCAAGTGACAGGGAGAAGGCGAGGACTCAGGGTAGATGGTTGTGCTCTTTCTATTCCTAGCAAAGTTCTGATTAAAAATCCAATAATGGCAAATCTGTTACTATCAGTGGTTAAAGTCCATGCAAATTATTGGATGAGCGTAGCGAGCGAAGCGAAGATTCCATTTCACTACACTGGAGAAGAAAATTCGGAATGTTTTTTTCTTTTTTTTCTTTTTTTTTCTTTTTTTTCTGTATTTTTGTGTGTTAACACGATTCCGGTTAAACCGATACTCCAATGCGATGAAATTTTATGGAGGCCTTCAAATCTCTGAACCAAGAGCTGCTACGTTTTTGAGCGCAATCAAAAATTATTTCTCATGAAAATCGCAAATTTTTCGATTTTTTTTTTTGATTTTTTTTAAAAAAATTTCTTTAGCTTATAACACCTACATGCTTTATCCGATTTTAAAAGATTTTTTCACAGAACCTTAATTTTATGAATTAAGGTATTCCTGTGAAATTTGAGCGCAATCAAAAAACTGTTTCTCATGAAAATCGCAATTTACTTTAAAAAAAAAAACAAACAATTATTTGACTTATAACACGTACATGCTTAACCCTATTGTAATGATTTTCACAGAACCTTAATTTTATAAATTAATATATTCGTGTAAAATATGTGCGCATTCGAATAATTATTTCTCATGAAAATTTCAATATTACGATTTTTTCCTTTTTTAAATTAAGATTTATTTAAAAAAAATTGAGTTAATTTTTTAATTTAATTTAATTTAATTAAAAACAATCTATAACAAAGTAATGATTTTTTCACAGAACAACAGAAAATCCGCATAACACATGGCAGCTCAATGCGCCAATTACGCTCATCCAACAACGCGGCGGGACTTAAGCGTTTTCCTAGTTACCAATTTTGTGTATTGAGAAGGTTATTTCTCGATTAACTTGGTGGGGAAAGACTCCTTTAGGCGAAATTGATCAAACTTACAATAAACATAATTCAGAAATTACAAAATCCAGCTTGTTAGGGGATTGACTCCAGTTCTCCGGGTGGACGTCTAAACCACTAGTAAACCACCGAGACAGGAACTTAGTAACATCTAGATTTTTGTAAGAATTAATATATACTATTATTCTGAAAGAGTTTTATATTTTCCCAAACTAGTTGGTAAACTGAACTAGATAAAGAAGGCAACCTTGTTTTGATAAATGTATCATTTCATGGAACGAATGGCAAGACTCAGCATGCTCGCACGTTGAACCACCGTAGGTTATAGGTTATGATAATGTTATTTCGTACATTAGTAGCGTACTACATTTTCCGTAACAATATCCCCCGCCAGTTCACTGTTCAACAAATATCGTCACCGTATCCGACACAAGGTCTTCCATCACTGTGAGCGACACTCCCTCTTACCCGAAGTTGGTGCAGTTTTTCAATCAGGAACGTAAACCTTGGTAAGCCTACACCTCCGACGGTGTCAGCAATTTCAATATTGTCGCACTAAAAAACTCGCGTTGGCTTGGGCTTCAACATAACCCCTCCACTGAAGAAACTAATTAAAACATATTGCAAAATATAAACTTCCAAGTTATTCACAAACTAAGTTTAGGTTGATTTACGAGTTGTTATTGAAACAAGTTAGATAATCTTCAGTTGGTGTCATTTAATTTGCATTCTTGCATATTTGATTCTTACCCTTTGAAAAAACTAAAACATTTGCTTCTTCCAAGTATTCAAAAGTAATTTAGTGGATGATTACAAGTTGTTATGAACATAGTTTGAAATATAGTATGTCTAAATTAACAACTGCATTTTGGACTTCTTCTACCCTTCCACTGAAGAAACTGTAAAACATATTGCAAAATGTAAACTTCCAAGTTATTCACAAACTAAGTTTAGGTTGATTTACAAGTTGTTATTGAAAACATAGTTGTTATAATATTTAGTTAAGTGGCATTTTAAATTCTAAAATCTTGATTATTTGGATCGAACACTAGATATGAACGTTTAAGTTTTGACATTGACCGCATTTCATCACTGACGATTGTCTGAACTGTTAAATATTTATGATTTCGGCGTGTTTTCCCGTTCTTTATCTAATTTAACGTTGTTTTTTCAGTGTGTAGAACTCATGAGAATGTGTAAAAAGAGTGTGAAAAATAGAGGACGCCAATTCAGGCCACGACTACGAGATACAGTTGAGAGTTGAAAGACTGGTCATGTACTAATTGACATGCATACGCTCCATCTAAATATTGTTCACACTTCAAAGAGACTCGCACCTCTTTACACTTCAAAGGTTGTACTATTTTTAATTAATAATATTGGATTTCTTTTGGCTCGTATTAAAAAGGAAACATATTATGTTATACACGTTCTTTTTCTTTGTTCCAGTTATGCGATGACTTCAAGTGTAGAATTCTGCCTCGTGGACTTGATATTCAAAATGAGTATACTAACTTCACGCATCTGTGAAAGTTTTCAGTCAAGACTTCTTTAGAAACTAAAGGTATGCTTTACTTTTAATAACGAAGTGAAACAGATATACTAATTCACAATATAACGCGTGAGATTCTGACTCGGAAGGTCACTGGTTCGAATTCCGCCACCAGTCCACTTACACAGCTCTCGGAGTCGGACATACCCTTCACAATAACACCCCAATAACCTAGTTCCTAGCTAGTCACTTGAAGAGGGTCACCCTACAGCGGGTGTCTGTGTAGGGGGACAAAATAATGCAACGAATTAAATTGTCGCCGGAGGTTGACGATATAGGAGAAGGGGTCTAAAGTGACGGTTGTTATTCAGGAAGGTAGCCGGGTACTTTTTCGGATGGGACGGGCCAACTTTGGAAAAGTAGGTTAGGGGGGGGGGGCGCGTAGCGCGTTTGTTTTTATAATAATGATAATGATAATATTGTAAAACATATGCATATGCGGTTCGACCCCCCCCCCCAACCTACTTTTCCAACGTTGGCCCGTCCCATCCGAAAAAGTACCGATAGCCGCACTCACCTTTACATTGTTCGCTGTTGGGCACTGTTGACGGCGATGTAGGTTCTCGTCTTGATTGACTTATTCCACTATTATAATATTTACGTCTAAACACACGATGTGGTCTACACTCCATGCACTGTAGCTTGGCAGTGAATATTACATTTTAATTCATTCATTCATTTGAACTTTAAGTCACACGATATGAGTAAGGCAAAGTTGTGTGACTGGTTTGTAGATAGTTTATTTATAGTGTGATGTAAGGATTGGAAATTGAAGGAAACCAGATTCAAATTCTAATTCTAAACAGCGGGCATCCTTAAGAAAAAAATTACATAAATTGATCAATGATTTTCATGTTACGGTATAAATCAGACGAGAAGAGGCCTATGCTGAGTGCGGAGGATTTATAGTTAGTTTTTATTGTCATTAAATATTTCAACGCAATTTGTTCTCGGGCAGAAATATAACATTTTGTATTTATTTGTTTGCGTGTCAAACGCAGGTCACTTTTAGTTATTTAATTGACTTCATCTCTCATCTAGAATTCAATTTAATTAAGAACTTATTTGAAGTTCAACTGAACACAAAACGTAAAGTGATTGCTTCTCCTCAGGGCTTGCAACCAGAATGGTGTGGATACGTTATTAATAAGATTTATCAGTCAGAGTGCGTTAACGATATTGAATGTCGCTCGTTTTAAAGTGGGTTTAACACCATACAAAGTTAGATTATAGTCATTTAAATACAAGCCTTTTAAAGACCACAATAAAATGTTGTTTGCATATTATATAACCCCGTCATTGACTCAATAATAATGCAAATAAAGTTGCATTATTGTTATCAATGACAAATTGTAAATGTTCTAAATAAATGCCAACCTTAATTGTTCTTAATTCTTAAATGTTTCTCATAATATAATAGTTAATTTTGCGATAATGTTTATAATAATCTAAACGATACTTTCGCAAATTACAACAAACAAACAAACAAACAGGGAGACCTAAATGAAACTTGTCGTTCAGATTGAAAGCGAAAGGTTTACTCTAAACATTTTCATCAATACATAAACTAATCCAGGGCTATTCTTGTAAACACAATCGCTCTCGTTGTGATCGAATGAAAACCGTTTCCATAGTCTTAAACTGTTAACACAACCCTTTACTACTTCACAACGATACGATACCGCGATTACAAAGCAACCTAAAACAGCAACAATAACGAAACGACTTCTCAAGAAGCAACTCGAGATAAATCCGTTTATGTCCTGGTCGTAGTGAACCCGGGTGGACATTAAGAAGCAATCTCGCAGAGGATGAGACCTAAAGGGGCGAGCGTCGTTTTGTTTTCGTATGAGATTGTTGCCGGATAAAGATGAGATTACGTCGGGTCATCACTGTCGCCGGGGTCGTCTTCATTTATCATCGGGGTTGTGTTGAGATGTGACGTCATACGAGGCACGAGCGCTTCCCCCACACGGACGCGCCGTGGGACATTGAATTTCATTGCTTCTTAAGAGAGTGAGTATAGGGCATGCGTTTAGGCAAATTGCTGTTCGCTCGGCCGACTGAGACCACAGGTGTTTGTGAAATTTTCTGTAGTAACACATTTCCAAATTTAGTTTTAAAATAATTTATAAAACATAAATTAGTTTTCAAGAATTTTGATTTTCTAAAAAACTCCCAAATTGACTATATTCGTGATTTTTTTTCTGGCTGATAAGACAAAATTTTGTCTTCTGTCCATGTATGCTTTATTGACAACTTTGCAAAGTTTCATATACGCCGGATGCATCTTGGCCGAGCGAATAGCAAAGTGCCAACTGCCAAATGTGTACAATTCTCTTTAAAGTTCTCACACACCCCATCTACAATATGATACGTTTTAGGTAATACACCATGGACGCCAATATATATTATTGATTCAGATTTTTGTCTTCACAGATAATTATATACAACATTTAACAGGGCTACCTCAGTACCTAGACTAACCTTAAGTCTGTGCTAGGCGTTTTTACATCATTTTATTAAAATTAATATTACTGCATGCCATTAAAATATTGGTAACTAAAGCCGTAGATGAAACGATATTGAAAAATCTTACATTATTTGTTCATTTACCGTAGAAAAATACTTAACGTGCTAAACGACTGAGACTTGAGAGGATCCACAATTTTTTTAAATAAGTTTCTTCTTCTTATAAGTGGATATTTGAAGTGCAAAAAATTTGTTTACGTCGAATCAAGCAACAAATTGCAGTTATGTATTCTTGAGATGCCTACTCTTAATAGAATATGAATTTGTTGATAAAGAAACTGAAAGAGTGGCAAAATGAGAGTGTCTACTTTCTTAATAACAATCCTACAATGACAAAGACGCATATATGCGATGTTGCCATTGATTCACACTTGTTACCTCTGGTTCTCTATAATATGCAAGTATGTGCCTACCTTTACCAAGACTTCCATGCACGTGTTGTTGTAGTTGAACCAAACAACACACACACGTGTTACAGCGCTGGTTGTTTCAAACTTGTAGCCTCGTTCTCAAGCAACAACTAAAGGCGCTAAAAGCATTTCAACCAGATGAATTAGCTGCGATTTCTCAAGCGCGAGCGATACGCGTATAAACGAGAAAACTCCACTAGGCTAATGTTATCTTGAAGCAGATTTACAGATCTTCTATACAATGTTAACGCGTGTAATGTAAATAGCCATGGGGTATACAGGTAATTATAAAGCATTATAGACAATTATTCTAAAATGTTCCTTATTATTAAATTTAACATAATATTATGTACATAATCAAACAACTGTTGTGGATAAATATCATTATTGTGTGAAATTTTAAAGAACGCATAAACTCGCAGAGAATGTAACCCGGAACAGAACGGAGGGCTAATAATCTTCCCTCTGGAGATCGGTGTAATATGGTTTATTTAGATGGATTTATTTGGAGTTGCTTCTTGAGAAGTCGTTCGAGTTTTTTCGTGGTTTTAAGGTTGCTATGTTATATTTAGATGCAAAGTAAATCCCTTCACAACGTTATCAATACACATCACAAATATTAAAGCTCGTCGGAATATAGAGTTATTCTTTTACTTTATACAACAGTGAAATAGCTGAATTTCACAACCGTGATATTTATTAACGTTAAGTCCTTGGGGGTAGAAACATTGTGTTGTTGGTAGTTTATCGTAAGGGAAAATACAGCCGTGGTTCTGTGACTGGGATGAGGGAATGTTGACAGGTATGTGTTTGTAGCTCGGAGACGGGTTGTGAGGTTGCTGATAACATCAAAGAAACCAATGTGTTTGTGTAAGATAAAATAGTCCGTCTAACATGAGACCTTGCTCACTACAAGTACAAAGCGTGAATATCCTACTTCGCGCCGACATGTCGTTTGTTGTTAGAGAGCTAGGTAAGATACACCTACCACACACGCAGTGCATATAATGTTATAATGTACTACATGCGCAATGAGGAGAGATACAAATATATTTAATGTAAATAAACAACACATTTCACCCTACCGGGTTGGCTTGGTCGCTTTGGTTTACTGTCCCCCACTGAAAAACAGTTATGTGACTGAGTGGATATAAACTTTTAATCCGGATTTATTTATTTAATTATTTACATGTTTTTACATTTTCGCGGTCGTTTTTTAGCATTATAATGACCAAAGTTATTTTATCGAAACTTTGTGGGCCAATTGACCATCTAAATGATCTGAGCAATTCCTAGATTATGAATATCCAACACACACACAACGTTATATAAAATTATGTCGTTTTTCACTTTATGTGTTTGTGTAAGTAAAGAATTCACATACTCGTACAATGTAAAGAAACATGAACTAGAAGGAGATACCCTGAAAAAGAAACAAAACTTAAAAAATCAGTAAAATAACTTAAGTTTAAGCCAAAATGTTAGTGGTACGGGAGTACATTACACTTACTATCTGTAACACTGTCGCTCCTTATCTAACTTTCATCTCTTGTGACTGAATCTGCCGCACGGGCCTGTTCTCATATCCTCGACGTTGAGTTCATCACACAATCACACATACTGACAAATGTGTAGTCGAGAGAATTGTAATCATCGATATTTCCCCAACTTTACCGCAATAGAGCAGCGCGTCCAAGTGGTTTTAGCTGAAAGCTTGAGATTTGGTGGAGGTGCCGGGCCTGACACTATTATTGTCTACAGATATTTTCAGGCGTACCGCTTTGTAATGCTATGAAAACCTTATAGATTGACATTCACTCGCTGAACCACTAAAGTGTATTTCATCATGCTAAGCTATGAATTTACGTAGTCAAAGAAACAATATAAGGTTCCCCATGAGGATGACCCATCAAAAAATTGGCAAACTTCGTCATTTTCGAGCTAGGTCTCATCGGTGGAATGAAAATTTTCCATAGAAAATAACATTGTGTGACCATCTTTAGTCCCCTTGACATTGGAGAATTTTTGTTAGAAAACTTTTGGTACCTATTAACTTACTTGTCTATATTTTCTGTACATACACCACGTTTTTTTTTTTTTTGGGGGGGGGGTGCAGTGATTCATTCTAAATAATCTGATTACCAAGAATATTTGCATATTTTAGCGTTTATCTGTATATTTGTGCACAGTTTCAAGATATAATTTTTAAAATGACGATTTTAGATTGATACCACGCTCCACTATTTATGAAAAAACGGGTTAAAGCAGATTTAAGAATTTCACTAAAACCTTCTTTTTTACAAATTGTTGTGAAATCATTATTATGCCATATAATGTTTTAAATGGTAATTTTGTTTAGTTTATACCTTAAATGGAATATGCTGTAAAAACTAAATTTCTGATCTAATGTAACATTTCCATTACTGGGAGATACGTAAAGGATTTTACAGAAATATGTGAGATTTTGGTGGAGGTGCCGGGTCCAAGGCTATTATTGTCGATCGGTATTTTCTAGCGTACAACCCGCTTTGAAATGCTTTGGAAACCGTAAGTTGAATCACAATAGTTTTAATTTACGACCGCTAGGCTACATTTTATGCCTATTAGTATTGGCAAACGTTTTACATTTCCCTCGGAATTTCCAAACATGTCTCGAAATTTAGAATGTGACTCCAACTGGAATGCAATTAAGTGCAAGTCCTACGCAGCAATTTGCTTTTAACTTTAAGCAGCTCTAGTGCAAGTTGAGAATTAAGTGGGCCACCTACATGATACATGAAACTGTAATAGTAGGACTAACTACATGCATGTACGTGTCTACGTCTAAACGCTCATTGCTGAGTGAAGGCACACAAGTTTTAAAGTGCAATGTTTTCACTTATGTTTGTCTGTATAAGCATCCGTCATTATATCACATATTTTTTATAGTTTTGTATATCCCGGCTATCATTTTGTATTATCCATCCGTGGAAGCTCATGCGCAACGCGTAAGACTGATACGGGAGTTATCCGATAGATACCGTCACCAACCCTGACTCCATTGCAAGTAAAATATTACGAAAATTCTAAATGCATCCAAAGACTATCGATCGATCACCGATCACTGATCCTCTGGTTAGGTAAACATTTCCGTTGACTAAAAACCAACACAAACTTTCAAACATAAACAGTCGATTGACAGATTCTCGATGAAGCCAGCCAGCATAAACTGTGCGTTGGTGCGGGACACTTTAGTCCGAGACCATTATCTTGCCACCTGTCTGAAGTGCCAGCCGTTCTACGAGAACCGATGACCGATGACCGCGAAACGTCTGTTTTATTGCGCAATATTGCTATTCGAGACGATGAGTGGTGATAGATGACGATGAAGAACGATTACAAAATGATTCATATGGGATTCGATTCTACGTTTTCGTAGAGTCATACGCTTCAGACCAGCGCCCTAATCGTATGTGCCCCCGCAGACGGCTTCTCATTATCCGAGGCCGGAGATAAATAAACACTTTTCATATTCGACAACCGTCGCCCGACTAGGAGGCGTTCTACGAGGAGTGACGTCACGTAATCTCGTTTCATCAGCCCGAGAACCCGTAGGGAGGGACCATTATCAATTCAATTATACGCCGGTTGCTCAGCGTGGGGTGTTTAATTGATGAGCTACCCACCCAAGACTTCCTCAAGGCGCGATTGCACCTTTTTTGCTCGTTTTACTTTTACCAACACATTGTATTTGACACTACATGGTTTATATTGCTGCTGTCATGCCTTGCATTCCAGTCACAATGGGTTGGGTAGGTCACATCGATCATTTATATTGTGATAATATATTGAAGGCTGTGTAGCTCAATAATGAGGTTGTCAAGGGGTTATTTCTCTATGGTCAAGGGTAGTTTAATAAATAAATAATAAATAAATTGTATTCAGAGTCTCATACAACTGTTATAATATATAAGTTATATAGGTTATGTTTATGTTTATGTTTTGAGGTCTGAAAGACAAGATCCAAATAAAACCATCACTTTAACGAATATTGTTTCTTATTCAATTTATAAGTTGTAAATAGTATAAGAACGTATTTCTTTATACCCTGTCGGTGAGCCGACAGCTGCATTACGGTTTGATTGTTTATTTTTATTCATGTACTGACATTTCTAATTTATAAACAATTATCAACATCCAGAATAAAAGATAAAAGTTTGTTGAAGTATTGCTTAATGTGTTAAAAATCTAGCGGTTTGGGGGTTTGACACTAAATCGGTGTACATATATTTTTTAAACTTAAAAAAATATAATTATTCAAAAAGATAGTTTTTTAATTGGTTTGGCATTGCATTTTAACGTTTTAAGTGGTAAATTTATGTTGTATTAAACCAACAAAACAAGCAAGTGCAAGGAACCGCTTTGAGGAGTTTGATGGCAAGAAAAACAAAGATGCTACAAAATACAAAATTTGCTCAAAATTGGAAAATTAAATGTTAAATAAGTTATTCAAACTTCAAATTCTATTTTCACGCACTTACATTCATTGCCAACATTCTATGAATTATACGCTTCATTTCTATGCGGTGACACAGTCCAGGATTAGTGAAGATGGGGGGTATGGCGGTGTCAAAGACGAGGGCTTACGTCCGGGGATGGTGGGATGAAACAAGGGATTGAGACACGTGCTACCTCAGCCGAGGAATCTGTTACCTAGGGGATCGTACCGCTGCCAGGATAGCGGCAAGACCATGTTACAAGAAGTTTACGCGCGGGTATGAGGAATACTAGTTCATAGATGATAAGGAAATTCAACGGCCTTATATTGTATTTTGCGTTCTACGTTCTCCAATCAAGGTCGTCCACCCTTATCTCCTTCATCATGGCTGTTGATTTGTTCTTTATCACCACGTTTGTATTTTTCACCGTTGAACATCATTGTGTAGTTGGATGAGCGCGCGAGCGTAGCGAGCGGAGGCGACGACTTCAATTTCACTGAACCCCCCAAAAATTTAGCTCGGGTGTTTTTTTTTTTTTTTGTTTTTTTGTTTTTTTTTTTTTTTCCCGTCTGTTTGTTCGCTCGATTCCGGGCAAACGGCATACGCGATCTTGATGAAAATTTGACCGGACCTTCGTTTTCTCTGAACTTAGAGGTGTATTGTTTTTGGGTACAATCGAAGAAATATTTCTCATAAATATCGTACTTTTACGATTTTTTTTCGATTTTTAGTGCGATATTTTCGTGACATTTGGGCCGATTCTGACCAAACTGGTGGGGCTAGAACGTTCATATTTCACATGGACATTAAGATTATGGTGATGTAGTACCTTTTGAAAGAAAAAGTTGAAAAAGTTAGCTAGAATCTATAGAAATAAAGGTTTTAATATTAGTTTTTCAATTTTTAGTGCGATATTTTCGTCACATTTGGGCCGATTCTGACCAAACGGGTAGGGCTACAACGTTCAGATTTCACATGGACATTAAGGTTATGGTGATGTAGTACCTTTTGAAAGAAAAAGTTGAAAAAATTAGTCAGAATCTACAGAAATAAAGGTTTTAATATGAGTTTTTTGAAGTTTATAATACCAATTAACAAATAACAATAGAAACTTGACAACAATCACCTCCACATGCATTCAAAAGCACTTGCAAAGGAAAAGTGCAAACAAACGCACAAAACGCAAAAAAAAAACGCTCATCCATCAACGCGGCGGGACTTTAGCGTTTTCGTAGTTAATTGGCAATGATCGTTCATTATCAATACATTGCTCGTGGTCTTATAAATATGTCGATAAATTATTGTCAATGTATAATGTAGTTAATTTTGTCAAACTTTACTTAAATCTGATTGGCTACTCGGTTTGTATACACAATACAATTTGTATTCAATATAAAATATTCATCATAGTACTATTATTGGATGAGCGTAGCGAGCGAAGCGAAACTTCAATTCACTGACCCCCCAAAAAATTTAGCTCCAATGTTTTTTTTTTTTTTTTGTTTTTTTTTGTTTTCTGTCTGTTTCTTCGCTCGATTCCTGGCAAACGGCATATGCGATCTTGATGAAAATTTGAGGGGACCTTCGTTTTCTCTGAACTTAGAGGTGTATTGTTTTTGGGTACAATCGAAGAAATATTTCTCATGAATATCGTACTTTTACGATTTTTTTCGATTTTTAGTGCGATATTTTCGTCACATTTGGGCCGATTCTGACCAAACGGGTGGTGCTACACGTTCATATTTCACATGGACATTAAGATTATGGTGTTGAAGTACCCTTTTAAAGAAAAGTTGAAACAGTTAGCTAGAATCTATAAAAATAAAGGTTTTAATATTAGTTTTTCAATTTTTAGTGCGATATTTTCGTCACATTTGGACCGATTCTGACCAAACGGGTGGGACTACAACGTTCAGATTTCACATGGACATTAAGGTTATGGTGATGTAGTACGTTTTGAAAGAAAAAGTTGAAAAGTTAGTCAGAATCCACGAACAAAGGTTTAATATGAGTTTTTTGAGGTTTATAATACCAATTAACAAGTATAAAATAGAAACTTGACAACAATCACCTACAATGCATTCAAAAAGCACTTGCAAAAGAAAGTGCAACAAACGCAAAAACGCAAACAAAAAACTTACAAAAAACCGTCATCCATCAACGCGGCGGACTTTAGCGTTTTCCTAGTTTAATTAACAACTTAAGTATCATAGGCCTAATATTATCTTCTTACTAATCTTTAAATTTTTATCTCGGTATAGCCATTAATTTTCCAATAAAGCACAACTAACTTGGGTAACATTATAATATAAAATGCCAGCGTCAATAAAAACTCTAATTCACTATCTATAAGTGAAAATTCTTCTCCTTAATATCAATTTATCAACCGTACCACTGGTCCCCAGTATCCAATCCCTTCTGATGTCTTTCGGTCCCTGAACTTGTATTTCTGCACCTAGCGAGGCTACCACGAAACAATCGTCTCTTAGTTGTGTCTGAGTGAGGGTTGGCTGGGGGGGGAGGGTCGAGTTGTGAGTTCGCTGGAGCGTGGATATTAATTTTGACCAGATCCTTTAATCTAATATTGATACCACAAATATCTCGAACACCATCACAAAGTTTGAGAATTAATCTGTGACCTAGATAGCGAAACATGGAGGTATTTGAGTTAAGATGGCTACTTCTTGCAAAGAAAATACTTGGTTAAAAAATTAAACATGGAACATTGCAGAGCGTTATGAACTAAGATGGTTGCAGCTTAAAACTAACTAGAAAACACAGGATTGAGCTCTCAGCTTCACTGCATTGGGTTTCAAAAAGCGGTTCTTCTTTATAAACTTATTTATTATTTATTTTATTTTATAACTGTTATGTTTATTAAATTGCATCTTATTATTAATTTGGTAAATTTTGGAAAAATGGATTTGGTTAAGTTTGGAAGTTTAGAGCCGATGTCTGGGATATTTCAATTTCAATTGTCAGTCCTCTAATTTCTATATAATTGTTTGCAAATAAATATGTAAAATAAATAAAACTGTCATGCAATCATTTTACAAATAAGTTTTTTGATGTCGATCGCCAAAGCGTGTTCAATTTCAAAACGATCATTGCCGCCTTTACGGCTTGAGGAGTACGTTGTTAGGCTATCAAAGATGTTCTGATATTATTAAAAAACTAAAATATATTTGCTGGCATTACATGAAATATTATAGATCAAATTTAAAGCGAAGAAAGATGAAATATATTTGTTGCTTTAAAATATAAATATAGTTATGGAATGATTTGTACCAGTCGAACAAAATCTTATTGCTCGGTGTCAGTTACATATTATTGTCACGTAGCAAATAAATAAGAGTAAATACACACACAAGATAAATATCAGTTGATCCAGGCGCGACGAACACGTCAGAAGTTGCTCATTGTGAAGTTCGTCTTGTAAGGTACAGAACGGATTAACACTTGATTCACAGAACGCATTCGAGCAACGCGTGCTGGAAATGCGCGCCTGCAACTTACAGCGTTTCCTCCGCGCGATCTTCTTCTGTTTCTAGTTTACCCACGTAGGAGATAAGTTACGCGCTCGGGAGGTTTCTTTGCGCGGGGTTAACTTTCTAAAACAAAACACTGACGACTAATAAACTCGTGAATATTTTACCTACGTACTGAGCGACTCACTTCGCATGATGTGATGTCTACAAGTAACATAAATCGCTGCTTGTTTGCTTCTCGGTACCCCCGG
This sequence comes from Sweltsa coloradensis, assembly GCA_024449915.1. NCBI lineage: Eukaryota > Metazoa > Arthropoda > Insecta > Plecoptera > Chloroperlidae > Sweltsa > Sweltsa coloradensis. Next base: position 83,861 of record JAMZAV010000419.1, on the reverse strand, counting down.
TTCTCGTGAAACCGTAGGACTGGCGTCGTTATAGTTCGCCGAGTGCTGGAAATATTACTTACTGAGTTAAGATATAAATTTGTATTATTTTAATGTTTAAGAGCTTTGGTTCTCATAAGGTGATGGAAACGTTTTGGCCATATATTTTACGTTGACTATACAAACTGAAGACGTGTTAGATTTTTCTTGGCGACTGGTTTAAAGAAAAATTTGAGAATAGCGTACCGTTGTCAAAACTTAGTACTCGAAATAAAGAGAAAACAAATCTGTGTGTCACAGCCTTTAGGCGACCATGACACATTATTTAAGACGTAGTATATCGTTATCTATAAGTAACATATGTTTTAATAGTTTTTACATTTTAGAATGTATAGTATAAATGAGCACAAAATATGTTACTGTATGTATGCCAACAAATACAAAACATTTCACTCTGTTTATCATTACATTTCACTCTGTTTGTCATAAACGTAGTGTAAATCATTAAACGTACTGATGATTCGTTAAGAGAAGACGGTAACAGCAAAGATGTACGTTTCTTGGATTATTCTTTATTATTTTTTGGGGGTTATTTTATTTAAGGGTGCGTCAACTGTTACTCATTATGCGCCACTCTAACCTATGTGTGTGTAACTTGCCCGTGCTGGACAAGCTAGCCACCGGGGCGCCCTGTGCATTATAATCATCGGGTATAATATTGCAACCGTACGACAGATCAAACTCCCAGAAACTGTACTTGATTGCCTTTAATATCTCTCTTTACGACAAGCATAAGCAAGCATGCTCTGGATCAAACTCTATATACCCCGGGTCCAGGCAGGTCCCTTGTTATCCGCCGCGGTTCAGTGATGGCCCTTCCCTTGTTTAAATGAATTAAGTTCAATATCTCCAATGGCCGATCCTCCATCTCCCCTTCCTACAATCATCTAGTTACTTCGGAGTTCTTTTCAAACTTGATTGAAACTTTCCTGAGTCAATTACGAATCCCAGAGCTATCATATCGAGGAAAATGTTATTTTCGTTGTAAATTAGATTCGTAGCCCAACATCAGAAAGACCATCCAATTCATGTCTCTGTACAATGGCAAGTTAGGAAACAAATTCTGTGAATTCAGATAATCTATTATTGAAGCCGCCATTTGAAAATAATAAACAGCACACCAAAGCACTTTAAATAAATCTTTAACTTTAATCTGATACCAAATAAAGTTTCTCAATAGATTCTTTGAGAAATGTGCCCAGGGGCAACTCGCCTGTTTTCAGTTAACTAACTACAAAAAAAAGTTCGAAATAATATCTTTGGTGGGATATTTTGTAGGAAAACCGGAGCATATTGACTAAGAAAAAGTTAATAAAAAGCAACATCCAAATTTCCGGTGGATGTTATTTACCCGTAGGACGTTAGAATTGTTTAACCTCGTATACTGGTATTGATCTCTGTTTTAATCATTTGTCAGTGAGATCACACTCGATATTAACTTTGACGCATCTTTTCGGAATTATTTATGTCCCTGTTAAATCCGTAACTGTGGACTTTCCAATTTCTCAACTAACTTGTCAGCATGTTGGTCCTCCCATCTTCAATACGTACACCACGTTCCTTTGTAAACTAACTACGTCTCCCCTTCTCAAGTAATATGCAATTTATATGCTTCTCCACCGTCATAAATATTTATCTCGTTACTCTGAGCCGCTCAGGTCAGCTGGTCTTTGGTCTTACCTGTTTGATGTATCCAATCAGCGCTATCGTTAGGGTTCATCCGTGGTTTAGTTTCAAGCAGCTCGCCAACAGTTTTTGCGTCCGATGTGAGCGTCATAGTCCTTCTTTGTAAACAAGTTTTTACAAGTAAAAAGGAAAGATGTTTAATAAATAAATAAATTCAACTAATCGCTGGCCATGTAGAATATAACCTGCTTCTCGCAAACCCACGTGTGGAATGTGAACAATGGGCAGGCGAATTGACGGTGAAAATAATTCAAAATTTAGTTAAACTCGTTTTATTTTTCCCTGACATTTTTGTGTTTTTTTATTAGGATATAGCCTGCAGGTTACAATAAAACCGTAGTTATGTGAATTCAGAGGCAGGTATTTGGAATGAAAATAAAGGCATATTTCTCTTTGTTTTCCCCAAAGCTTCGAATTGGTGGAATTATTCACAATTTTCATTTTTAGCTGTGTAAATTTTTGCTTTTATCACACAATACCTGCCTCTGGATATGCACTATGATTGGCAACACTAAATCCTGTCTCTGGATAAACACTATAATTGGCGACACTAAATACCCGCTTCTGGATATGCACTATGATTGGCAACACTAAATCCCGCCTCTGGATATGCACTATGATTGGCGACACTAAATACCCGCCTCTGGATATGCACTATGATTGGCGACACTAAATACCCGCCTCTGATATGCACTATGATTGGCGACACTAAATACCCGCCTCTGATATGCACTATGATTGGTGACACTAAATACCTGCCTCTGGATTCAAATAACAAAGTTTCCTATGCCAACTTTAATTTTCCCTTCTGTCAACCTAAATATTCTAGAAACTAGGTTTAATAATAAATAATATTGAATACATTTCCAAGAAATTAAAGGGGTCACTAATATCAGCTTTAAACTGAACACGGTTAGAACGAAATTCAGAAAACACTCGTAATTCCTATTTCACAACCCAGTAAAATTCCTGTGAGGAAAATATTTTATTCTCATAAGAGCCAAGCTCCTGAAACAGTTGCATTGTTTTACGTAATTTTCATAGATAACGAGCAATTATTATGCTTCATTATACCAGAAAATTACCCAACGAACTATTGTATCAATAATGTATCCGTCTAAAGTTTGAATATTTGAAATACGTGTTTGTTGTTTCTTTGTCCAGTAGTCCCTGCTTTTAATGCAAAAGGTCCCGGGTTCAAATCTCTCCTCGGAAGATGTTTCACTTCTACAGTAGGCTTAATCTAATGATACATGGATTAGGTATGTGTACAATATGACTTTGGAGCCATCCTAGCAACGAAGCACATAATAAATAAATTCTAAAGTTTTACTATCAATTAGACTCGTTTATTCTGGCGTCGCCCGCAGGTGGATCGTGTACAACTAGCTCGGATATTCTTACTCAAAATAACGGTCTCTCATTGGCCGTTGTTTGCGCGTCAAAGGCGTCGTATCCGACAGAGTTAATTTGGTCCTCTATAAAATTACAGTCACTCACTGAAAATCAGTTATATGTCTGAGTAAGTAGACTCTAAATACGAATTTATTTGATTTATTGGATGAGCGAAGCGAAGACTTAAAATTTACTGACCCCCCAAAAAAATTTAGTTTGGGTGTTTTTTTTCTGTCTGTTTTTCGCGCTCTATCGGGCAAACGGCATATTCGATCTTGATGACAATTATTAAGGGGACCTTCGAAATCTCTGAACTTAGACTTTCCACGTTTTTTGGTACAATTGATCAAATATTTCGAATGATTATCGTACTTTTACGATATTTTCGATTTTTATCGAGATATTTTCGTGATATTTGGCCCGCGACCGGGCAAACGGCTACTCCGATCTTGATGAAACTTTGTGGGAATATTTGGTCTGATTCTGAAGTAATCATTGTTCAATATATATTTCTTATACCTGTTTCCAACATAAGTCGGGTCAGGGGGTGGCTAACCACCAGATTTTCTATGGCACACAGAGTTTATTAACACCGGCTTGCCGGTCCTGCAATGTTCTCTTCTCCTTCAATTTCTTCGTCTTCAATTTCATATTTTCCTTCAATATCGTCTTCTTCTCTCTTGCTTCTTACCACCAGCTCACGCCATTTCCTTCTGTCCACCCATAGTCTTTCTGCTTCTACTTCATCCCAACACTCATCTCTCTCTTCAACATAATTTATTATTTGGTCGTCTCACTCTTGTCTCTTGGTTTAACAGGTCTTCTTCGGTTCATATTTCTCCATTCAAATTCTGCTCTTGGTATTCTCTTTATATCCATTCTTCTCATATTGGACAACAATATCAAAAAAACAGCTTATTCATCAACGCGACTGGAAAAAGCGTTCGCGAAGCGGCCTAGTTTATGTTAACATCCTTGTCAATTGCCACGCAGCGATCGTTAGCAGGGTCTCGTCGCTCGTGTGTTAAACCTTGTCGCTGCCACCTATGTGTATCTCGGTAAGCCGCTGCCCCCTCCCCCCCCCCGCGACTCTGAACGCTAACAGAGCTTAACGCTTATCTCGAAACACGAAGCACTTTATTCGGGCTGAACATTTCACCAGAAACGAGTGCAGATTTAGACATTCTTTGTGTTTCACATTGCGGATTTAAATCACTTGAGGTATGTGACTTTGAAACGTTTTAGAGTGAGAAAGTCGGTTTTAAACGGTCCGGATTGCTTCACGTGGAGAACACAATAGTACTTTCATTTAGATGACATTCCGGCTCGTGTCGTAACATTTTACTACCTGAAATACCTTTTAATTTTTTGCATATTTGCTTAGATTGTGGTAGATTCTGTATTGTTTTTTCTTATTTATTTAAGTCAATATAAACATATATCAATGCTATATTTTTAAACATATAATTAATTTTTAAATATTGAACGTCGTAAAAGTTTATTCACTTTTAACATTCAAATGTATAGTTTATACTCAGTGTTTGCCAAGAATAAATACCAATACGATCACTCACGATCACTCACTCACTTTCTGATTTTGTAAATCGAATTACAATTCTCTTTAAAGATAATCTGTACTACTTAAATTATTAACACCTCTATATTTTATGGAAATCAATTCAGAAATTTAAAAATCCATATTGTTTAATACGTCGTAAATTTGTATGTACACCATACTAAAGTTAAAGTTAACGAACATAAAATTATTTGTGTTAGGGGCCTATACTCAAATAAAGCAATACACGAAAGACACATTTGTGAACTACAAGTTTAAATAATGAAAGATAGTCTTAAATTTTGCCCTTAGCCAAATACGACTCTATAGTAAGTTCCTGATAGGGGTTTGAGGTGAGTTTTGTTCCTAGTCGTTGCTGAGAAAATTTACTTCGGACCGGAGATTATTAGGTTGAACTGTCTCAGTACTGTGATAGTCCACACTCACAGTTCCAGACTTTCAGTTGACCTAGTGTTGGTCGGATTACGCTCTGTGTAATAATTAATCCGACTGGTTTGGATTGTATTCGTCCATTCGTAACAGGCTTAATCCAACACCGAGTATTACATTAGTAAGCGCCGGTTAGCCGGTATATTTATTTTCCATTAGTATTATCGGTTCTGCAATCTAGAACAATGGTCTGGACTCTGTAGAGGCAGTCGGTTTGGACGTGGACATTCTTAAATCAATTTAGTCGCCTTTGAACGAAACTCTCCCGACTTCTGCGCGTGCGCCCTGCGTGCGACGTCGTCTAGCGTCTGCACGAGCGTCGCGACGCCACAGTGTGTGTTGACGTGCCGGCTAGAAGCGACGTACAGCGTGGCGCGGTTGCGAGCATGTCGTCGGGATACACCGGCTCTCACTGATGTGACGGAGGTGACTTGCATTCCAATAGCGAGGCTTACTTGGTACATCTGTTTCTTTTGTTGACGTGGATGGTGTGTATTAGTCGGATATGTTTCAACCACTTAGAGTATCTTCAGTAAAAATAAATAAGTAACTTGGCGCGCGTTTTGAATCCACGAGTGAAACAAACTTGCAAACAAATATAAATCGCTTTCTGTTGTAAAGTTGGGTTCAGTTTGTAAAATAAACTTAAAAATCGCTTTACTGTTGTTAGTTGAGATAGTTTGGGAAGTGCAACGCTGTTATCTATTGAAAAAATTTACCCACTTTGCTATAGGTAATAAATATTTATTATATATAACGATGTATCAAAATGTGTAAGAATGATTTAATTTGAATGAGAGTTTATTTGCTTTTAAACACAAAAACAAACACTGAAAACTCATTTTCCCGACTTGTTTTCAACAGTTTTCATCTGCGAAAACAAAACTAAAACTATGCCTTGTTGTAGACTAAAAATATTTTTTGAAAATGAAGTTGTGTGTATTTTTCTAGGGTTTGCTGTACTTTTTATATCGCATTAAACATTGGGCAAGTTTTTGCGACTATACGTAGAGTTGGTTTGATTTGGCCCCGGAGATTTCCGTTCTCTGAGCTAGAATGGCTTTGCCAAATTGATCTACTGGGAATCTTTATCCCCAACAGAGAAAACTTATACGTAGTACTGTGTGCGTTTTGACTTTCGCCTCGGCGAGTGAGGGACACTGGCTTTGTTGCATACCGTCATTCACTCGCAAAACTTTTGAAACCTCACATATTTACCACAGAACTTAACGTCTATTTGAAATTTGAATACACATATTATTATACTACTGTAAAATTATTATAACATTCATTCAATGTACTTTATAATTATTTTGAATGATAAATTTAAGAAAAATTTAAGCGACTATTTTACTGTTTTAGTCGTGAAAGTGGCGTCAGTCAAACTGTATTGTTAAGTATATTTTTGCATACTTTCATATAATTAGTAGGTAAATGTACAATATTCTTATGTATAAAATGTCCTAGAACAAAGTACCAAAAAGTACTTTAGTATTACCTAAGCTGATAATAAAGGCATTTATAATTAGTGATCTATTCATAGAAACACCAGACCTTTGTTAAAATTAATTGACAGCGTAGCAGCTTTCCTTGGAGAGAAAAGAAAGTTAGCTTTTAATCATTTATGCAGATCCGTCATAAAAGCGTACACAAAGCTGAAACTAATTAGCCAACTTATTTAGCATTGTAAGCTTAAAAGTTAAATGTGGCATTCATTGCTTTGGGTTTATTTATTTGTCCCCTGATAACGAGGAGAAATAGGAAGAGAAGGGTTACAGTCGTGTACTCGATGTGATTAGTTGCAGCGTAGGCAATGCACTACCCGCGAACTCAATGTGGTGGCCATGTATGAAATGCATCTGTTATAATTACCACCTTGATGCATAGAGTTAGTGAATTACAGTAAATTTGGTGTTTTTCAATATTGTGTTTAAATATTTTCTGAATTCACGAGAAAAGTGTTCATGAAAGAAGGTTTAGGGAGAAAATGGTTGAATGTTCTGAACAGTAAATTAAAAGTGTTTTAGTGTAAATGTCTGGATGTATTATTTTTTGGGAAAATGTTTGATAGATTTTAGATATTCAATGTAATTGTACAGGTATTTGATTTGTCTATAGATTTCATTTCAGGTTAATAAAAATTGAATCGTGCTTAAAAAGCAAAATATTACACTCCATAGTATTTAAGATTACGTATTGAATAATTTGTTTGGAAAATACAAAAATCTCAACATTCTTAAATTGTATATAATTATTATAACATGCGTTATAGTATTTTTATTGAGCCCTTGCTTTGTACATTTCAACAAATGTTACCCCTAGGTACAAAGATGACCTTGAGGTGACTTGCACGTTGAGTTGTTTATGAGGAGAACCCCGATTATAGCTTAAGGTTCTTTGTGCTTCATAGCCTCCTCTCTTCCGTATAATATTATTATACGAGAGTAAATAAGTTTCGAAAATATTCGTGTTTCTTAGCTTCAAATGAGCCAAACACACAAATATCACGTGAGTTTTGGCAACGCTTGTTCTGCAGTCTTATTCGAATCTCGGAGAGACGAAATAAATTGCGACCGTTTTACTATGCTCACAAACACAGCACGCTCAACAGTTTTCATTAGAATAACCGAACGAAAAGCTTGTATTCAACTTCCCGAGCTTTCTCTCCACCCTCTCGTTTCAATTACAACTCTTTAAAGCTCGGCGAAAGTTTGCTCGTAAGTGATTGATTGTGCACAGGGCGGTCTTGAATGGTCCTCAAAGGTCTCGCCAGGGAGATACCTCTCAACCCTCAATTGGTGTATCTTGATTTATCTCTATTTAACGTTTCCTCACCATTTACTTTGCATTTTCAATCCCGCCTGCAAGTTGGATGTATTCTTTCCTACTACCATTGATCAAACGCGCCTGTCGAGCGACGCAAATAACGAGGAAAGAAGATCTCAGTATCAAAAATAAGCTTTCGAAATCCGTTTGATGGTGTTGGTTGATGATGTAACACAGAAGGGCGGTAATGAGATTACTGTTTTAAGGGGAACCTTTGCTGTGAAACAGGCGCGGATAAAGAGGAGCTTACTTTACTGATGTGATTTGTAATCATCGTGTTTGTTTTCCGCTGACGAGCTGTCTGCGCCAAAGCAGGGGTGTCCGGAACACTAGCGATGTCTCACACAGTGATCGCCCTATTTACATTGTTGTATTAAATTAATCGTTAAGTAATTTAACCGTTGTCTTTGACTTACAGATTCAGATTGTTATTTAACGTTAGGTCAAATTTTTACCCTTAATTTAAAACAAGCTCACCCAAGTTAAGCTTTTTAAACTTGTATTCAAACGTTTGCATCTTCTTACTTTTTTTAAAGTGGGATTTTAAGTTTTCTTCTGAAGGACTTTAAAATAATTAAGCAATAATTTATAAAATAAGGGATGATTTTTCATTGTAAAAAACAAGTGTTTAGCTTAATGGATTGGTTAATCTGTAGTATTAAGCAACTCAATATTAGATTAGTTTTAAGGTTAGTAATATGTTTTAGCAAGCTACGTAAACCAAATTATTAATTCTATTTGCGCATAGGAAGGAAGCATAAAATGCAATATAAAGTTGGTAATATCGTGTTAAACTAAAAGTATGTTTCCTCGATATATCGACTACAAAATAACATGAATAACATCCAAACGTTTTCAAAAGTATTGGTCGTTGGTTGTATTACATTTTGCTTGATATCCCCTAGCGATGCCACTCAACGTAAAACAGAGTGAAGTCACAGAAATATTGAGTGCAAAGCTCTGCTCTCGACCTTTCCAAAGCTGAAAACATGCTGAAAGTAAATAAATAATGCGCGAGTGACGCGAAGATGGACGACCGTAATTTGCTTTAGCAGGTGATGTATATTTTACTGTTCACCGGCACGAAATGCCAACCCTCGACATTATAATATAATTGGAAGGTTTGCAATATAAAATGCGAGCGTTGACTCTGTGATAGGGAGGCGCATGTCAAAGTGAGGGGATGAAAACGAGGTCTTGTCAAACAAGTAATCATATCAAATTAATTTGCGCAAGGAGAGGAATCAACCTCTCCATACGTTAGGGAGTTGTTTACCATCGCACATCACACGCCTTGAGTGGGGACGCGCTTAATTACTTGCGAGATATTTCCTAATGCCAACAAGTGAAGCTGAGGAAATACTAAACATGTTTCACTTACCTATTTAGATACTTAATGAGTCGAAGTTAATTAACGTACCATCCATTTTCTTATGTGCTCATTAGTTTGTTTGTGTGTTATAAATTGAATATGAATTTACTAAATCCCTAGCTGCGTAAATGATGGTAACTTACAACATCTTATGTATAGCCAGTAAACATTTGCACCAACTTACTTATCTGAACGACTATCTTGCATAAGCACCCTCATCTCTCACATAAACTTATTAAGACACTTTTGCTCGCATCGGGCAGATCTATTTGATGCTAGTGCTACAGAATTAATGGGCATTAATGAAACAAGAGTAATAAGTTAACGTATATAAGATTGTTGTGTACTAATCCATTGTTTAGTTCAAAAGTTCGTTGGTTCGATATCGGCTACCGGCAATGTGAGTTTTGGGTTTAGGTTCAATAATATAAGATAGAAACTACGACCTATCTGGTTGGGCACGACTCACCCGCGGGTGACTTTAGAATTTAAACGTCTATTTCGGAACAACTTTCAATAAATTTACTATGCGTTCGTTGACGGCTCCTAATTCCCCTTTGACATTCAGCCAATGCAAGAATTGATTAAATAAGTCGAAGCATTCTGCGTGGAACGGAGTCAAACTCGGGACCTCTGAAGGACTGATGTTAACCACTTGACACACAATCCGTTGTGAGTTTGTTGTTATTTGGACGCTCGAACTTTCAGAATTACATTTGCGATTTATATATTTGGCAATTGTTTTCCGATAAAACAAGAAACTTTTATACGTTTTCATACTCCTGAATAGACCTGCTGAATTATTACACTACAATTAAGAAAGTTAAAAAGTTACCGTCTTGTGGGCTTGTTGGCTAGGGTGCCTATACCTGGAATGTGGGTGACTCGGGTTCAAACCCCGATCGGGATGGTTTTTGAACTTCTGAATTGAATTAAATAATTACACTTTATTGAATTGAACTTTAATTAATCAATATGATTACACGTATTTGTAGGTTACGTAGTTTTTGTTTTTAAAATAAATATGTATTCTAATTAAATTGGAACGCTCCTAATGGCATTAATCAACATAGGTTTATTATAAAAGCGTCTGGAATAACGCATGTAAACGCCGAGGGCGTCGCACTTTTACAATGCACGTCGTAAACAACACGACTAGTAAATCACAGCTTCGAGAGATTTATTTATCGCTCTGATCAAAGTGACACCGTTTTATGTTTTGGAAATAAAATTAGTTTTCACAATACCAAACAAAAATGACAGGAAATCCAGTTTGAATTCGAATAATAGAATGTGTGTGTTTTGCGTTGTCAAGTCAACGAATGTATTGTGTTGTCTGCAATGCTTTACAGAACAGGTACGAGTGTACTCAAAAGAATGAGCAAAGCTATTTAAACAACAAATAAACTGACAAAAACTCACTAATGAAGTAATAAGCTAATTTATATTGTTGAAATATCTATTTTGGTGGAGGTGCCGGGTTTAAGAGCGATATAAAACTATAAATAAGAAATGTTTGTGCATCGAAGTCTTGTTGTCTATGGAGGGGCCGTGTATTTATTTGTAAAGTTTGAGTTGAAGCTAGGTCTGTCCCCCAATCCTTCGGGGTCACCAAAAACATTCTGCGCCCCCTTTGTTGAATAGAAATGAGAACAAAAATAAATACGACAATCATTGGTCTTGTTCGGTTTTTATTAGACGTGGCACGCGCGCAGACGGACGTAGGGATGGACGGATGGACAGAAACGTGATGTTTATATGGAAGCTTCGTTCTCTAATTTACTAGGCCAGTCACTGAAACTTCAAGTAAAACTGGCCGTTTGTTTCTAAATCACTACATCAGGGGTTTCTTAAATATTTGTGAATCTGCCAGCGCGTGTTCATATTTCTTTCTTAATACCAAATATTAAATTTGAACTTGGGATTCAAATTTTGAATAATGTCAAACATATTGTTAGCCTAAAGAAGTTCACGTTGCCTTTAACAAACTTTCTGGTAAATTACGAAATATGATTGGATTGGCAAAAGTAAAATGACTCCTTCTGGCGTTACGCTTGGAATTAAAGACTGAGACTTAGTATTCGATATCTGTTGACGTTTAGTATTAAACTTCCGTGGCCGATCTTTGTAAAGTTGGCATTATAGATTACAGATTCCTCTTCCTTGTTTGGCTATGTTGTTAAACGCACGTGGCAGCTGTGCCAATACGACTACTGCGCCTGCGTGAGCTCGGACACTGTAATCTGGACGCGGACGTTGATAAGACTCTCATTCTCTCTTCACTCCATGATATGGATGGATTAATATGTATAATAATTGATGTGGGGCAACTGTAGTCTTGAACACTCACGCAGAACCACTGGCCCAACTACAAAATGGCGACCGTACACTGAATGCAATGTAATATGCAATACTACATGGCCGCTATGTATAGGTCACAGCTCGCTATCATACTCGCTCGACGTAGAGCCAGGAAGCTCTCATCTCCTGACGTCTGCAACACTCTGCTTCTATTAAGGCGTTCAAACATGGAAACAGCTCTGATATAGCTTGATAGGAAGACTGCGATGAATCTAACCCTTGTAGAGGGCGCGTAACGATTATTGTGATCTCTTTCCTCAAGTTTTCTCTAAACGATTTGAATACAATAAATTTTATACCATAACATATTCGTGCATTTTGTTTCGCTTTTAATGTTAACGCCAAGAGCGACGTTGTTCTACATGGCCGTAATCATAAAACATTGTTTGGAGCTTCCGGAATATTCCTTACATAAAGAGGTTCTTAGATATTGTAGTATACTACTGATTGTGAGAGTCAATTCAAAACTAGTAGGGAAACCAAAAAGCCTTAAATCTTTCACTTACCCCCCCCCCCCCCCCTCCTCTCGCCGATCAAGTTTGAGATAATCGGATCTCAAGAAGGAGGCGGTATCAGTGTATCCGCGCTTCTGCCGGAGAAACCAAGAACTAGTCGGAGTCGGTTACTAAACACACAGATTACCATCTAGGCATAAAGGACAGCTCTGTAAGCGGATTTCGATTGCATCTGAGTAAAAATGACGAAATACGAATATATCATGCGTGGGTAAAACGACTACGAGAAGGAAGCCAGATAGAGTTCACCACTCTTATGATTAGTCTTCAACCATATCCCTGTCAAACATAAGTAATGAAGTTTTATTCGTATAAAACCGCGTATACACGTATTCACGTACAGGAATTATGTATTTGTTGTATTCGTAAGTAGATAATATAGTTTACTAGTTGTCATGATCAAAATTATACCCAAATTTCCACAAATTTGTTTTATTCGTTACATTTAACTTGCATTTGTGTCATAGCCTCCCTTTGAATATTTTTTTTCTCAACCTGTTTTCTTTTCTACCTTTTTAATAGCATATTCCCTTAGCTCGCCATCGTGATGGAACTTAAAACACTGCTTAATTTTCTTGATTGATTTTCATGTAAATTATGTCTCATCTGCCCCAACAAGACAGAAATTATTGATCCATGGGGAACAAAAACATGGATATAGTTAGGGTGTGGAAATTCTATTCCTAGATGTATCAACACATGCCTTGTAATTACCACGTTTCTACAATCAGATCATGAAGCAGATATAGCTACAACAGCTCACAAACTTCGCAACAGACACGGTGCTAGTCGACTTTCTCTTTCAAGCAGCAGGCTACGTTTTAGAAAGCGTCTTCGCACTCGCGCATGGAGGTGCCATTGTCATGTTAACTCGTTACACGAGCATGCAGGAAACTTGTCGGTCTAACTTCTCTCTCGGTTGTGCCCAGAAGTTATCACAGACGCGTCCTCGCCTTGAACGAGGTCGGATGTACACATACACACACACACCTTCACAATTGTTACAAGTCTTCCCCCTTCCAAAATACACGCTTGCCAGACTCCCTTATTGTATCAAAGAAGGAAATAAGTATAGTCATCAAGTTGGTAAAGTGTATATATTTCTACTTTCTAGATTACTGAAGTTTAATTTGCGAAGCATTTATTTACATTACTATTTATTCCATTGCGTATATTCTACGTAACTTTTAACTACGCTATTATTTAATTTGGGTGATTTTTACACTTTTGAAATGTTTAGCTGTTATTGACACGAATTTAATTACTCGTCATATTTCAAACGATGTCTAGTATTTATTTAACAAAAAATAAATTCATGGAATGTAGGACAATTATAGTTTTTGTGCCAAATAAGCAGTTATACTAATACATTTTATATAATGCTAAAATACAAAAAAATAATATCACTGTTGTCAACATAATTATTGTTTTATTGGTCGGCGTTTAAAATCTAACTAAAATTTTAACAGCTCGTTGGTTATAGATTGTAGTAAATTATTTCATAAGCGTAGCATTTTAAATTTTATGTCGGTGGCTGCCATCCAAATTTTCATTCAGTTAATCCTTCTTTGCATATCGGAAATAATTAATTTGAAAATATCGGTACATTAGCTGTTATATTTGATCGTTTGTACCTGTCAGTTGTTACTCATCATGTTTTCTATGAAATCTAACAATCCATTGTGTAGCTTTTTACAAAAGACTCTCTCAAAATTTATTTTCGAATTATTTCAACCTGGGAAATTTTACTGATATATAAAGTGGACGTAAGTAATGCAGACGGGAATACATTGTGTGCACTCGTCTATAAGGAGATAGTAGCTTCAGAAGTCTAATCCGACTTAGATTTGTTGCCTGTTCAAGGATAAGACTGCAATCCTATATACAACCTGTTTTCTTCTTTTAGCCCTACGTGATGTTGATAAAAGAAGGCTATGTCAGACTTACGAGATATTGATTTTATAAGCAGAACATTCGTTTAGAGTAGTAGGCTGCCCATCAAGAGTCGGGGGACGGGGGTAGACGTGCTCTTAAAGCAAATATTCCTTCTTGGTTTCTTGCCAAGCTAATGTGGCCGTAACAAACGAAAATAATACTAAAAGGAGGAAGGCCAGACAGTCGTCGACTAACAATTGTTAAACACGAAGTTATCACAGCGTGGTTGGAGCAAGAAGATGGCTGCGCTAGGCACGTAGCGTGGTACGAGCTAAATTGCTGTGCTAGGCAAGAGCAATAGACTTACCTGAACGTCTAAAACTTAGTCTCTAGACACATTCTATGATAGAGACAGAGTAATACCAGTGAAATAAGGCACGACAGAGAAATAGGTATTTTCATGTCTGCACGTGACTCCCCGTGAAAAGTTCAATAACGACAACATTTGTGTGATTTTTATTTACAATATAATATAATATGACTTTGTTTAACAGACTTATTGGATTTTTATTCTTCATAAATCAATGACACGAATAATGTTATTGAGATTTAAAGTGAGAAACCCGGTGTTTAATATTGGGCGTTTATTGAATATGGAGATGTCTTGTCACACTACACAAATTTTATTTTGTTGGACGGTGAAATTAAAAATTAATTTAACATTGTCCTATGGTACACTATTTGACAACTAGAATATAACTTTATTCAGCTTGACGTGCACATGGTACAAGGATAACGTCTTTAGATTAAATTAGATTGTGACTAAGCAGCGATGTCAACTTCTTGCATCGTAAGACTAGGTTCACTCATTGCTTCTCACAGATTAATGGAACTTGCTTTTTTGAGCCGACTTACTAGTATTTGGGTGTGAGGGTAATTGGAAGGGAATGTTGGTAATGGAATTGGGAGGGACTGGAAGGATGTTTTTTATGGGGCTACGTTAGGCAAATCCTTTAGATATGATCCACTCTAGACCTGCCAACAACTATTGCTTTAATAATTATAAAATATACTTTACAAGAATTTTTCACAGTAATTATTCTTTTTAACAAGCACTTGTACGAGGTACAACACAAATATATGGAGCGAATCTTACCGCTATAATAGCATGTTTGTTTCAGCGTTCAATTCCCCTTGGTTGAGGTACCGAGGGACTATATCCCCGCCTCCAGACCCCACAACATTCTGTATCATCCTGATTGAAGGGCAAAGCAACCAGAAAACGCATGACAATCGCAAGTCATGTTCGGTTTTAGTCGTGAGACTGAGACGTGACACAGGCTTAGATAGACGCAGGAACTGATAAAAATGTGGTACTGTATAAGCTTCACTCCCAGTCATTTGTAATTCTTTTAAACGTTATTTAATGACATAAGATCCGTTTTCTAATCTTGCATTGGACCGTTTGATCTTTGAATTGAATTGTAAAGTTGTATGGATGTTGGCTAGCGATCAAAGTGACCCTCCGTCATCCCTTACACCGATACGATGCAACATCTATCCGTGTCGCACATGAACGGACCCTCCACGCCCGGCCCAGCCTTCCACTCGCATCGTAGATGTTGCAACCTAGGATATATTGGCTATCTGCGCCTGGCATCAATTGCAGGTCTAGAGAATCTATCACTTCCAAGCGAAAGGAAACACTTTTTATGGGCAAAACTTTTGTTTTTATTTTTGGTCAAATGTCTGCGGAGCAAAAGTACGGCAGTTACGTAAATCCAGATTAAGGAACTTTCTTGCAGCACTCAGAAATTCAATTTCGTTCAACATATACGGATGTGAGTATCACTGGAAGTCAAGTGAGGTAGGTAGAAAATCTTCCCTATAAGCATCACGTTTCTGTCAGTAAATCCATCTGCTTCACTTCTCACGATAAAAACTGAACACGACCTCCGATTGACATGCGTTGTTTTGTTATTATTGCCTTCAACAAGGACGAAACACACAGAAAGTTGGTTATGGTTGAGTGTGTCAACAAGGCAAAGCTATATTTACCCAAATAAGACATATTTTGAACCCGGCGCCTCCACCAAAGATTTGGATTTTTAACGCTGGGTTAAACGAGCACTTTAGATCATATGTTATCGTGATAAAAGAACGGAATACTTTGCTCCCTTAAGTTGGGTACTCCCCTAATCGTGCGTGTTAATATCAGAATCATTTGATGCCACAACGCGCTCTCGGTTACAAATCATTAAAATCATCCATCACAAATATGTAATCCCAGTTATCAGTTTTTATAACTGAATAGGATAGACGTTTAATAAATATATAAATCTGTAAGTCAATATAAGACGCAACACCATCAAATAAATAAATATATCTTAATAATGAGTATACTAACCAAATAATAATATCAACCTCATACACAAACATAATGACGCACTAAAGCAACTATTGGCTAGGTAACCCGTCTCCAAGTCTTACTACACATACATAAACATTACCTTGTTTCATATTTAAATCTGGTTTTAACATTTAGATATGTATTTAATTTACATTTATGAATGTGTAATATAGTATTTTTCATAATTTGCCTTGTAAGAATGACTTCCACGTTATATGTTCTTTGAATAATCTAGAACAAGAGACTAATGATCTTGTCATATTAGTCGTCGTCTTGGCTGAAGACTTCGGGCCCATATTAATACATATTACTAGGAAAACGCTTAAGTCCCGCCGCGTTGTTGGATGAGCGTAATTGGTGCATTGAGCTGCCATGTGTTATGCGGATTTTCTGTTGTTCTGTGGAAAAATCATTACTAAGTTGAATTTTTTTAAATTAAATTTAATTAAATAAAAAATTAACTTTAATTTTTTAATTTTTTAAAATTAATTGTAATTGTTAAAAAAAGAAAAATCGTAAAATTGCGATTTTTATAAGAAATAATTTCTCGATTGCGCTCAAATTTAACACTTATCTATTAATTCATAAAATAAGGGTTCTGTGAAAAAATCATTACAATCGGATAAAGCATGAAGGTGTTATAAGTCAAAAAATTGTTAAAAAAAAAGAAAAAACCCGTAAAATTTCGATTTTTATGATAAATATTTTTTCAATTGCGCTCAAATTTTACACGAATATCTTAATTCATAAAATTATGGTTCTGTGAAAAAATCATTAAAATCAGATAAAGCATGTAGGTGTTATAAGTCGAAGAAATTTTTAAAAAATCGAAAAAAATCGTAAAATTGCGATTTTCATGAGAAATATTTTTCCGATTGCGCTCAAAAACGTGGCAGTTCTAAGTTCAGAGATTTCAAGGCCTCCAGAAAATTTCATATCAATTGGAGTATCGTTTAGCCGGAATCGTGTGGACAAACAGACAAAAATACAGGGAAAAAAAAGAAAAAAAAACATTCCGGCTTTTTTTCTCCAGTGTAGTGAAATGGAATCTTCGCTTCGCTCGCTTCGCTCGCTACGCTCGCTACGCTCATCCAATGATTCTGTTGAAACTAGAGAAGTATAGGCCTGCATAAATTAATTCATCACATAGACTCAATAGAACACACTTTTTCATCTGGAAATATATTGAATGCATTTTAAAAGAAGATTAAAAAATATATAACTATAGTTCAACGTACCCATGAATTTGAAATTTAAGTTTCATGAAAACTAACAACATTTTGAAAATTAAGTTTCAATTCTTACTACTCCAATGCATCTTTATGCGTTTTCTATTCTAATTGATTGAAGAAACCCGCTAAATATGTTGAGATACTACAATTAAAGGCTATGAAAAGATGGTTGCGAGTATCTCAAATGTTAATTTCAATTAAATGTATTTCTATGAAATGGAATTAGAGCCAACGCAAAGAAGTTTCGTTCAAATGATAGCGACTCAGAATCACCAGACACGCTTTTTATCATCGAGAGTGTCTAATGTACTGAGAGCTGCTATATGAATATGAAAAGCGTTCCTCTAATATCGAATGAAGATAAGAGTGAAATAGTTTGCCCAGGTTTTATCGTCAAGTTGTTGATGATGATTTCCGTCACGTGTACTCGCTGCTTACTATGAAGATGTTACCACAGGCTTGAGGTCGGCTAACGGAGTCTGGTAACATTGGAGACAGACCACTACAACACATGGCAGGGAAATTTATGGTTGAAGTTGTAGCTTTGTTTTGAATAAGTTTCCCTTAGTTTGCACAGAGTTGTTGTAAAAGGAAATTAAGGCTGTGTTAGGTTGTATTTGTAGCTAGAGATGTAATTGCGAGAGGAGTTTAGTCACATGTGCAACTGTGGGATGAAGGATGTGGCGTAGTCTTTTTAAACTCCCCCAAACCGAGCTCTAGCTCTCTTTTCTTAAATGCTTCTCAGTTGTCCAACCTGATCCAACAGCTGCTGTACTAAAAGAAAATCACGATTAACCTGTTTTTTAAAAGCAGCATTAAGATAAACAAACAACCAAGACAATTCTTTTAATTACTGCAAAATATACAAAACATTGTTTGCAGGCATTTGAAAAGTAGGGCCTACACTTTTTAATGAAACTTAGTTGGTGTTGCAAAGTTGTTATGAAAAAAAATTAAACCGAGTGTGGCACGTTCATATTTTAAATATGAACATTCTAAAAAAAACATAGGCCTATCTGTGATTAATAACTTATTATACAAATTGCTGATGGTGGAAATATGACTGATGACGCCAGAAATAAAGTAATACAGTTAATGTGATGTTGGTGGTTAGCAAAAACCCTTGTAGTAATTGATGGTGTGGTGTTTTTCTCTTCAGGATTTAGCTCATTGACTTAACATCTCTTGACTAGTTCGTAGTAGGAGCTCGTTTATCACGCCAAACAAGTCAAAGAGAAATACGGTTTATAACACTCTAAAAAATTACATTTTTAAAGAGGTTGTCCTCTTCTCGCTTCAGTCGTCGGTCCTCAAACACTCATCTCTAAGCTGTCTCGTGTGAGAGGACGAGCTATACATAATGCATCTTCCCAGCTGTCTATTCATTGAAGGCGTGGGAGGATGAGTGTCTAAACACTTGAGCGGATTGGATGACCATGCACGTTCTGCACACGCGCAGCTTCAATGTAAGCGTCGTCGCTTAACTGTGTTGAAAAGTTTTATTAGTCGTAAAGAGCAAGCGTCTATCTTATGTACTTATAGACTTATCACACATTATATCTCGGTGAATCTATCCAGAGACTGGCTATATAACTAACCTTCAAGCACCTCCCAATATTATAAAACTACACTAAACAAACACTCGCATAAATGTTTGTTGACTATGAGAAAATACATAGTTTTACTCGTCTCTATTGATGACCTTCTGATTTTAGTAGATTTTGTTACTAGATTCACGGTATCGTTCGTAAGGCCCCAGAAAAAAAAACAACAGATAGTGCTGATACACACTGATATTTTATTTTCTCAACTAAAAATTGAAAATAGAACTTGCGATAAGCATACTTCCAATATTTAATAAAACCCAGAAATGATGACAAAAATCAACTGGAGACAGAACACTGAGTATCCCACTTGCCGGGCACAAAATGTAAGTAATTATGTATTTAAATCCCCCCCCCCCCCCCCGGATATAATAACTAATCTAATGTTTGATCATCCAAAACGGGACTTTCTAAGTATATAATATCCATTATATAATAAGTTTTATCTAATAAGATGTGTACAACTTTTATAAAACACTAATGTAGTTCGAAGAGTGAGTTATCATAACAAGTGTGAGCGTGTTTATATTATATTACTACCGTAAAATGTGTGGCTCGAAACGACACTGCATTATAATATATGACTGCATGAGTGGGAAGACTCTAAATACGAATTTATTTATTTATCTATTAATTATTATTTTACATTATTCTGGGAGAGTGAGCGTTGGATAGATAAGCTTGTATAATTCATATTTGCACCCCCTGGTTTTAATTACCTTATTTCGCTCTGACAACACTTGAAGAGTTCGTAAAGCCAAGCAAGTATTTACGACTGGTGGATTCGGTGCAAAACCAACCAGAAACTTGAAGTGTGCTTGAAGATAAAACTTCCCTCTGACTTCGCATCTGAGTGCTTTGGAATTTATCTTCAAATATAGCGAATTATTTGGAAAGTTTATGGCGCATGGCCTGGAATTACGTGCTCTCGAGAATCAAATGGAAGTAGACGCGTCATAAATTAAGTTATGTGATATTATATGCTGTGGAATAGTTGGGAATGTTTTACGGAACAGTATAAATAATCTGTGAGTATAATCTAGGTGAATATGGAAGTAGATGGAGTTGGATAGTTTTGAGTTTGTTTGAATATATGGTTTGGTGGAGGTGCCGGGTCCAGTGTTGGAATTATTGTTGCAACTTGTAACTTGCCAATACGATATTAAAATGAGACGTGATCAGTTATGTGACTGACTAAGTAGACTAAATTAATTAATATCGAGCCCTATTTCCAACTAAGTCGGGTAGGGGGTGGGAGGTTCCCGCCACATTCTTGGCTCCCGGGGCATATCTAAGCCGGCTAGCCATGCCTGACGCTTCTCCCACATCATCTTTTTCTTCCTCTGCATCATCGACTTCACTTCCTTCCTCTTCACTGTCTTCTTCCTCAGGGACCTCCACCAGTTTCTGACATATTTTTCGTTCTTCCCAACATCTTTTCTGGTTAATCCTTTCCCAAGCTGCATTTCTCCTTTTCAAATCCATTGCTATAACTTAAATAAACTCTAAATAAGAATTTATTTTATTTACTCATTTATTTATTTACAGTGTCTTAGGAGTTGCCATCTCAAGACTTTGTGAACGACATTTTCCACACTTAATAATTAGTTTGTGTATGCTTTTTTCATTCCATTATTAATTATTTATTTTCATGTCAATTATAACCAGCTGCTACACTCATTTTTAAAGGTGGAAGTAAGTGCCCCTACACGAGATACCTGATTTATTAGTTTATTGAATACATAATAAATACAACTGACAGAGCTCACATTGAATAACAAACACATCACAAATCATTTATCTATAGGCCTACTTTCTATTACTAATCATCGTATTGGGGGTTGCAAAGTCTACAACATTTACACTAACACTTGGTATTCATTGTTTTGGAGCTAATATTGATAAACTAAATTCGTGTTGACTCGTAGTTAATCCGTATTTATGATGCTAATTAACAATGATGCAACATTTGCTTCAAATGTACACGCTAACCAAAATACAGTAAGTTCAATTATACTACGTGGTGAGCACAGAATATCTGTCTACTCGGATCAGATTTACAACGTTGGTATTCCAGTAGAACAAGAATATGTTTCGCACCCTAAACGATGAGTTTACGAGACCTCCCAAGTCCGACTCGCAATTTGTCTCAGTCGCGCAGCTGTAGATTTATTTTACCGCAAAGGTTTTGGGAAATGGTTTTTGTCCGCCACTTCGGGCGGCCAAGCGTGATAGACATTTCCGTACCTTTCTAAATGGAAGATGTCTGCCGGGACAGCACTGTCCAAATATCAACCCCCCTTCCTTCCCCCCCCCCTCGTAGCAGAGCGAAGGTAATTTAAACTCGTTCGAAATGTAACCGTAACTCACTTACCCTTGGGAAATTTTAAGGAGGAACTATGATTAAACTTAGCGTTATTCAATCGAGAAGTAGTGGTTTAAGCAATAGTAACTGGCGTTGTAAATCCATGGTTTAAGGTTGAGTTTAATCATTGTAATGTTGCACTTTTCACAATTAATCTTAGTCTGTTGTCTAGAATGTACTTCTCCGCCGATATAAGTAAATCAAGTGTCGGCCAGAAATAGAATAACAACATCTGCACTAACTTACTTGTTACCTACCTATCTCTCTAAGATATTTAAATCAATAACGAGCTTATAAACAACAGCAATCAGCAGCTAGAGAAAACAAGGTGTAAGCACCCATCTCAATGGTTAACAAGCTCAGTATGTTTGCTACGTAAGTATCATAAACCAGATTTATGGAATTTACAAAAATCCAGAATATTATCATCCATTATTATGTGGAAAACCAAATACGTATAAAATATTTATTATGTGAACCAAGTAGTTTATACCCTATATGATTTTTGTACATTTTCTGAAAATTCGTATTGACAGTAATATTTCATTAAAAAATTGTTATTCAATACAGTTGATTAGATGAAACACTAAAAACGAAGAGTTGTATTTTTTAATAAAATCGAACATTCAGGGTGACGATAATTAAGCGACGCAAACTTGTCGCCCAGTGAACGCCATGCAACGAGTAGGTTATACAAGTGCGCTGGTCTAGAGAGAGGTGTCCTCCCTTCATCTTGACGTGTCCGGCCCTGAGGGACGTCAGTGAACGGTGATGTATGTTACAAGTCGACCCCAGCTCCGGCGGCGACGCATCACCTAGTGTGGCAGTTTAGTCGCACACTTCCTCGTGTGGCCACGTCGCCCAGTGAACGCCATGCAACGAGTAGGTTATACAAGTGCGCTGGTCTAGAGAGAGGTGTTCCTTCATCTTGCGTGTCCGGCCCTGAGGGACGTCAGTGAACGGTGATGTATGTTACAAGTCGAGCCCAGCTCCGGGGGGCGACGCATCACCGAGTGTGGCAGTTTAGTCGCACACTTCCTCGTGTGGCCACGTCGCCCAGTGAACGCCATGCAACGAGTAGGTTATACAAGTGCGCTGGTCTAGAGAGAGGTGTCCTCCCTTCATCTTGACGTGTCCGGCCCTGAGGGACGTCAGTGAACGGTGATGTATGTTACAAGTCGAGCCCAGCTCCGGGGGGCGACGCATCACCGAGTGTGGCAGTTTAGTCGCACACTTCCTCGTGTGGCCACGTCGCCCAGTGAACGCCATGCAACGAGTAGGTTATACAAGTGCGCTGGTCTAGAGAGAGGTGTCCTCCCTTCATCTTGACGTGTCCGGCCCTGAGGGACGTCAGTGAACGGTGATGTATGTTACAAGTCGAGCCCAGCTCCGGGGGCGACGCATCACCGAGTGTGGCAGTTTAGTCGCACACTTCCTCGTGTGGCCACGTCGCCCAGTGAACGCCATGCAACGAGTAGGTTATACAAGTGCGCTGGTCTAGAGAGAGGTGTTTCCCTTCATCTTGACGTGTCCGGCCCTGAGGGACGTCAGTGAACGGTGATGTATGTTACAAGTCGAGCCCAGCTCCGGGGGGCGACGCATCACCGAGTGTGGCAGTTTAGTCGCACACTTCCTCGTGTGGCCACGTCGCCCAGTGAACGCCATGCAACGAGTAGGTTATACAAGTGCGCTGGTCTAGAGAGAGGTGTCCTCCCTTCATCTTGACGTGCTGAGGAACGTCATGAACGGTGATGTATGTTACAAGTCGAGCCAGCTCCGGGGGCGACGCTCACCGAGTGTGGCAGTTTAGTCGCACACTTTCCTCGTGTGGCCACGTCGCCCAGTGAACGCCATGGAACGAGTAGGTTATACAAGTGCGCTGGTCTAGAGAGAGGTGTCCTCCCTTCATCTTGACGTGTCCGGCCCTGAGCGACCGTCAGTGAACGTGATGTATGTTACAAGTCGACCCAGCTCCGGGGGGCGACGCATCACCGAGTGTGGTTGTTTAGTCGCACACTTCCTCGTGTGGCCACGTCGCCCAGTGAACGCCATGCAACGAGTAGGTTATACAAGTGCGCTGGTCTAGAGAGAGGTGTCCTCCCTTCATCTTGACGTGTCCGGCCCTGAGGGACGTCAGTGAACGGTGATGTATGTTACAAGTCGAGCCCAGCTCCGGGGGGCGACGCATCACCGAGTGTGGCAGTTTAGTCGTCTGGCCACGCATAAAACATGACGCACTCTCCTCCCCTGGCAGCTCGTTGTTGATTTACACGATCCTGAGACGTCACGTCACGACGCTGGATTATGTTAGAATATCGAGCTGTTGTTTATCACATTGCGTGAATCACCTGTGGGCCATGAATTATGTAGCGTAAATGAACGCCAAATTTTCTGGTTCTTTAAATTAAACGTATTTAATGTAAGATGAACTTTAGTCCGTTCTTTTCTCATTCTTCAATATTCAGACAGTTTCGCCTCATCTTAACACTGAGCACTAAGTTATTTATTTACTCTGTGTTCTAGTAGGACCGTCTTGTATTATGTTGATAAAATCTCGGCTGGTATTCGAATGTCGCTAGCTTTCCAACCTGTGACATACCATAGCTTCCATCGGAATACTAGTAGGTGGACGCCATTATTAACGTTAACTATAAATTAAACCTTTAATAAATTTATTGTGACACTTCAGTCCCGCTTACTTGTGTGTACTGATTGGTTGTGAATCAATGGTGCCTACTTTTACATAGAGCAAATTTTTTTATGCTTTATGTTCACCTTCACAGTCTTTTTAGACGGGAGGCAATTCGTCTCGCTATTAATTCTAGCTATGGCGGCCACTTTAAATGGTTCTAAAAATGAATACTTGAGGATGAAGTACACGCATTAAAAAAATTGGACTCTTTAAAAATCCACATTGGTACTAATGGTGTAATTGGAACTCCGCGTACACATTGCGTGTTTCAAGGTTTGTGTATGTAACTACTTTTGCACAATAAAAATTAAATCTGATAAGTATCTCTTCATTTCCTATTAGCTCATACAGTACAACGTGTATCTTCATACAATTTGTAAATTATAATATCGTGGCTCGAGTTTTATATATAAAAAAAAACTGTTCGTGTATGATCGGTTTTCAATTTCCTTCATTAACCTGAGTAAGACGATTTTGTTATCTCAACGTTGTATTACTTTTAATAGTCTCAACATTTTATCAGTCTCATTGTATTACTTATAATAGTCTCAACATTTTATCAGTCACATTGTATTAGGTCTGTCTTGTATTATACGTGTAAATATGCGCTGTGTGGTGATACGAAGAGGAAACTTCGATCTCGGCGAGGTATCCAGCTATCTCGCTGTTTCCGAGCTCACACGAGAACATGCACCTTCAGATTCTACGGGAGCAGATTGAAGCTTCTCAGAGATGTCATGCACAGCACAGGACACGTAACCAGCTTTAGGAGCTGCATTGAGCAGCGTGATAACCACCAAGTATTTAGCAACATTTTGTCCTGAGCTTTCGCGATCCGTGGCGTATTAACTTCTATTCCACACGGTTAATTGATTGTGGTGATTTTCACTTTGCTGACTAATTTATGCTTTGGGTCACTGCAGCTGGATTATTAAAAGTAAATTATGTTCTCAATTTAAGTCAAGAAACTCTCTGTTTGCTCGGCAGTGTAATGCTTCTTCTGTTTGTTTTTTATTATAACAAATTTTGACATTTTTATTGATTTATTAGTTACGTTAAACGTCCATATTTAAAAAAGAATCTATAGTTTTCCGAAACGTTGCAAATGAAGTGTTTACTACTTATTTATCTCCGTGATTGTTTTGTAAAACTAGTTCAATAAATAATTAATAAATATTATCTTAGTCTAATCTAAATAGGAAGTACAGTCAGGGTTATATATAAATCAAGAGGTCTGAAAGATACCTCTTTCACCGACATCTCGTGGTCAACTCTTGGTGTCATTATTTATATCGCCCTGTGAACTGCATTGTCGACGTAATATAAGACACATGGCTGATAATAGTCAAAGGAACATTCTGTATTCACCAGGGAAACTATCAACCCTAGAAGAAATATATCCTGGAACGTAAAGAGAGCATTATATATCGATCCCTTGGCCTAGGCATAGCATTAAGATTATTCCTTAGTTCTTATATTTGCCTTAGTTTCTAGTTCATTTCGAATAATTCTACCTTAGCTGTCAAGTCTTATTTGCAAACCACCAAAGTTTGTTTTATGCTTTTGTTTGAGAAAATTGTATTTTTCTTCTGACTGCCTTCTAGATATTGACTATTTTGTTGACCAAGAGTCTTTCAAAGCCTCCTAAATAATATTAATAACATCAAATAGTCTAGGGAACTTCCATCGATCGATAATGTAGTTCACAGGGCAATATAAATAATGGCACCAAGAGTTATATATGTATGTATATACATGTTTTGGGTTGTGGATGTAGTATACATACATACATACATACATACATTAATTAATTAATTAATTATTGAATACACAAAATCGTATTTAGCGCCGTCCTCCTCGATATGCCTTGCCACTGCGTCGCAGACCGGAGCGGATAAAGTAACACGTACTTTGTAACCAGTCGCAGATCACTAGTAAAAGGTGTTACCTTTAGGGTAGGTTGTTTAGGTGTTAGGTTATGTGTAGTGTGCTGCAAGTAAAACAATCGCTGCCACACATGTGTTTTTAACATACTATGAGTTTCTAGTACTTTCACATAACGGCGAATTGTGAGTTTATGTCCCAGCCGAAAAACAAACAATCTAGCTGATATTGACAAGACCCCCTTTCATTCAGCCGACTTTGGAGCCTTTTCTTTCGTTACCTTATTAAGAAGTAGTCTAGACGATGGTGCCCGGAGGCGAAATGACTCCGGGGGTCAAAAGTGAAAAACCCCCTCCTCTGTCGCTGTAGTAAACTCATTTGCCACACAAAGACCCATGTAAGCCAGGCTGCTCACTCAGCCAAACGGGCGAGCTAAATGAAAATCGGAACCGAGTGTTTGTATGTGTAGCACGATGTTTCATAAATAATTGGATGAGTGCACGTAGCGGACGTAGGTTTACCACTTGATTGGAGTGGCCCTCGTGCCGTTTGTGCTTTTATTTGTTCCATTTCCGACACATCCGTATTGGTTTAAAGGATTTTGTGTACCGTACATGGAAAAAGTAATCAACTGTATGTAAGTTTTTTTTAAATCGTGGACTTTTTTCCGTGGGAACAAATCAATGCAGTAGGCCTACAATCAAAACGACTGTATCACAGTATCTCGTCCTCGATTCTTAACCATACTTTTGACATTCGTCTCATCAATGATATTTTAACGTCTATAGTAGGCTAGATGATCAGTCATTAGTCCAATGGCGTGACAATTTGAAGCTATCTTGAATTGGTCAGTTTGCATGTTAAAGTATATGGGAGCGATTTGTAGCCCAAATATTTTTCAAGATGGCTGTCAGGTTGACAGGTGAGCATATTAGCCATTAACACCAAATGATTACTAAATTCCCTTATGAAATAACTTCTTATTGTTTCTGTTTGTGCATTCCCATGCTGCACAAGCTAAAATCATATCAAAACAATCCAGAAAAACACTTAATCGCATCTATAAAACATAATGTAAAGCATAAATTGAAACGCCAAATCGCCATCTTGAATAGGTCAGATTGACGCTTCAATTTGCTACACTCGCGCCTGTGCGCACGTATTTGAGACTGGAGATCAAGCCTACTATAGATGTTAAATATCATACATTGTTCTTCATAGGCGTATACTTTTTAGTCCTGCATCCCTCCATTCTGCTCAGTGAAACCTTCCTTCTGTTTATAGCTCTTTAGTTCCTAGCATCAACATCCCCATTAAATATTCTGAGTCATCCGCTCCTCGGAAATCCGTCTGAAACATAAACATTTGTCCAAATAATCTTACTCGTCTCTTGTGAGATTTATTTTAAATTTCCCGCCTTCCGGACTCCGGAAGTGTCAGCAATATCTGACAGGACGTCATCCAGGTCTGTAAACACGAAGGGGATTCTAACCGGAAACGAAAAGATCGAAATAAAACAAGATCGAGTTTTACTTTGGGAGTTTATAGAGGTTCGTGTTGGCGGGCGCCATTTTGTTTTCCTCACGCGACCATGGGCGTGTTGGTGTAGGGGTCGGGCAAGGTCGCCAGTCAAGGTCAAGTCTCTAGCGTTTAGCGTCGTCTCACCTCAGGTTTCACCACGCTTAGAATAATATTCTTCGTAGTGGAACATATTATGAACTTATCTGTACTCCGTACTGTAATATAAAGAACTTTTCTTTTCTTTTGCTACACACTGTATGTGATTTCACTTTTCTGTATATAGTATCCAAAACAAATTTCCTATTTTTACCAATTTTCGGTTTGTAGAATTAAAATCTATTTTTAATAATAGTTTGATCGATACAATTTGATCATAATAGTAGATATGCCTATAATATGTTATTATTATTGAACTCAATATATACCTCCTTACAGTACAATACGGTTTTCATCGATTCAATTATATTCATTCTATTTGAACACTGGCTTGGTAAATTCTGTTACGCCAAACTAGTTTCCTCCGTGGCTAGTAATAAGATTCAACTGGTCGAGCAATGTGGAGTAATTGGATGAAACTTGAAACTCATGACGCCGTATTACGAGATTAATTGATTTTGGATTAGAGTGGCGAACGCTCGTATTAAATACCATACGCTAACTATCCATCAGAACTTACACCATACAAGAATTCTATATAATACTTCATTGATATCAATGATAAGAATGATAATACCATCAAACAATATAAAACATTATTTAAATATAAATTACAATTCGTTACTTACACCATACAATGAGTTTTGGCCGTGCTTAATCGGTTATAAATCCCTCTGTCTACATTTCCATCCAGCTTTGGCTTCGTTAGTGCGCTTTCTCCCTATTAAACTTTAGAATTACACCATAAAACAAAAGAAAGTCAGGCCTTGTCTAGACGAACCTTGCGGTTCTAATGACGTCACTTTGCTCCTTAGGCCACTCCAATTAAGACTTGCCTGTGACGTCATAACTACTAGAGCGGACCTCTCGGCAGACACTGCGAACTACTTTCACAAACAACGAGAAGAATTTACACCAATGTAAGAGAACAAAAACATTGGGAATTGTATTTATTTGTTCCAGTTGGTAAAACAAAATAATGTTGCTTCTTGCCGCAGTCTTCATAGTTAAATGGGTCACTACTACAATGGTTTGGAACGAGGAACATAATTGAAGTTCAAGATGGCCTCTCCGACAAAATAATAATGCAATCCACAAGTATTTATCTCTTCCCCGTTATCTCTTTATCTCTTGTAAATTATCGTCTGCCCTAATCATTAGTAAAATCTGATTTGCAAAGGACACCACTAAGATTGCATAAATTCACACAGAATAATAAACAGAAATTAAACTAATTTCAAAACAATAATATTACTGTAAAATAAAGCAATATTTTTGAAAAAAGAAAATCAGTTTTGTAACTGAGTGGGTATAGACTCTAAATACGAACTTATTTTATGTCTGGTT
The DNA here is from genome assembly GCA_024449915.1 of Sweltsa coloradensis. Classification (NCBI taxonomy): domain Eukaryota; kingdom Metazoa; phylum Arthropoda; class Insecta; order Plecoptera; family Chloroperlidae; genus Sweltsa; species Sweltsa coloradensis. The sequence goes on along the minus strand of JAMZAV010000419.1, from coordinate 54,576 downwards.
CATAACTTACAAATTAATCTTCTTGACCACTCACTCTTTCACCAAATGGAGATGCTCTTCCAACTCCAACACACTTTAGCCGATCGATGCATGCCAAAATAGCTTTTATGCTCCCATGAGTGCCACTACAAATTATATTGCAATATGGCAAATATTAACTATCTCTTCATAACATCCATTCCACGTTAATCGTAATCGGTTATTGTATCACGTCGATTCAGATGAACAGTTTTGTTTGTCCTGCCCAACTTATTTTGAATAATGTATAATAATATGTTCATTGTATTGTCTTTTAATACGAAACTGTACGAGAGATATGAATGAATGTGGTGCGGTAGTGTTTAAACTCCAATAATTCCCATTGGTAATTAGTCTAATTAATATTGTTTATTCTTATGAACAATAAATGTTATGCCTATATAAAAACCACGCTTCAAATAATTAATCGATAATCTATTATTAGATGGAAAGCAAGACCTCATTCGCATGAATTGAGCAATTCAATTAAATTCAATTTAATAGCATTCATTTGATTAGTACATTGTTCAGAAAATTCATAAACACTAATAAAGGAGGCTTCATCAAACCCTCTTATCAATATAAAGTTTGGGATATTATTACCAACCCATCAATAATATAATAATAATAATAATAATAATAATAATAATAATAATAATAATAATAATAATAATAATAATAATAATGTCTTTATTTCTCTTGAAGAAAAAGGCGAATTTAAGCCAAAATGGCTTCTCTTACAATTGACCCTAACTAAATGTCAAATCGCAGGTTGCTCCATCTAGCATGCCTAACATAAAAAATCATGAAGTTGGGTCTACCTACGTATCTCAGATTAAAACTTCCCCTCAGGAAAGCATCACATTCTCGAAATCTTAGAAACATAAATGAAATATCCATATTCCCTCACCTGAGCAGCGGTTTCAAGAAATCGTTTACCTACAACGCTGCACACACATACAATAACATAAAAATTGACACAAATCTTTCTCAACCACAATTTAAACTGACAAGATAAATTGGAGATTGTTCGAAAAATACTGTTCTTAAAACGTATTATACAAATGTAGAATCTGACCGAAAATAACAACAGGAACATATATTCATCTACAACAAGAGAATAATAATGTGTGTAGTACGTTTTCAGACAACTGTGACTTATTGACAAAAAATAAAATTGTCAAGAGAATATTATTATTATTCTCCAAAAGAAAATAATATTCTCTTGACAATTTTCTTGAAAAGAAAAGAAAAAAAAATTGAAAAAAGAAAATTGTCAAGAGAATATTATTATTATTCCCCAAAAGAGAATTATATTCTCTTGACAATTTTATTTTTTGTCAATAAGTTGCACAGTTGTCTGAAAACGTACTACACACATTATTATTCTCTTGTTGTAGATGAATATATGTTTCTGTTGTTATTTTCTGTCAGATTCTACATTTTGTTTAATACGTTTTAAGAACAGTATTTTTCTAATAATCTCCAATTTATCTGTATATTATTGATGGGTTGGTAATAATATCCCAAATTATCTAATTCAGTTTTTCAATTAGGACGAAATTCAATTTTCCAATCAGGTTCTCTCTCGTTTTCCTTGCTCTCTCTTTGGATGCTTATATTTCGTGATTCGTTTGTTTCAAATTATCAGCCTAATTTTTATTAGTCAAATGAATGCAATTTGTTTCGTTTAAAAGTCGTTTTATTATTCAATTTGGCGTTTTTGTATTATATTTCGTCTAAAGTTTAATATAATGAGAGGTATCGTCCTGCTGAATCTTTTTTTCATAACTTGTAAATTGATTAATACATACCAGCATAGATAAATAAACCATTTGATTTGAGTCAAATGCATCTTGAAACTGATGAATGCTTCAAATATTGAATCATATGTTAGTTCTTTCTTTACAAAAGACGTAGAAAGAAACTGAATTCTATTCCGACATTTCTTGCCATTCTCGACATTGTCTGGCTGCACCCATGCAAGTATTTCATTGTTGTCGAAGCTTTGCGTTCATCTGGCATTACGTTGTATAGTCTCAAAGAGTCAAAGGCCATCTTGACCGTAATACTTTCTATTTTATTTTCCTTGCAACTCGCTAGCGTAAATTTATGTGTTTATATTGTGAGCGCGAGTAAACTGAAACAGCTTTGAAACTGGCGACTCGGAAAAAGAAAAGGTCGAACGGTTTGTTATAGTGGATAGAGGATACTTGGTCAGTCATTGCTTCGTGAATTTTATATGAGATGTTTCTACAGAAGGGGTTTTGAACGTATTGGAGTAGCCGAGTTAGCCAATAACCATGCATGAGCTGGAGTTTATTAATTTACAGGTTTTGAGCATCGTTTCAGTTTTATTGTGAGAATTGCTAGTTTATCTTATGTCCATAGAATATTGTCGTCTATTTTTTTGCAATTTGAATGTAATGAGGATTCCACTGTAGATTGTAAAATACAGCAGCAGCTTGTAAATAACTGCTATCGAAAGATGCGCACCATCCTGGCTTATTCAAAATGGCTGTTTATTATGTTTTTGTGTCGTATATATGTTGTTCAAAGCCACGTCGTTGAGAATATTACGAGTGCACGCAATGACGGCTTGCTTGCTCTACTAGGCACCGTGTTGTTGTACCATGGTGCCAGTGTTCTTGTTGCTAGTTAATCCTGTTTCCGAGGACTTCACTTACTATACGCCACATGTTTTCATTATTCTTGGCTTAAGTTCGCTCACTGACCTTGGGAAAACCTTGTTCCTCCCCACATTAAGTTGTTACAGTTGCGTATTTGTGTTCGTATACACACCAGTTACCAGTTAGAAGTTAGTTAGTATAAAGAGCTTATTCGGACCCATAATTATGTAGCAATTGTATTATTATTTAGACGAACACAACGTAGTTCACACTATTTATTGCTCACATTTCCCAAGAGGACTTTAGAATTTATCAGTATATAAACAAGTACTAGTTTGTTCGAAAATACTCATGGATCTAACTGTATATGAAGATATTACCATTCTGATGACACAATGCAACTACGCCTGAGTATTACGCGTTTGATTTTGATTTTGATTTTCCCCGGTCCCAATTGCCCGGTTTTGGTTATATGAGGTACATCTGAGTGTGGCCCAAGTTTCAAAGTTCTAAGATGAACCGTTTTCTCATAGCGTATTATTCATAAGAGTACGGAATTACCTACTGTTGATAATTTTGATTTTCTCCGGTACCCGTTACCCAATTTTGCTTTCCATATTCAAAAGTGATAAAGACTGAGAGATTTCAAAATGTATTCCACGTTTGAAACATCTCAGTTGTAGCGTTTTCTTTGAATGATTCATTTCTTAAAGTTCAGATATGTTTTTTGTCATTTTTGGGCCCATGGTCATCCCCAAATTTAGCCCCTTGTGTTTTGGACGCAAGATATTTATAATGGTAAATAGCATGTTTAATTTCAAGTTTGTACAAATTACCACGCCTTGGTAATTACGCGTTTTGATTATCATCCAAATTTTGATTTTCTCCGGTCCCTGTTACCCGATTTTGGTTTTGAAAGCAAAAGTCACTGCGTCTGAAGTACATCTACGTGTGGTCCAAGTTTCATAGTTCTAGATTTACCGTTTTCTCTGTAGGCTAAATTAATCTCCGCGGAGAACTCCTAGCCAGCCAGCCAGCCACCAGCCAGCCGAAAGGAATTTGACGATGTTGAGAGCCTTTTTTAACACAGAACGAGTTGTCGGATCGAGTTGATTTTTTTTTGTATGTCATGGACCACATACCAGGTCATATACCGAGTTTCAAGATTGTAACTCTTTCGGGGCGGCGTGTGCAGATAGCTGAAAACCCCCTAACTCTGGTAGCTGTATATAGGGCTGGAGTTCGTGTCGCCTAAGCAGTCGCATGCGCTTGTCTGCCGGGCGACGACCGTCGCCACATAACATAACACATAACAGAAACATATTATGTTTTTATTTTCTGTCAGATTGTTTTAAGAACAGTATTTTTCTAATAATCTCCAATTTATCTGTATATTATTGATGGGTTGGTAATAATATCCCAAATTATCTAATTCAGTTTTCAATTACGACGAAATTCAATCTTCCAATCAGGTTCTCTCTCGTTTCTTAGTTCCCTCTTTGAACGCTTATATTTCGTGATTCGTTTGTTTCAAATTGTCAGCCCTAATTTTTATTAGTCTTAAATGAATGCAATAAGTTTCGTTTAAAAGTCGTTTTATTATTCTAAATAGCGTTTTTGTATCATGTTTAAAGTTTAATATAATGAGAGGTATCGTCCTGCTGAATCTATTTTCCTAACTTGTAAATTGTATTATGCCCAATGTCTGTGTCTCGATAACTTTATGTTGAACAAAGCGAGCGAACAAGTAATGTATATCATTAATACATACCAGCACAGATAAGTAAATAATTTAATTTGAGTCAAATGTATCGGTTAATGCTACAAAATATTGAATCATAATTATGTTAGTTCTTTCTTTACAAAAGACGTAGAAAGAAACTGAATTCTATTCCGACATTTCTTGCCATTCTCGACATTGTCTGGCTGCACCCATGCGAGTATTTCATTGTTGTCGAAGCTTTGCGTTCATCTGGCATTACGCTGTATAGTCTCAAAGAGTCAAAGGCCATCTTGACCGTAATACTTTCTATTTTATTTTCCTTGCAACTCGCTAGCGTAAACGTATGTGTTTATATTGTGAGCGCGAGTAAACTGAAACAGCTTTGAAACTGGCGACTCGGAAAAAGAAAAGGTCGAACGGTTTGTTATAGTGGATAGAGGATACTTGGTCAGTCATTGCTTCGTGAATTTTATATGAGATGTTTCTACAGAAGGGGTTTTGAACGTATTGGAGTAGCCGAGTTAGCCAATAACCATGTATGAGCTGGAGGTTTATTAATTTACAGGTTTTGAGCATCGTTTCAGTTTTATTGTGAGAATTGCTAGTTTATCTTATGTCCATAGAATATTGTCGTTTATTTTTTTTGCAATTTGAATGAAATGAGGATTCCACTGTAGATTGTAAAATACAGCAGCAGCTTGTAAATAACTGCTATCGAAAGATGCGCACCATCCTGGCTTATTCAAAATGGCTGTTTATTATGTTTTTGTGTCGTATATATGTTGTTCAAAGCCACGTCGTTGAGAATATTACGAGTGCACGCAATGACGGCTTGCTTGCTCTACTAGGCACCGTGTTGTTGTACCATGGTGCCAGTGTTTCTTGTTGCTAGTTAATCCTGTTTCCGAGGACCTCACTTACTATACGCCACATGTTTTCATTATTCTTGGCTTAAGCTCGCTCACTGACCATTGGGAAAACCTTGTTCCTCCCCCTACATTAAGTTGTTACAGATGCGTATTTGTGTTCGTATACACACCAGTTACCAGTTAGAAGTTAGTTAGTACTAGAAGAGCTTTATTCGGGACCCCAGTAAATTGATGTGAGCAATTGTATTATATTATTTAAACGAATCACACACGTAGTTCTACACTATTTATTGCTCACATTTCCCAAAGAGGGACTTTAGAATTTTATCACGTATATAAACTAAAGTATCTAGTTTGTGCCTATCCGAAAATACTCATGGGATCCAACGTGTAATATTGAAGATATATACCGATATCTCGATGAACACAATGCAACTTTCAAGAAGTATGTAACGACGGAAATTATTTGCAATTATATTGAAGCATACGAAACAAAATATTAAATATAACTTGGTTGGCAGGAAACCTGCCGATAGGCACCAATCTCAATCTGTGTACTGCTCATCTCTTTCCCAGGAGTTTCCAACATATTTGTTTACCCACACGGAAGAACGTAATCTTCCCTTAGTCTAACAGACGTATCATCCGCAATCTGAGCTAACTGCAGAGTGCAGTTTAGTAAACACGCCGAGAGTGAACCTGAGAGGGGTAATATTGCGGGGAGCGAGAGGGAATTATATGTTGGCCCCGTGTTGGCCCCACAGCGCCCGACAACATATTGCCTGCGAGTCAAGTCAACATTCATCGGGTCACGGAATGCCCCCCCCCCCTCCAAACACCTGCACCCTCTCTTCTTACACAGAAACCAATCAATGGTGGCTTACTTAGGGCCTCACACAGGACTCTTTGAAAGCCTTGTTGGCGGGTTTCGTCTCACTCCGCGTAGAAACAAACACGCTTGGAACTGGAAAAAAGTGAAGATTTTTCACTATCTCAACATTGTGGTATAGTGCAAGAGCTCATCTACTTTTAATTAAAAGTGACATGTGCCCAAGCCTTGATTTACATGGAAATAACACATATGAACTTGCGAGATCGTGAGATGTTCGGAATGTTTTCGAGAGCATAAAATACATTCCCTCTGTCCATCAGCGTCCTGTAAGAATTTAAAAAATTCAAAATGAATTAAAAAACTCCATTTTATAACATTGTTTATGTTTTCATTAATGATTTAGGTTTAAAACCTTTTCAATACCTATATTAATACGTATATTCTTTAATAGTTTATTTGTGCATAGATAAAAATCATTTCTTACCCCAACACCAAACACCCTTGCCAAAGCAAAACCTATATTTGATTACCTTTTTTAATTATCCGGGTAAAAATGAAACATATTCCGTATTTTGTGTCATATCTTGTTGATTGATGCCGTCAGCGATGTAAGTATCTAAATGTAAGCAGTATTCTCGTTTAGTTTACGTGTTGTTTTAAGCCAACAGCATCAGTGAAAAGCTACACACATTATGCACTCGTCCGCACCGGCCGCGGTATAATTAAGGCCGGCTAAACTACCGCATCGATCAATTATTCAAATGAGTCCGCCTACTATAATCACATTGCGACGGAACAAAATAAATACATTTCTCTAGAACATGGTGTATGAATAGATTAAGCGTACACGTGCGGTGAACACTTGTCTTCTACATTCATTGTATGAATATGTAGATTGTTGGAGCGTAGCGAGCGAAGCGAAGATTCCATTTCACTACACTGGAGAAAAAAAACCGTAATGTTTTTTTTGTCTGTCTGTCTGTTAACACGATTCTGGCTAAACCGATACTCCGATTGCGATGAAATTTTATGGAGGCCTTCGAAATCTCTGAACTTAAAACTGCCACGTTTTTTAGCGCAATCGGAAAATTATTTCTCACGAAAATCGCAATTTTACGATTTTTTTCAATTTTTTTTAAATTTCTTCGGCTTATAACACCTACATGCTTTATCCGATTGTAATGATTTTTTCATAGAACCTTAATTTTATGAATTCATATATTCGTGTGAAATTTGAGCGCAATCGAAAAATTATTTTTCGTGATAATCGCAATTTTACGATTTTTTTTCGATTTTTTAAGTTTCTTCGACATAACACCTACATGTTTTTGAGCGTAATTAAAAAATTATTTCTCATGAAAATCTCTATTTTACGCTTTTTTCGTTTTAAAAAGTTATGTTCATCTAACAACGCGGCGGGACTTAAGCGTTTTACTAGTTAAGTTTAATTATACAATCTAAGTTAATTGGATATCGTTTAATTCGCTAGCTAAAGTAATTTCTAATATGTGAATGTGATCGAGATTGCACAGTGTCTCATGCCACGCTAATTAATATTATTAAAATATTGAAACAATTTTGAATTGGTCAGGTTTAAGATAATGATTTTTAGGACTATTCACTTCTCAAAATAAATCTAAGATTACGATATTTCAAAGGTTTATCAACCTCCTTCATCAGGCTTTTACTGACAGTTGAAAAAACTGACAACAGAATGGGCTTTAAAACAAACACTGCCATTTAAGCAAAACAAAGTGCACTAAGTTACATAATGTGCAGTTGTTATTAAAAATCATTAAAATAAATTATAAAATTCACAAAACTCAAAGCAGAAATACATTATAGCTGATTAGTAACAAAAACTTTCCAAATTCCAGGAAAATCAATGCTAGGCGCACTTATTCATTATTAGTAACATACATCAATGCAGCCTCTTTAAGTTTACGTTCATGTGGATTGGCTTCATGAAGGATGATGGATGAGTTGTTCCAATCCACATAATGGTGATTCTCATAAACATGCTCTGCTAATCTAGAGGAACATACTCTATGCTGCGTAACGTTGCTCTTATGCTCATTCAACCAACCTCAAGAGGTATCTATGGTCTCTCCAAAGTACGCGGCACCACATTGACAAGGTATTGAGTACACAGCATTCGTGGACAATTGGGATTCGTTCTTGTGTTTAGTAACTGTTTTAATATACTTCTTAGGGTACTAGGTGATTTAAAAACAGAACGAATCCCAAAAGGAGATAGAAGACATCCGATTTTTTCGGACAAATTCTGATAGTAATCAAGAACTACTGTTTTCAGAATTTGCGGTGGAACGGGAGCTTGACTGTTATCTTGCAACACAACAGCTGTTGCAACAGATTTCATCACTTTCTGGAATACTTCACTTGGATAACTTTTTTTCACAAATGCATCGTTGAGGTACGAAAGTTTTTGGTACAACAAGATGTCTGATGAACAATTATAAGCCGCTCGAACTGCCAAACATCTCATCACAACTGGGTAATTTGAATCAGCCCTCACATACTGATCAGTGTGTGTCGGTTTCAACTGTCGTTAAAAACCTGATGAAGGAGGTTGACCTTCGAAATATCGTTATCTTTGTTTTATTTTGAGTTGTTAATAGTCCTAAAAATCATGATCTTTTAATATTATTATGATAATTGATTAATATCTTGAAATGCTGTATTACTTTTTTAGATTTTATATACATTGTCTGGTTATTATATTCGTTACAAACGAATATCAAAATACTAATAATTGTTGTAGAAAACATTAATTACTCAATTAAGAAGCGATTTCTAATTAAAACAAAAAGTCCACGAAATGTGCGACTATATATTGTGTAGTTTCGCTGAGCTTTGAAGTACCGAGTAGATGAGGCCACTCCTCGTCTAGAGGACTTAGGTCCAAGTGGAAGTAGTTTTTTGCCAGCGATAAATAATTCCCAAGACGTAAGCAATAAAACAAGAAATCGACGTTCGAAATACATCTACATCATTAAATTCCGGATTTCTCTTCTGACAATTTGTTCTTTACTCTTCCCACTTAACAGGATGAATTGTCCACAAAAGTTTTATATCTCTCCTCTTATCTGAACTGCTGTGTGTGAACTAAATCGAGTGATATGTTGTTTTGTTTGTTCTTTAGGGTCTACTTTTTACAGCATTATTGTCAATAAGTTTTTTACATCCAATGTCGAACACGGATTTATCCTAGACTGCATTTGTTGATTTAATTTTCCCACAAACGATTTTTTATTGTGTTATTAAAGAGTTTGTATCCACTTAAAAGGTTTTGAATATTAAAATATAGTTTACCTCACAAAGTTGTAAGTAAAATAATACTTGAACGGACGAATACATTTCGGTACAGCAATTTAAACTTTTATCAGGACAATTTTTTTTCCATTTTTACACTTATTTTGGAGCTTGCATTGTTCATTCAATAACCTCAGTGTAATTGCTTGTTCGTTCACGCTTTCCCCAAACCCATATCACTACTTATGTTCCCCACCTTTTCACCCAACTCGGTAAGTCTTTAATCCATCACTGTCATAATGGACTTGAAACAAATTGACGTATGTAAAACCCAGTGAACTCATTGGGTGAGCCCGTCGTACCCTCTGATGCGGTCAATACGGGCGAGCAAACATTTGGCCAATACAATATGTGCGTTTAATATTTATTTTACTTGGAAACGCTAAAGTCCGCGCGTTGATCATGTCTTTAAATTTGTCAGTTGAGTGGATATATTACTTTCGCAAGTGCTTTGTTTTTGCCTAAGCATTGTAGGTATAGTGTAAAGTTTCATATGTACCTGTCAATTTGTTACTATTTCCGTTATAAACTTATATTAAAAGCTGTATTTCTATGGATTCTGGCTAACTTTTTCACCTTTTTACTTGTCTCTAAAGGTACTAATCAGATTACCTTATTGTTCATTCTTAAGGTTACTTTTTTATCCAACCTGTTTGGTCCAATGTCAACACGAATTGCAACTGCATATTATAATCCACAAAACATTTAATACGTTATTTAAAAGCTTTAATTTCTATGAATTGCTAAATTTTAACCTTTCATTTCAAAAGGTACTTCATTACCATAACTTAATGTCATACGTAAATTAACTTTAGCCCCACCATTTTGTCATTTTGGCCTTAATGTCTTGAAATATGCACTAAATCGAAAAAAATTCGTCAATAATCATGTGAAATTACTTTTCTCGATGTCCCAAACACAACTACCCCTAGTTCGGATTTCGAAGGCCTGTCAATTTCACACACAGATCGGATATTGCCATTCCTGGTAGAAGGTTAAAAACAACTGAAAAAAAAAAAACCAAGAAACAATGAAACAAAAAACCACACCCGAGCGTATTTTGGGGGTCAGTGAAATTGGATAAGTATTGCTTCGACTATCCAATTATATCTTCTTACTATCTTCAAGGAAATTGCATAAGGAAAAAACTGCTCCGTAAATGATCATGGTACATAAAATATATGCATTTGTATTTTATGGCCTGGAATATGATAAATGCATCTATAGGAAATACTGCGCGAATTGTTTTGGTACATACATGCCAACTCTAATCAATTCTCATTCGGGATATGGATTGTTTCATTGTCCCACCATCACTTTCAGTGAAATGACAAGGAAATTAAGAAACATAAACTACACCGAAAATGTACATGATTGATATAAAATGTAATTTTAATTTCTTCGTCTCGAATACGATGAATGCATCTAGACAAAATGTTACAGTTGTGTTTAAGGAATATATTGAATTTTCGGCAAGACGTCCACTTTTTGGGCATGTTAAATCGAAACAAATAAGGTTAATGCATATTGTAGCAAGTTCATGATCAAGTGAGATAAAAGCATGATACTCTTCCCTATATTTTGTTGATTTATTTTGTGTGAGAAATATGTTAAAACAATTGCATTGCAACCACTTAACCCCTTGGGCTAGGGGCAACCGAGAAGTGCATTAGAACAAGTACGTGATTACTATAACGAGACTTTTCGTAACTACTAGTTGAACTAGTACACAGGAGGATTCAAACTATACACTATTATTATTGTCATCACAGAGGTCTTCCATCTGCTAGGGCGTGCCTAGTTATCTTTCAGAGGCCACACCCTGAGTCTAATGAGAAGTTCCAAGCACTTATGTTTAGTTAACGCGGTGTTTTTGTTAAGCTGCTTCTTCGACCAAGTTGCTTCTTCAACCAAGTTGCTCAAACTTACGATTATGTCCGCAGTGTTTTCTTAGCGGTGTAATTCGGCTTCTGCAGTGAGGGTATTAATTATTTAAGCTAGAGACGAGCCGGCACGGCATCCATTATGCCAGAATATCCACTTACCTCGAGCTTATGTCAACCGAGTAATTTACGTCTTTGTTAATTTATCTTTAGATAATATGACAGACGGGTGAGGAATTATCCCAACTTGAGAAGACTTATTAAGAAACGTTCATCAATTTGATTTAAATTGGCATCTAGAGATAACCGGATTGTTCTTTAATCGTGTTAATTGCTTTTCAAATCTATTCTTCAAAATTCAAGATACGTTTCAATATTAATTCCAGAGTATATAAGCATCTTTTCGCGTTGCGAACCGGTAAACAATGCATTCGTGCTTTTGTTTATTTATTAATTCAATTTTGTTTATTCTCAATTCATTATCTAGGTGCCCGTTAGGGCGCCGCAGCCAAGCCGCGGTGCGCTACACACTCAAGCATCTAGGTGCCCGTTAGGGCGCCGCAGCCAAGCCGCGGTGCGCTACACACTCAAGCACCTTATACACCAAGCAGAGTTGGGGTGATTTCGAGGTGTTACCCAGCCGTCATGTAACGTGATGTGAACTTGAAAACTATCACAATCGAGGGGATTTAGGTACCTGACAACACATGCCAAATTTTATTGGGGTACGACCATTCCTTCTTGGTGAAAAAATGGCTTGAAACATGCTCAAAATCACTTTAAGGATGTTAGCTACTCCTACTGCTACTACTGCTACTTACATCTAATACGTCGGCCCGCGATTCTGACCAGACGGGTGGGGCTACAATGTTCATATTTTACATGGACATTAAGGTTATAGAATGATAGTCTCTTTTGAAAAAAAAAGTTGAAAAAGTTTGTTGGAAGGCTTCCAAATAAAGGTTTTAAAATAAGCCTTAAACACTTGGCATATAATCAACAAGTAACCATAGTTACTTGACACTTGTTGACGGTATAAGCAGAGTTAGGCGGGAAAGTGCGATACGTAAACAAATGGCGGACATTTAAAATTTTTCTTCTTTGTATGGAACGAGAAAAGGTGTCATTATACTCTCATAAAACAAATCAGAAACCGTCCCTGGCCTAGGCCCAGATGTAGAAAATTATTTATAATACAACAGTGTAGGTCTAAAGTTCCATTAGGCTATAGGACTAGATAAATAAATACTTACACTACATGTTTGACAAGCCCTAGGCCTTTCTTAGCCAACCCTAGGCCAGCACTTCCTTGTTTTGACACACTTCCCGCACAAATAACTAGTTTTGATTACTACAAGCCTAATGCAGATAAACAATGGTATGATAGTCCTAGGCTATTCCAAAATTTACGGCAATAATAAGCTTTTTCTTTACTTTTAATAACCTCACGCAATCTCCTGTCACTTTTAATAAAAATGTAAAACAAAAGATGGTGAAAATTTTCAATATTCTTCTGATTATCTGATGATTTACATGGCTGTGGGTCAAGGCCGTCTAGATATATCGCTTCCCTCGTGTGGGTGCAGTGAAATAGGTGTAAAATTACATTAGTTGTGCGTTTGTTGTTACATGGGAAAGTTTTAATAGGATGTGAGTTGCCTAGACTTAACCAGTCCTTATACCGTCGTTATACCATGGTTATACCACCTATACCCAGGATGTACATGAATCCGGGCCTAGATATTTTACACCCTATTGTTATTGCTAATACCATAAAAATTAAATCAACTTTGATAAAAATATTATATTTTAACAAATAATTTTGTAATGGAACTTGAAAAAGTAATAAGATCACACACATAACAAAAACTTGTAGAAATACAGCCAAACCTTACACACTCAAAAGGAATGAGATCTAAAAAAAGGGCCAAGCTCATCTACCCTTCCACATTTGCGCATTCTTAATTCATAAACGTACAGTGTCCCATAACAGCATCCTCGAAAAGCTTGGCAAAATAGAATTTGCATGTTTACGTTTAAATTAATTACAAAAAAAGAACTTGGATAAACTACTACGTTAAATTAATAATCGCAAATTCTATTTTGCCAAGCTTTTCGAGGATGCTGTTATGGGACACTGTACGTTTATGAATTAAGAATGCGCAAATGTGGAAGGGTAGATGAGCTTGGCCCTTTTTTTAGATCTCATTCCTTTTGAGTGTGTAAGGTTTGGCTGTATTTCTACAAGTTTTTGTTATGTGTGTTGATGTATAACCCAACATCCAAAATTGGGTTTGAATAATAACCTAAGATAGATGTAGCCTAGCCTTATTGATTGCTGTTTTGGGATATCGTCTTTGTATTTCCTTCATAAACAAGATGCGTTAATTTGGTTAGGTAATCAATTATTACTACCTACCGATTTCTTTATATACTGGATTTTTTGCACATTAATTATTTGATGACATTACCTTGTGATAAAAACAATAGTTGATTATACCATATCTTATCTCGTGGAAAATATGTTAATTTTAAGTTTGATTAGTTTACCCCGCCTCTAGATTAATTCGAAAATGGGCATACAAATAAAACAAAATTTAAAATGTTGTGTACATTTTTTTAATAAATTAAGTTATATGTTTATAGGCCTCTTCATTTCTACCTCGGTCTAAATAAGTGTAGGGTATTATCATATTTTTCCATTATACTAAATTCGCATAGAATTTGATCTCGTAGAAGTAAAATAATAATCCCATTTCACTTGGAGGAACTATGTAGCTTGGGGCCCTTCCGTTGGGTTCGTTATTCGTGACAGTCGCCTTGTGGGGGTGAGGGGGGGGGGGGTTGTTTGATCTCCGAAGAAGTCTTCAACTCCGGGGGGAGGTTATTAAAGGACTTTGTCGTCACGTCTGCCTGGATCGCATTGTGTGGGGGTTGACCCTAGGGCTGCCCAGGCTAGGGCTGATTCAAGGTAATCGTAGCCTTTTACTTTGCGCTCTTATCATTTCCTCTATAGTCTTTTGTCACCCTAAAATAACTTTCGACAAGTTTCAAAGTCACGTTCACGATCTCTTGAGGAAATGACAGCTATATTTTACAAAGATAGAAGAAAATTCACAAAAGTGAACACGAGATTCTTATTTAGGAAATTCAGAAAACATCTCATTACTAAACCAAGATATAAATAGCATCTTCATCATTGTTTTCTCGTTACTCATCCATGAACTAAGTCCTTTGGATTAATTAAGATACGATTTGAATTCAAAATATTTATAGGCCTACACTAGGTCATTTCCCCCCTCTTCAGTACTACTTGGGTATGAGGTGTGAGGTTGATAAAAAATCTTTTAAAAAAACTATTCTACGTGAATCAGTCTTATTTATGCTTAAAATAATCTTGGAACGTGTACGTTGTGTAGGTTAACATACACCTAAGTGATAACCTAGTTGAGGCATTCGTCCGTCAAGCAAGAGGTCGAAGCTAGAAGAAATCTCAAGAAAATCATCACCATCCACTTATTGTCTAATCCTGAATTAGTTGTATTTCTCTTATCTTCATGGAGTTATATTACTTTTCACCATTTTAGATAGTTATATAACCATTTATTAAATATAGTGCGTCAACATGCACAGCTCTTGCGTGATTACATTATAGCTGCTATCAACGTGCATGTAGGGCCTACTCTACATTCCTACCCTATCTTAACTCTAAAGCAACTGCTAACTCCCCGATGTCGGAGTGCTTGCTTGTGGGTTCGGAGAAGGGTACGAGTGACTACGCTTGACACACCCAGTGGCCTGTGTCAAACTCTATGACGCTCAAAGAAAAGTGGCATTGGCTCCTCGTCGAAAACTCTTTCAGTCTCAATACAAAGTTCGACTCAGTGAGTGACTCAAGTACAAAGACGTCACACAGAAAATACTCCACTTTCCTTCCCAGGAGAATAAAATATACACAACATATTGGAATTATTTCTCAATACGTGAATTTAAAATATGACAAAATGTTATATGAAATTTGAACTTTAAATAGTTTACAACACGAAGCATGCCATTCAGTCCGTGCTTTCTTTAGAAAAGTATTAACGAAACATTTTTTTCCAATATATTTTAATGGTGCCTTGGGTCACAAAATATGTTTCTTCTCTACTGGTTTCTTGAAAATAAAAATGTTCTTTCTTCTCGTTTCAGATATATATATATATATATATATATATTATTATATATTATGTTTAACCTTGATTTTATAGTAGGCGACTATGACGCTGTTATGTTAGTACTTTAGACAGAAATTCAGACCGGGGAATCCCCGGTGTAGTCACTTTTTAAATTAAAGTACTAACATATACATATATATATATATATATGTAATTATTCACCATTTTTTTCTGGGTTTAACCCAGAAAAAAAAATTACATTTTTAATGGTTTAACCCAGAAAATTTAAAACTTTATATATATATATGTGTTATGTTACACTTTACGGAAATAATCACGCTATATTGGATGTTTAAAACAAATATTTAATTAAAACTTCAACGTTTCAACGTTTCAACGTTCCGTAAAGTGTAACATAACATAAACTATGAATCACGAAAGCCTACAACAGAATATATATATTGAAAATGTCTGACGTAGTACAGACGAAACGTCGGTGGACGCCCAGGTTCTGCCCTGGTTCATCTTATTTTCGACGCGGTTTTACCCAAGATCCTTGTTTTTAACCATATATATATATATGTGTGTGTTTAAACTTGGCTTTATAGTAGGCGACTATGACGCTGTTATGTTAGTACTTTAGACAGAAATTAAAAAAGTGACTACACCGGGGTATGTGTAGTCACTTTTTTAATTTCTGTCTAAAGTACTAACATGTATATATATGTATAGTTACAAAACATATTGGAACTGTAGTACTCAAAGTAAGGGATTTGTTTGGAGACACTTAACCTAGTTAATGCTCCTATTGCAAGTTAAATAAAATCGATATCTATAAGTTAATGGTCAAGTCCAGCATTTACATCATAGAAGTTGGAATAACTGTAGTTTACTTCTTCCAATGCGCAATAACTCAGCGCCCGTCCTTGGAAATTACGTTTTCTTTCTGCCAAATGTGACCCTACACGTTCATTAACCATCGTGTGAATATGAATCCAGGGGACTTTCGCTTTTAAATGAATCATTGATAATAATGCAGCTCTTGGTCAATTAGCAGATCGACATATCTCTCTTGTTTATGTAGTTGATGGATAACCTTCATTGTCATAAACTTAAAACTCACTGGCATGTTTGTTTAACAGGGTTCTAGAATCAGTGATCAGTAAACATTTCAAAAGAGATTTGTACCAAATGGATGTAAATAAAATGCTTTTTAATTAAAATTTAAAAATAATCTTTATGTATAATACGCCTGTTTGGGTTCAAAACGAAAAGAAAAATACTCTTCTCGGCTGACTATTTAAATGCAAAATTGATCCACGTACAATGAATGATTCTAAGAACCTCTATTGGAAACAACATTGCACGAGTTTGAGGATAGCGAGTTATTCTTAAGGGTAACAATAACAAGTTTCTTCTTCCGCGTATCAGAATCGAACAAACATTGTTATTTCACAACCGGCACACCACTAACGTGACCAGTGAAGCGTCGTACAATTCCTTGCTTGTCCTGGCTCTGGCTCGCTATCTTCCCACATGCATTTGTTCTCTCCCCCCAGAACACAGTTGGTAAATCAATCCTCCACCGCAGCACACTCTACTCATGATTACTTCCCCCACCCCTACCCCCCTTCACCCCCTCCCATGACTGTACTGTGCCAGCTATAGCCTGTGTGCATTCAAAACTTTCAGCCTGTTGCGTTGGTCAATAACGAGGACTAACATTCTCACACAGTTTGAGAACTCAGTGTCGCGTGCTGCATGGCGAACATACCTAGCTAGCGTTTCATACTGATAATTGATTAACACTCAGGCATTGATTGCGATTAATAAGATATATTAGTGAACATTTTCTCAATTTTGTTAATCGGGAAACACTCTCGTGGGTGTAATTGATTTTTTGGAAATCAATACAGAAATTTAAAAATATTAATTGGGAGACCGGGGTTCGATACCCCGCTGAGATGGATTTTTTAATTTCTGGATTGATTTCCAAAAAAAAAATAGTGAACATGTCAAGATATATAATGAACCTGAATCAAAATGTCCTGTCTTTCATATTAATCTGTTTAAATATTAAATCTATAATTTATTACAATTTTATTGAATGATTATTAAATGTAATGATGCTTCTCATTTAATTAGCTTCTAAAATCCTTTTTCGGGCTAATGCAAACAAAATAAAGGTAGTGCTGAAGTCAAAGCACTTTGTTGCATTCGTTATCTACACTTGAACAAGTGTTTACCTTATAACATCAAGGTGTAAGACATATCACAATGTAACACAAAATATTATTGGAGTTTAATGATGTGCGGGTAAAATCGGGTACCGGGTATCGGGTCGAAAGTCAGGCATTTGGGGGCAAATTCTCAAAAATCGTTTCCAATTTTCGGGTATTAAAATATATATTTTGGGGAATGGTGGAGGTGCCGGTCCCGGATTTACATACATTTTTGGTGGAGGTGCCGGACCAGACAATTTTTAACTGACAGTTTATTTACATACAAAATGCCATTCAGTAAAAATATTCAATAGGAAACGAATCGGTAGAAAATCCTAATTCAAGATTCATCACAAGTATAATTCAATATCCACTTTTACATGCAATATTATCAAATACTATAGTATACAACCTGCGGTTGTAATACAGGACACTCCCACCATTTAACACGCAGTGCACCTGCGACACGCGACGCTAGTGCGCTCTGGCGGGAAGTGGTGATGCGGCGAGTTTGGTAGCTCTGTGACAGGCTATTTACCTACAAGTTTAATCCACTCTTGTGGTCAAATACACACAAAATGACTGCTATTAGTTATTTATTTGTACAATTGATGGGATATGCCTGAAATAAAGTAAAACGGTAAACAAATAAAAGAATTGCAGTTGGCCTGACATCACCTGTCCATAGACCATAGTCATGCCCTGTCACATGGCTGAAAAGAATAGTTTTCTAAATATTGTGACAATGTCAAGTGGAGGGTGGATGCTGATTAATAATTTGAGAGATAATTATTACCAAATGGATTTTTTCAGTATTTATATAACTGGCTGACATTGACATTGTAGTGGGAGGGCACAGGAAGGCTAAGTTTTTATAGTATTTTAATTCAGAATTTAGCATTGTGAATCATATATTTTTCTTTCCATCAAAACCTTTGTGGGGTGTTTCTGTCAAGTCTAATAGAAAATAAATCAAATGCTATATTGTCAATACATAGAAAATGTAAAGACAGTTTGTAAATAATTGACTTTATATAGGCCTAGGCCTATTATATACCTTTCAGATCAGTTTCTGATCCTTTTTTTATCAGGAGTGGGAGGGGAGTACACATTTTGTGCTAATGTATATAACATGGAATTGGGGTAGGCCGTAGGAATATTTAAAAAATGTATTACATATTGCATTTGTTGCTGTTTATTTGATAGAAGTAAAACATTAGTCATATAAAAATAGGTCCTGAAAAAACTATTGCACCCTTTGGACGACATGCTGTTGTCCAACACACACATGGGGCATTCAACAACCATCATCATCATCATAGTACAATACAGTACAGCTTAGCTATAACTTATTAATAATTGCATTACAATTTACAACATTAATCAATTGTCCTTATTTATCTACTATGTACACAATAAAAAAATTACTTGTGTATCACTTTTGCTGCTTTTTGATTTTTCTTCCCTTTATTAATGAGAATGTAGTTGTTTTGGGCTTTCACAAAGCAATTTATGTTTACATTGAATAACTTATCAATAAAAATTGCAGCACATGTTGCACAAAGAGGACAATCAACAGGAATGGTTATGGACTCCTTAAGTTTTGTTTTCACACCCGTATGAGATGCTCGAAGCAGTGAATTAAAATAATCTGATTTCATCGAGTTACTTACAACAAGGGATAGTGGCATGATAATATGTTGATTTTGATACAGTAATTTTGAATTATTGTCTTACTTCTTCATAAGGATGTATATTTGATTTAAATCATATGAATCTTCCAAGGAGGATACTTTACTAGAACATTCCTTATGTGGTAGCTTATATTTTGCCCGCGACAGGCATGATTTCTATTTAAAAGATAATCATAAATTGACGTTGACGCGAACTATTCGCCACTAAAAGTAATAAGAGATCGCGCCACCGTCGCGCGGATTCTTGCAATATGGCTGAAGGTTTGGGGGTTCGCCTCTGTTTACTACGCGCTGGCGTATGGAAATCAACAGTCTTTTAAAGCGACACGACACATGTTTATGTCTGACTCTGACAAAAATTATAATAATAATATATGCTACTGATATTAAGCTTAAGAAGAAATGGTTAAATTGGCGATTCTCATTATATAATGGGTTTGATGTGTCATGCAGATGATATAGTTTTTCGTTGATTTTTGTGCCTGACATAGCATTCTTTGTTTTTCCAACCGACAACATATAAAGCTACACGTGAGTGGTAAACGGCAAAAAAAATGTGGTAGTATAATAATTATACCCTGCCCCTCACACACACAGAAAGACATTAATTGCCAATAATCACATCAAAATCTCGTATCATTGTTTCATTTGGTGGCCTACTGAACGATTTGTAATACATAATTGATTATATACATTGAATTCAATATACTATATTCTAGCACTGACCTGCAGTGAGTGTATATCTTACCCACAAATTGGGGTCTTTTACATACAGTGTTATATTGATGAAGACTAGAAATAAGAGAAAGTAGGAACTAAACTAAGTATAGTAAAATGTAACATAGTGTGGCAAAATAATTAGAAATAATATAGGCCTAATGTCATGCAATGTCATGTGTAATACAACAATGAATAATAATAATATGTAACTGACAGTAACATAAGTATGTATTATGTATGAACATTTGAAAATGTTAAGCCAACACATTGCGTGGAAATAAGAAGATAATGAAATCATACAATGGTTTAGGTAGACACATGTCTTAATAGTGTTTTGAATAATATTTAAAAAATTACGGTATGGCTACACTTAATTTCTACGGCATTGATCCATCAACCATACTTGGATCAATTGTTTATATTTACTTATGGAGTTTGATTGCTTAATTTCTAACGAAAATGTTACATAGTTGATATCCTTTGAATCCCAACATATTCTAAAATAAAAACATGTGGAGAGTGGTAGGGCTTGGTTGCCTAAGTACCCTACATACATGCATGGTCGTAAATTATATTCAGTTTTAAATATTATCATGGTGTCACAATGGCGATATTATTACGCAAAGGTCACCAAATAAGGACTTGAATTCTTCATGGATCCCCGGGGCCTTTGTATATGTTGTACTTTTATACCAGGAGACTGTAAAAGGTTTGACGTAAAATATCATGAACAATATCGCCATTGTAAATCATTTTTAAATGAACAGGATAAACGTTAAATAAATAAATAAAATAAATACATAAATACATATTATTATGAGTATGACATGTCGTCAATTTCGCCAATAAAATCAAATGATGAAAGCCCAATTCTCAACATTTTGTCACTTCATTTACTTGCAAAATTAAAACGTTTTCAAGATCAATGGATATATTGAGACGTCGTTTTTTACTCTATTACAGTATTCTTGATTATAGCAAACATCAATATTGTGGACTGTTGCATGTATTTATATCGCCAACAGTCCCAAAACTAATGCAATCGTAATACAAATCTGTGTCAAAAAGCATACGCGCGGTAGAAGTTACCCCCAAACCTCCAGTTGAGCGCTTCTCCGCCAGAGCGCATATCTGCAACTTTTAGAGGCGAATACCATGCTTAGCGGCCATTTATGATAAACGCATCACCACTTGCCGCTAGGCAGCAGCACAGAACACTTGTCGCATCCAATTTAGGCCACTGTCCTGTATTCACACTGCTAAGGTATTTGATATTATAACGTCCGTTTTTTCCCACACGACATTAAAACCCTAATCAATTTAGTACCCAAACCCGACCCGACCGTTAAAACCTCTAACATCACAGTCCTAGAGGAGGTATTAGCTTACTTTTAAAAACACGACAGCTTGCACGTGACTGTCTACACGTGCGAACTATTCAGGGGGGGGGGTCGAGTCATCATCCTACTTAAGTCAACAGCAATCTGCACGCCAGACCCCACCTACACAGTACTCCGCCGTGCTTTCTCGCTGTGAAGAGTTTCATTAAAGTAGCATTTCATGGTTGATATACCGACCACGCAAACTCTCGTCTCATATCACCGTCTCGTCTGGCGCGAGATTAAAGCCGATTCCGTTCTGTTCGCTCGCGTTTACAAAAGCTTTCCCCAGAGAAAATTACTCATGTCTTGTGTTTGGAGATATGTACTCGACTGCATTCGAGCGTCTAGCTGAATAGTTATCAGGGGATCGGAACTAGGATGTTTTCGATCTATATATTTCAGATCTCAAACCAAACAGCGTATTGCAATCTTTTTAAACAAACATTGAGATATAATGGTTGGCAACAAAAAGTAAATAACCATTCTCTTATTATGTAGATCTAGAACGCTGAACTACTGTACACGATTGCACTGATATTCTCGTATCTTATATCTCGTCTTTCAAAATGCAAACATATGTAACTTTCGTTCTTCCCCTGGAAAGTTTTCCCGTCATGCATCTGCTTCTTGTACATTCATAGCAGGTCACTAATGAAAATGTCGAAATCAAATTTTAATTAAAACTAACGATTGGTACTTGCGATGTTTATCCAAACCTATACACGATACTATACTTAGGCCTACGTCAATGGGGAAAAGATGATTCGTAATTTAATTATTCATTATTTTCTCATTAAATTATATTTTCCCGCTAAAAGTAAACTTTTGACACGATCATTGCACTTTGTAACCAAGAATATGTTTTTGGACACTACATTTGTGTGTATTTTTCTGACCTCGTTGATTTTCTCCCGACTCTTCTTGCGAGACAAAACCCAACTCACGTAACAATAAACTGTGTCTTTGTCTGACAGCGGGTCTAACGGACGCAGCGCAGACGCGCATATTTCCTCGTGAATGCGGAGGAATTGTCTTCACCCCCCTACATCAGGGGGGAGAGTATTTTACAGCATTGTCTCGCGGAGGGAAATAAGACCACACTTCTCGCGGTAATAAAGAGAAATGCCATGTTTTTATTCCTTTTGTTTTATAATGTAATATTATTTGGAGAAGAACGTATAATAAGTTTTTTAGTGCAATAATTTATTTTTCATTTTATGCCAAAATCGACATGCTTTCTCCATCTTGGCCACTAAATAGATATTAAAGGAAGTATTAATTTATT
Organism: Sweltsa coloradensis; assembly: GCA_024449915.1. Taxonomy (NCBI): domain Eukaryota; kingdom Metazoa; phylum Arthropoda; class Insecta; order Plecoptera; family Chloroperlidae; genus Sweltsa; species Sweltsa coloradensis. The sequence continues at coordinate 31,828 of JAMZAV010000419.1, read as the reverse complement.
TCTATTTTATTTTATTTGGGACATGATCTGCATATTATTCAAAACTTCAACAATGGGCAAAAGTGTATGGTGCATTGCCTGAGCGTACGCGTTTTTCATTGATATTCAAACAAAAGTTCGTACGAAAGGTTCGTAATTATTGGAATCACCTTTTATTTTAGTTTTTACTTGTGCATTCAATGCAGTTAAGTTATTAATGTTGATATCATTGCAACTACTGGATACCATCATTTTTTTCAACAAATCAAGATCAATCATGATACAAAGATACCCCATAGCAAGTTTTGACTGATTCCCCTCATTAAAGCTAAATAAAAATAACGTAACGTTATTTGAAATTGTTACCCCTAGTGAAGACACACGGGTTTGTTTACGATCATTGAGCCGCGATGCGTTTAAGATAGTGGAAAATAATATTTCTATTCAGTTGAGTTGTTTATGAACGTCGAGTCAGTATTAGCCAAGAACACGTCAGGATCTACAAGCATCAGAGTTAATCCAGGCTCAAGCTAAAACTCTGTGAATGCGCCCCAGGATTTGCATGGACCTGGTTCCACGATGGTTCACCTGCGGTGTTGTCTTGCAGTTTAAATAATACATCGCGCACTAGCACTGAGCACAGATTCTAGCCCGAGTGCATCACGGGAGATTAGGTGGAGTGACGGATTGTGATGCAAGCGGATCATCTGGCTTAGGGCAGAGGGCGGAGACCCGTGAAACCGCACGCTGCACAACCGGGGCTGAAGACATCATCGCATGCCAGGCTACAACCATCGGGGTTTCAGCTCAAACATTTTTGTTTATTGCGTTTTCCTGTTGGTTTTCTTTCCATGGTTTCGTTCATGTTTATGTTGCATTCCGCCTCGCTTGCAGATGAAACTGCAGAATTTGGGTTAAGTTTAATTGGATTTTCCTGTCGTGAAAGGGGATTGATTGCGAACTGTTTAGCTGTAAATTGAAACTAAGGGAAGAACGAGAGAAAGCATTTCCCTTTAGACAGACATAGTAATCATTGCGCCGAGGAATTCAATTGTATTATTTCTTTAATGAAACAATATTTTCGGCTAAATTAAGAATAAATGCTGAAAAGTGATTAATGCAAAAATGAGTACAATTTGGAGCATTCCTTTTGACACTCGAAACTCCCCTATTATCAGCCCTTATGCAAAGATTTCAAATATATATTTTAAATTATACTTTTTTGTATTTTGTTCGTTTACGCAAAAACTCGTGGGACGTCCGATTCACCATACATCGCTTCACAATGTTTGCAAGGCATCCTCTTAATACACCCTTGTTGAACCATTCATCTTAAGTTTCCTATTTTGATTTTTGCTTATGATACTTTTACCAAATAAATATTAAAAATTAAATCAAATTAAATTCGCATTGTGTGATGACTAGATATAGATCAAAATCCACTTATATCCTTCAGTCAGTACTGAATGACGACTTTCTCAATTCTAGTTTCGTTTTCAAGCATTGACGATTCTATCTGTGTTGTTAAACCTCCAACACTGTAATGCTACAACATTGGTTGTTATTACGGTAAATGCAGTCATCATCTAGACGAAACTTTCTTCGCAACAAGAAGTTGGCTTATAACAAGTGTCGTTTGAACAACTTGGAACTTTGTCATCGCCTGCATTAACTGCTGCCAATTAACATCCAAGAAACACAAACAAAAAGCCGAGCGTTGTACTGTTCTGTTTGCTAAAAATTACAGTATGCATTCACTTGGGTTACATTTACCCTTAGATGTGACACGATAGCGCTTGTTTAGTGGGAGACGTATTCAACAGATTGTCGGAAAAGAACACACAATTAAAATGTAATCGTGCATTGAAATTATTTTTGAAAGTGCTGGAAAATTTCCCTTTTTAACATGACAGCCCCACCCCCTGCCCCCATGGATCACCCAAAACATTCTGTGTTATCCTTGTTGAATGTCATTTAAAAAACACGTGTGTCAATCGAAGGTCGTGTTTTGATTTTAGAGTGAGACGTATCACACGCGCGAACGTACCTTAGAGAAAAGTGATGAGTACTCTCTCCCAAACAATTAGGTCAATGTGTGCCTTGTGTGGTGTTTAAACGGTGTTATTTTGTTTAAGTTGAAACAATGTTTTCACAGCTTGGATAATGTAACAGATTATCCTCTTTAGCTTTAACTTATTCGAAATGACAGAGCAACGAGGAAACTCTAGTTTAACATAACACAGCCGCTTCAGTCGTGGATTCAATTAAGTGAATATCTCTCCGAGTCTTGTCGGATACTTCGTTTGAATTAGTCATTTGAAACACAGCTTCATTTAACCCGTCTGCCTCTGTTGGAATCGTTTTGAGATGTTCTTTCTGCGTTTCGGTTTCAGTCTCGGTTTAAATAACGGAAGGATAATTATAAAGGTTTTTGACGCATGTTTATAGAAAGAATTACGACGGTGATTTAGGATAATGGGGATGATGTGTGATGGACATTAATTATTAAAGATTGGAAGAGCGTATTAATAACTTGAATGCAATCTAGTATAGTACTGGTAATCAAATGCGATTAGTTATTACTTTCACGGATTGTTTGTGGTAATTAATATTTTTTTTGATTTTATAAAAAGAGCTTATTGGCACGGACCAATATTAAAACGTAAATTAAAAACTTATGGCCAAGGCTACTATTTACTTAAAAAGGAATTTGTTGTTGTTGGCCTTGGTCATAAGATTTTAATTTACGTTTTAACTTTTTTATATGATATAGCTGCTCCATTGGAAGTTTGCAGATGGTGACGTCACCGGCGGGCTAGTTCTAGCCAATCAGCTGATCGCTCATTGGCCCGCCCGGCCCCACCAATGCCGCTAGATGGAGCAGCTACACACATTTTGTTTGTGTTTTCGTTTGTAGTTTTAAACTTTGCAGACGACTTATTTAACTTGAATACGACTTCTTTTGGATTTGTGAAGAAAGAACGAGGGTAACTATTTAACAGAACACGTTTGGAAAAACAAGAGATGTTATTTTTTACCTAAATTATGAAAATATGTATTCAATATTTTTATAATAATATATTCTAATGCGTTAAACAGATCCGACTGTCATCGATTTGCGATGAAAGAATTAAATTAAAATTAAAAATATGTTGTGTTTTTGTCTTGTTTGAACTGGTTCTTGTGTTTATCACTGCTTTAAATAAAGAAATTCCTAGTTTGGCGATACAGTAGACTTTTTATCTCACGTAATGAAAGATCTCTAAACTTAATTCAAGCGTAAATTCAACTGAGGGCACTTGAGCCTGGACCTATGCAAGGAATGTTGTAAATGCTGTCGTGAACATTCTTCGAGTAGCTGAGGTAGAATACTGATACAATACACTAGATGGTGTATAATATAACTAGTTTTTGTAAGTTTTTTAGTTTGCGTAGGACCACTTTTCCTTTGCAAGTGCTTTTTGAATGCATTGTAGGTGATTGTTGTCAAGTTTCTATTGTTACTTGTTAATTGTTATTATAAACCTAAAAAAACTCACATTAAAACCTTTATTCTATGGATTCTGGCTAACTTTTTCAACTTTTTCTTTCAGAAAGCAATACATCACCATTACCTTAATGTCCATGTAAAATATGAACGTTGTAGCCTCACCCTATTGGTCGAATCGGCCCAAATGTCACGAAAATATCGCACTAAAAATCGAAAAAATCGTAAAAGTACGATATTCGTGAGAAATATTTTTTTCGATTGTACCCAAAAACGTGGCACGTCTAAGTTCAGAAATTTCGAAGGTCCCCTCCAATTTTCATCAAGATCGCATATGCCGTTTGCCCGGAATTGTGCGAACAAACAGACAAAAAAACAAAAAAAAAAAACAACAAACAACAAACAAACAAACAAACAAAACATTGGAGCTAAATTTTTTGGGGGGTCAGTGAAATTGAAGTCTTCGCTTCGCTCATCCAAATATATTGAATTAATTAACAAATAAATGTTTACAAACTTGTTGCCCAAAATCAATATACATTGTAATATTTAAAGACGGCTTCAGAACCTGTTTATACATTATAATCTGAATGAACGAGGAGTTATTCAAAAGTCTGCTAGTCTGTTGAAAGATTGCCAACCACCCCAGAAAATAGAAAGGCTGATACGGGAGCACGTCTAGCTTTCACAACTTCGTCTGCTCAACGAGAGAGCGAGTGAGAAAGCGCGGGGTAAAAATTGGCATTCCACGAATATGATGGAAGTAGGGAAAACGTTTTGCATACCAATTTTTGCATTTAGATCCGCATTTTTAACGCTCGCTGCTTCACTATAAAAACCATATTAAACGTCGCCACTGCACACGACGGGGGGGGGGGTGACCATTAACGGTGGTGCCTCTTAAATCGCCCGCTTACGAAAATACCCCTGTAAATTTCGCACACAAAGCTTCATGAAGTTTAAATTACCAGGAAATTGCTCAAGAATTAAATTTTCAACAAACACCTTTATTTGAAATGAAATATTAGCGTCATCTGGCTGAAATATAACTTTGCAGCGGCACCCAAAATGGAAACAATAAATCTCACTATGAGTCTAATTCTCTAGAGACCACTCTTAACAAAAGGCGTTGAAATATGAAATGATAGCAACCACTTTTGCTCTGGCTCTTTCAGCAATAATTAATGTCTCGTCTCCTTCTGATTTGTTGATGCGTGTGGCGTGTTTTAATTTACTGTGCAAACGCGAGCCTCTTAATTCTTAACGAAGCCGTCTCAAAACTTGGACGTTTTATTTAGAACTTTAGCTTCACTATTATCAAGCTGAAGCTAGAAATGAAATTCTAAGCGGCGTCGAAAACCTGGCGATTTACACAACGTTGATAAATGGACGCGAGTTGCGAGGTGGTTAGACGTAAAGCGGAACGTTATTTTAGATTAAATTTGTGCGAGTTGTTTTGCGATGGTATTGTTCATAGAACAGTTCTCGTGAACAAGCTATTATGACGGTGTTAGTTGGCCAGTAAGTCATTACTCATTTGGAAGTCCCTAAAGTTACTCTACCTGAGCGCGTATGTTTCAACTGCTATGTGGGATGGAGTGGCCAATAGAGATAAATGAAAACAATAAGAACGTAAACAATTCTGCAAAACGTGGTCGCTATAATTTAAAACTTAAAGGTGGTTTACCAGTGAATTGCCGGAACAACAGTATTTTATAAACTTAAGTACTGGGCATGACTTACTGTATGGATACCAGCTTTTAAATAATACACGAAACGACAGACAAGCAGCAATACGCTGGAAGAGGTAAAATTACAAAAATGTATTTTTTAATATTTTGTTTTATAGCTTTTCATTTTTAAATGGTTGTTTGTTTGTAAATCATTTTGACAAAATAACACTTTTTTCTTCTGTTCTCAACACTCAGGTAATAACTTACTAGAAAGCACTCTTAAATATTTATGTTTAGCTTCTTGGCATTTAGCCTTTTTTGGATGTTTCTATACCCTTGTCCGTTCTGTTTACGAGGAGCGCCCTACTTCTTCCCTTTGACTTTATCTGCCCCCCCCCCTTTCTCCATTCCTTTATTATGCTCCGGCATATTTCCTCTCAAAAATATCATTATCCCTCTGGATGTGGCTACTACTGTCACAATTTTAATGGGTGCTTTATGTAGAATCCAGATCCTCGTTACAATTTCGAGTGTTATTAAGTTCAGTAAGCACATATCGTAGTTATTCAAATTTTTTCTACAAAATGAACTTGAACCTGGCCTAAATAGTAGAGGCTGTGAGTGTTGACTATTCATTAAAAAAATGTCTGTATTTGGTGGAGGTGCCGGGTATTTGTTGAACTCAAGTTTGTTGTTTTTAAAGTGAGGAAAACCAGATTTTTTAAAATTAATCTAAAATAAAGTATTATACAGGAAGTTCTTGCGTTTCTAGAAAGTTCATTTCTCTCAAATTCATTTCAACTTCAGTTAATTTACTCTGTTTGCGCGGTGAGATGAGATTCTAGAGTCATACAAGGGAGTGGTATTATTTTCCAGTTTCCAGGAAGAGTCATCTCTTCTTATTCTTTATCTTAGAAGAGACTGATTGTCTCGCCATCTTCCACTTCCTCCACAACGAAGATTCTCTTCTTTCTCTTATTAGCAGGAGGGTACTGTTTGGGGACCTCGACTATTTTTATAGTCTTTACTTAATTGGGAAGGAGTATTATGTGCATTTACTTTTTTTTTTTTTTAGAGTTTCTGCTTAGTTTTAAAATTGTTTTATATTTGGTGGAGGTGCCGGGTCCGAGTATTTATACAGAGGATATTTTCTTCTCGGTTTTATATTGATGCTTCCATATTAATTTTTCCTTTAATTTTTGGTTTGGGGATCTTTTTTATAGCCTTTACTAAATGGGGAAGGGTTATTATGTACATTTACGTTTTTAAAAATAGTTTCTGCTTAATTTATAAAATCATATTGGATCATCATGTTCTTTGAGTAAATTACCTATATTCATTAAGGTAAGCAATATTTTCGGTCTTTCATACCATTCGAAAGGCAACAAACAAACAACATAAACTCCGTCTCCAGCCAGGTCGGACACTCTACATCACAGCCATCTTGATCTCAATAAAAATACATATTCAATTAAAATAAAAATTTTAACATCATGCCACAATAGTCTATGCTTGGACAAACTCTTTCAATCGCCGGGAATCAATGCTGGAGCACTGATATATCAGCAGCACAGACATCAGGCACTCTTCCCTCCGTCTATGCGAATTTGCTTGTGTAATGATAAGCGTCCATGCAGTTCACATATGTGATTTCTAGACGTCTCCGTAGTTTTGTGGAGTGATCCTTGTTTTGTCACTTTTTTATGTTCCTTTAACTGACTTCCAGAGGCTCTTGTTTCTCATGTGATAGCACCACACTACGTGAATTGAGTTAACTGCATTTTCGACGATTGTGATACGTCAAGGCTTGTTTTGTTATATACTTCTTAAGTTCTGAAGATGAAGGACGTAAGTCCGAAATATTGCTTTCCTTTAGTTATATTTAATTACTAAACATGATGATCCATTTTGTGTTTATACATTAACCTACGTCTAAGAATCTCAGTAGTTATAAAAAGTTTCTGCTTAGTTTTAAAATTATCTTTTATTTGGTGGAGGTGCCGGGTCCGAGTATTTATACACGGGACAATTTCTTCTCGGTTTTATATTGATGCTTCCATATCAATTTTTCCTTTAATTTATTTTTGGGGATCTTGTTTATTTTTTTATAGCCTTTACTTAATGAGGAAGGGGTATTAGGTACTTTTACGTTTTTAAAAATAGTTTCTGCTTAGTTTTAAAATTAATTTATATTTGGTGGAGGTGCCGGGTCCGAGTATTTATACAGGGTATATTTCTTCTCTGTTTTTTATTGATGCTTCCAAATTAATATTTTCCTTTAATTTATGTTTGGGGATCTTGACCTTTTCTACATCCTTTATTTAATGGGGTGGGGGTATTATGTACATTTACGTTTTGATTCCTTTTTCTATGTATCGCATTAGATAGTTTCTGCTTAGTTTTAAAATTGTTTTTTATTCGGTGGAAGGCACGATCCAAATATTTGTACGAGCCACAATTCCTTTGGGTTTTATATTGATGCTACCATATTCTTTTTCCCCTTGAAATTTATGTTTATGTGTTGTTTATTGGATGAGCGTAGCGAGCGTTGCGAGCGAAGCGAAGATTCCATTTCACTACACTGGAGAAAAAAATCCGGAATGTTTTTTTTGTTTGTTTTTTTTTTGTTTTGTATTTTTGTGTGTTTGTCCGCACGATTCCGGCTAAACCGATACTCCAATTGTGATGAAATTTTATAAAGGCCTTCGAAATCTCTGACCTTAGAACTGCCACGTTTTTGAGCGCAATCGAAAAATTATTTCTCATTAAAATCGCAATTTTACGATTTTTTTCGATTTTTGAAAAATTTCTTCTACTTATAACACCTACATGCTTTATCCGAGTGTAATGATTTTTTCACAGAATCTTAATTTTATGAATTAATATATTCGTGTGAAATTTGAGCGCAATCGAATAATTATTTCTTATGAAAATCGCAATTTTACGATTTTTTCTTTTTAAAATTTCGATTAACTAAAAAAATTAAAAATATAAGATTATTTTTTATTTATTTTAAATTAATTTTAAAAAATCTCCAACAATAATGATTTTTTCACAGAACAACAGAAAATCCGCATAACACATGGCAGCTCAATACACCAATTACGCTCATCCAACAACGCGGCGGGACTTAAGCGTTTTCCTAGTGTATTATGTACATTTTCGTTATGATTCCTTTTTCTATGTATCGTATTAGATAGTTTTTGCTTAGTTTTAAAATTGTTTTATATTTGGTGGAGGTGCCGGGTCCAAATATTTGTACGTGCCACTTTTCCTTTGGGTTTTATATTGATGCTATTGCTATCATATTTATTTTGTCGTTTTGGGATCTTGACTAGTTTTTATAGCCTTTATTTAAAGGAGATATTACCCCCTTTTTTTGGATGAGCGTAGCGAGCATAGCGAGCGAAGCGAAGATTCCATTTCACTACACTGGAGAAAATATTCGGAATGTTTTTTTTGTTTGTATTTTTGTGTGTTTGTCCACACGATTCCGGCTAAACCGATACTCCAATTGCGATCAAATTTTATGGAGGCCTTTGAAATCTCTTAACTTAGAACTGCCACGTTTTTGAGCGCAATCGAAAAATTATTTCTCATTAAAATCGCAATGTTACGATTTTTTCGATTTTTACAAAATTCTTCAACTTATAACACCTACATGCTTTATCCGATTGTTATGATTTTTTCACAGAACCTTAATTTTATGAATTAATATATTCGTGTGAAATTTGAGAGCAATCGAAAAATTATTTCTTATAAAAATCGTAATTTTACGATTTTTTTAATTTTTAAAACATTCTTCGACTTATAATACGTACATGCTTTTCCGATTGAAATGATTTTTTCACAGAACCTTTATTTTATAAATTAATATATTGGTGTGAAATTTGAGCGCAATCTAAAAATAATTTTTGGTGAAAATCGCAATTTTACGCTTTTTTCGTTTAAAAAAAAAATCTTCGACTTTTAACATCTACATGCTTTATTCGATTGTAAGTATTTTTTCACAGAACCTCAATTTTATGAATGTTTATATTTGTGTAAAATTTAAGCGCAATCAAAAAATTATTTCTCATGAAAATCGCAATTTTACACTTTTTTCGTTTTAAAAAAAACATGCGCTCATCCAACAACGCGCCTAAAAAAGCGTATGCGAAGCTTCCTAGTACTACATAATCTATGGAATAATACTACACTAAAATTATCGTTTAAAAATTATATCTATCAACTGTGATTTTACACGAATTTTTCAATATTTTTTACCCAGAAATTTGCATTAATTGGCGTTTTTGGAAATTTCTTAAATCGGTTTTAACCTGCTTCGTTTTTGTTCCACATAGATACTAGAGCATTGTACCTATCTAAAACTCCCCTTTATAACACCGTGCCTTGAAACTGTGCACAAATATACACTCAAACACACAATAATGTGCATTCCAAAATCACACCCTTTCTTGGTGATCAGCATATTTTGACCGAACCACTTGCCCAACTTACAAAACAAAATATAGGGGATTTACAAGGCGGTAGAGTACGTCAATAATGACCAATATTTTTTTGGATCAAAATCCACCAAGGTCACGGAGCATAAGATCGCCCCCATGTCATTTATAATAGGAGATTTTTACCGATGGGACCTAGTTCGAAAAATACCAAGTTTACCAACTTTTTTTACGGTCATGGTGAACCCAATAATTTTTCTGTAAATTTCTTAATTCATAACTAGTTGGCCTGAATGAAATATATTTTTTGAGTTTAGCGGGTGAATACCCCTTTAATGGGGAGGGGGTATTATCTACATTTACGTTTTGATTCCTTTTTCTATGTATCGTTTTAGAGTTTCTGCTTAGTTTAAAAACTGTTTTATATTTGGTGGAGGTGCCGGGTCGTAAGATTATACAGGGTACAATTGGTTTGGGTTTTATACTGATGCTACCATATTCATTTTTCCCCTTTAATTTATGTTTGGGGATCATGACTATTTTTTGTAACATTTACTCAAAGGGGAGGGGGTTACATGCACATTGACGATTGGATCCCTTTTTCTATGTACGTAATAGATAGTTTCTGCTTAGATTTAAAATTGTTTTATATTTGGTGGAGGTGCCGGGTCCAAAGATTTTCAGCTTGTACAATTCATTTGGGTTTTATACTGATGCTACCATATTCATTTTTCCCCTTTAATTTATGTTTGGGGATCATGACTATTTTTTGTAACATTTACTCAAAGGGGAGGGGGTTACATGCACATTGACGATTGGATCCCTTTTTCTATGTACGTAATAGATTATTTCTGCCTTGTTTTAAAATTGTTTTATATTTGGTGGAGGTGCCGGGTCCAAATATTTTCAGCGTGTACCATTCATTTGGGTTTTATATTAATGTTCCACGTAAATTTTTTGGTGGATCTATTAAAGTTTCAATACAAAAGTATGCCTGTTATGTCAAAGTTAACTTCACTTCACACATGTTAATTTTTTCTCAAGGTAGAACACACAAACAATATGTACAAAATATAGGCTTAGCTCAAATATTTTATTGACATTCATAAATTCTATGATCCCTATTTATATCAAAGAATCAACACCTAATTTACATTATAATTTATTGCTCTTCTTAGTCACAGCCATGTTTATAGCCTCACGTTTATTTTGTGCCTCCCAGTCGCTTCTCTACCAACTTCACATGCGTCCCCAAGCTTGTTTTATTAAAAACTATAAATGTGACCTTTTAAAACTTTCTTAAATGTCATATTGTGTGTTGTTCTTATTCTACCGCCTGAGTGATGTAAAACTGAAACGGAAAGTTTGGAACATAACTTTCACTCCTAAGGGTATACACGTATAGAAAATAACTACTTTCGCATTGCACGTAAACTTTATGATAACATAATTATTATCAAAACATCAACTAGTTCATATAATAATCCGGGTTTGGAGCTGGCTTATTGTTTCCACTGAGGAAGTTGTTAACCTCATCATTTGGTTGGTTCTGAGTAACTTCACTCCCGGAGGTATTGCGTTACATCAACTTCCATCTTGTTCACCAATAACACGCTAATGTACGAACTTTGACTGACGTATCATGTTATGTAGGCGGAAATTGCACTTTTTATGTGCTTTGGGAATTGACGTAATCTAAGCCACCAATGATTCGATCATATTAAAATTTAAGTGCTTACATGCTTTGCACATGCTTCCATATTATATTATACACAAATAGCTTCTGAAGTTTCGAATATTATCATCTCTCATATTCTTGATTATTTTACCGCTTATAAATATGTATTATCAACTAAAAATCCAACTCCACAGGTCTTGTTAAGATTTATTCCTTGTTAAATGGTATATCCAGTAGAATAAACACGAATAAATTATTAATGTTGCCTTAGCGTTAGCGCAATAGGCTAAACAAAAATGTTAACGTTATAAATATTGCGGACGAACATTTTAATCGAGAGTATCAATTTCAATTCAGCTTGAAGTCATTAATTTTACATTGAATGTAACTTCAAAGCTGGCATGTGTTGTTTGGATACTAATTGTGTAAACATGGAAGGAGAACAGCAATCACAATAACACGCAATCAACCAGTTAAACAGGCACAATATTGTGCCCTTTAATGCAGATTGAATTGACAACTAGAGGGCATAACACGTTTTGCCTGTTGGCAGAGTATATTGTGTAGGGGAAATTACGAGGGGGGGGGGAGACAAGTAGGGTTGGTAGGCGTTGTGCATGGTTTCACTTTAGATAACCTAGTATAGGCCTAATGGTTTAAGTTTACATTTTATATTGTACAATTGTTTCATCAAACTCTTATAAAACGCGAATGCCGGTCAAACAAGTAATGTGAGATAAATAAACTCACCTATATGCATCACTTTTCTGTACGTCCGTCTGTATGTGCGTATTCTCACGATAACAACTGGAGGTTAAACCTCTGAATCTGATTGACATGCGTTTTTTTTGTCGTTTTGAACAAGGATAATGCAGCTTGTCTAACGTGCCCCCTGGGGTCAGGGGGACTGGTTGACCCAAGAAGGGTATATTTTTAACCAGGCACCTCCACCAAAAGATATAATCGCATATAGAGTTTTATTTGTGTATCCTTCTTCCACAAACTGTTGATAAGGCCGCATTGCTTTCTACTCTGAATATCCGGGCACCGAGCGTGTAAGTGCTCGTATTGAACCAAACGCGATTGAAACTGCTTAAACCTAAGGCTGTATTCTAACGAAGCGTGCTTCAATTATTGCCAAGATAATAGCAAGTACACTTGTAGCCTCTAATGAGCGCCGCCTTCAATGTCTGGTGTTTATTAAGACGAGATGGCTCGTCAATGTAATGACTGCCTTGATGAAACTCGAGGCGTTAACGAAGCCAATATGCAATTAGTTTTGGATCTTGCAGACAATACAAACACTTCTAGTACGACGGCTTGCAATTAACTAAGTATAATACATTAAGTGGGTAGACTGTCTTACTACTCCGTGCAAGTTCGTGGTTGACAGAGACAGACCGGATGCGGGAATCGAACGCTCTAGTGATGAGCCAACCCCGTCTGTCACCTTGGTCTTGGAACCTCTTTGACTTCCGACCTACTCACGTATACCCTTGTCTAATTTACCTCCCGTTGTGTTCCGAATAGCAATGTTTGCTCCACCCTGTTGCTCGCGTGAAGTGTAAAGCGATCCCCGCTCGGTGGCGCCCCCCCCCCCTCAACCCCCCCCCCCCCGTCACTCTCACGCGCTAGTGGTGAGCCACCCCCGTCTGTCACCTTGTACTTGGAACCTCTTTGACTTCCGACCTACTCACGTACCCTTCTCTAATTTACCTCCCGTTGTGTTCCGAATAGCAATGTTTGCTCCACCCTGTTGCTCGCGTGAAGTGTAAAGCGATCCCCGCTCGGTGGCTACCCCCCCCTCCCCTGCCCCCCTCCGTCACTCTCACGCGCTAGTGATGAGCCACCCCCGTCTGTCACCTTGGACTTGGAACCTCTTTGACTTCCGACCTACTCACGTACCCTTCTCTAATTTACCTCCCGTTGTGTTCCGAATAGCAATGTTTGCTCCACCCTGTTGCTCGCGTGAAGTGTAAAGCGATCCCCGCTCAGTGGCGACCCCCCCCTCAACCCCTCCGTCACTCTCACGCGCTAGTGATGAGCCACCCCGTCTGTCACCTTGGACTTGGAACCTCTTTGACTTCCGACCTACTCACGTACCCTTCTCTAATTTACCTCCCGTTGTGTTCCGAATAGCAATGTTTGCTCCACCCTGTTGCTCGCGTGAAGTGTAAAGCGATCCCCGCTCGGTGGCGCCCCCCCCCTCAACCCCCTCCGTCACTCTCACGCGCTAGTGGTGAGCCACCCCCGTCTGTCACCTTGTACTTGGAACCTCTTTGACTTCCGACCTACTCACGTACCCTTGTCTAATTTACCTCCCGTTGTGTTCCGAATAGCAATGTTTGCTCCACCCTGTTGCTCGCGTGAAGTGTAAAGCGATCCCCGCTCGGTGGCTACCCCCCCCTCCTCAACCCCTCCGTCACTCTCACGCGCTAGTGGTGAGCCACCCCCGTCTGTCACCTTGGACTTGGAACCTCTTTGACTTCCGACCTACTCACGTACCCTTCTCTAATTTACCTCCCGTTGTGTTCCGAATAGCAATGTTTGCTCCACCCTGTTGCTCGCGTGAAGTGTAAAGCGATCCCCGCTCAGTGGCGACCCCCCCCTCAACCCCTCCGTCACTCTCACGCGCTAGTGATGAGCCACCCCGTCGTCACCTTGGTCTTGGAACCTCTTTGACTTCCGACCTACTCACGTACCCTTCTCTAATTTACCTCCCGTTGTGTTCCGAATAGCAATGTTCGCTCCACCCTGTTGCTCGCTGAAGTGTAAAGCGATCCCCGCTCGGGAGACCCCCCCCCACCCACCCCCTCCGTCACTCTCACGCGCTAGTGATGAGCCACCCCCGTCTGTCACCTTGGACTTGGAACCTCTTTGACTTCCGACCTACTCACGTACCCTTGTCTAATTTACCTCCCGTTGTGTTCCGAATAGCAATGTTTGCTCCACCCTGTTGCTCGCGTGAAGTGTAAAGCGATCCCCGCTCGGTGGCGACCCCCCCCCCCTCAACCCCCCCCCGTCACTCCACGCGGCGTATAAGCTCCGTCTTCCACCTTGGACTTCTCAAGTCTTCCTTTAACTTCCGCCGTACTCACGTACACATCCTACTTTACTCCATAGTGCTTCCAATCGCTGTTTGTATTTACTCTCTTGAGTGTACTACTCTAGGCGCCCCCCACCCCCCTATGTGCATCCTAGCACAAGCTCGTTTGCCTACTTACTTCTTCCCGTCTAGTCACAAGCCCGCTATACTGTATGTACTCTCTCTCTATCTCTACTCTCACGGTACTTTATTTACTCCCCTACTCTCTAAGGCGCGCCTACTTTATTTACTCTCTACTCTCAAGGCGCGCCTACTTTATTTACTCTCTCTGAGTCTCTACTCTCAAGGCGTGCCTACTTTATTTACTCTCTACTCTCCAGGCGCGCCTACTCTATTGCAAGTATTCAAAGCGGCTGGAAGAAAGTTGGGCGATGAGTGCAGATCATGTATTGTTTTCCGTAGCTAAATGCAACTTTCAAATACCTCTACATTTAAAAATACTGTTTTGACAAAGCTTCAGTTTTACAACGTTGGAGTTATCTTCAACTATACCTATATTTTATGCAAGAAGTTATAGTAAAATAATTCAGATTTCAATTAAATTATTAACTTTACTTATCACAATGAATAAACTAATGGACGAGTAGATACTTAAGTTAATTATTGTTTTTGCAGAAGTTTGCGGTTTTATCACCTTGCTTGGTTCATGATACAAATTGCGAAATATCGTTTGAATCTTAACTTGTATAATAATTTATTCAATATGTGAGCATGCGAAGTAAACGTGGCACACAATTGGAATTACCATAGTCTTAACAAAACGGCTTCATTTTTTAAGCTATAGTCGTCTCAATATATTACAAGAAGCGAGTGTTGGAAAGCGAAAGAAGAAAAATGAATTAAACATGATATTACACCTCTCGGAGGCCTCGTATATTTCGTTGAAATCAGAATCTTCTTGCTGGGTTTAACTGCCTTTCAACCCCAAAGTCTTTCGCGCTCCACAAGCCCCATATATTACCTGCACCGCACCGCACGGCCCAATACTCACTGAATAGCACCAATAAATATCACATTCTCAAACATTTTTAACCTTTCAAGCAAAATGTCAAAATTTCAATTCCTTCTAAAAGGAAAAATGATTAACTTTTTTCGCTCAAATGTAAACTTCATTTTTTGTATTTTTTTACGAAATCATTTGGTCTAGCTTTACAGAATCTATAAATATGGAAATGGAAACTCAGGGGAAACTGGTTCCGTAAGTTTTTGCTGTCTCGCGATTGTTTTTAGAAGTTTCACCAGAGAGGCTAGATCATGGGTGGAGTAAACTGAATCCAATCCACGTACAGCGAACTAGTGAAGGATAATGGGGATGTCGATTACAGAATATAGATTACATATTTAATTCATGCCATAATTTAAAAAATACTTTTCGACTGGGGCTTGCACCTGGGTCTTGACTTCCATTCCAGTTGGATTTTTTTAATTTCCGGATTGTATTATTTTTACCAATTCCTCCTACAAGAGTGTTTCTCTTTTCTGACCAAATCTAAACGGAATACATTTCAGCACATTTTGGTTTCACCGTCATATTGGTTAATTTAATTGATAATGTGATAGTAAATTATCTATTATGCACTACACCTGTTATGTGTTATTTTCCTCAACTTCATGTATTCGGTGGCAGCTTTAGGTCTACTTGTCAATTATCTCGGTTTTTAATCTGGAAAGTGCTTACATTAATTACCTAGTCATTTTAAGGCAGGGGTGTGACATAGTTGATTGAAACTACCGCCGCCGAATTAACTTTCACTCTTCGCTCTTTATAGCTTTACGATAGCGAAACTTGCTCAATTTGTTAGACCATAAACCAACACCATTGACAACCTACGTCAGCTATTCGTCATGCGACTAATTTGATCCGTGGAAATGATTTTGATTTAAAAGCGTTATAATTAGTTTCGATGCCGTAATTACAACGAGGATGTCACATGTTTAACGCTTTAGTTGAGAAATTAACGAGTGTGTGTCACACCAGCTGTTGTTTAACACGTTATGATAATATTTTACACGTTGTGTCACCTGACAATCACTGCAGCATATGGAGAAAATAATTGACAGTTTATAAAGGAAATTAATTTGTACGAGTAGTACTCGTGAAATAATTTCGTGGCTCGAAATGGTGGCATTAATATTATCCTCTAGTGTAATGGCTGCAAACTGATTGAATTTTGTTGGGCGTGGTTAGTCCTATTAACTATGATGCCGTTATGAAAACGAGGTTTGGTTTATGTGTTTGTCTAGTATAGGGTTATGGTGTGGTACTTTTAATAATGGCTAACCGTTGCTTATCGTTTATAATTGAATGTGTAATGAGGATCATAATTAAAACAAACAATTCCAACTTTGGGGTGATTAACATGTTTTTTATTTTAATTTGGTTTCATTGTTGTCGTAGTTAACACTGACTTTATATTATAGTTTTTAATAAAAATTCGCGCATTGCTTCGCACACAAATGTCTTAGAGGAAACATCCACAAAATTAAAACTTTCACTTTTGTTGTCAAATCAAAATAAAGTAAACCGTTTTCAATGTATATCAATAATCTTCAACAGTTTCAGTGTTATCCATATAATATCATCAGCCTTGTTTCAATTTCGTTGCTTACGATCAAATATCAATATTTGTGAGGTATGTGGTGTGTTTTAAGACATTTATGTGACATCTGTGTTGCGGAATAACAACATTAAATTTTTTTTTTTATTTATCTGTTTACAATTGACTTGAGTGAGATGTGACAATAATAATTCTGATCTATGGTTGATTATTATTTGGTCTCCATGAAGTCGGCGTAAGTGTTGTCTCCGTCCGTTTTAAACTCAAGTCCGCCAATGAAAACCAGTTCTGCGAATGACTGTATATGTAAATACGATTTAAACAAATCTTTAGTTACCCTGGCGTATTAAACAGAGTGCCAAAAACACACAATGTTGTAGTGAATATGGCTTGCATTGCACAATTTGTTGGTCTCAAACTTTCACAGGTCATGAACGACAATTGATTCATATCTGATCAATCGTGTGGTTCCCTTTTAAACCATACACAGTGTTGTTGTGATTTAATATTCTTTTAAAACGGAAAGTTAAATAAACCCGGCTTATCCTTACGCAAGAGTCCAGGCATTCAGTGGAGCCTCTGGAACTCAGAGAATAATATAGCGTCTCTGGCTGAAAGCTAGAAGCTGTCATCTGTTAAACCACCGCTGATAGTTGAGAGCGCTCGGCGACTTTTAACAACAATGATATGGCTGTCAGACGGGAGGAAACACAATGAAGAAGTTCACTCTCGCACTCAAGTTTTCTATTGAGATGAACATGGGATCTTATTTTTCCCTGAGATGATGATGTGGATGTGGTGTGTCGGCAGACGGGATAAGCACCAAGTACAAAGTGATGAATACATGTAGAGAGGCGTGCCCATTTACAAGGAAATAACGACGAGCGAGTTTAAAGCCATCTGATGCAATATACACTTTTTCCTTAGTATGCATAACTCACATAAAATAACAATAAATATAGCTTTGCATTCCAAAACAATAACTATGCATGTACAGTGTATAATGAAATAAGACGTAACAGAACATCTAAATTAGGAGTCGCGCTTCTAACTAGATGGACAAAGGAAGCTCTGAGTCAAATTGTGAAGTTTGTACATGTCGTTGTTGACAGCTTTTCGCGTTTTTAAATAGTCAAGTTTCAGACGTTTTTCTTTTTTGGATGAGCGTAGCGAGCGAAGCGAAGATTCCATTTCACTACACTGGAGAAAAAAATCCGAAATGTTTTTTTTTCCTGTATTATTGTGTGTCTGTTAGCACGATTTCGGCTAAACCGATACTCCAATTGCGATGAAATTTTATGGAGGCCTTCAAAATCTCTGAACCAAGAACTGCCACGTTTTTTAGCGCAATCGAAAAATTATTTCTCATGGAAATCGCAATTTTACGATTTTTTACGATTTAAAAAAAAAAATCTTCGACTTATAACACCTACATGCTTTATCCGATTGTAATGATTTTTTCACAGAACCTTAATTTTATGAATTTATATATTCGTGTGAAATTTGAGCGCAATCGAAAAATATTTTTTTATGAAAATCACAATTTTACGATTTTTTCGATTTTTTAAAACATTCTTTGACTTATAACACCTACATGCTTTATCTGATTGTAATGATTTTTTCAGAAAATCGCAATTTTACGTTTTTTTTTTTTTTTACATTTCTTTGACTTATAACTTCTACATGCTTTATCCGATTGTTACGATTTTTAAACAGAACTTTAATTTTATAAATTAATATATTGGTGTGAAATTTGAGCGCAATCGAAAAATAATTTCTCATAAAAATCGCAATTTTACGCTTTTTTTCGTTTAAAAAAAATTATGCTCATCCAACAACGCGCCTGAAAAAGCGTTTGCGAAGCTTCCTAGTTTTAGAACTAATGAACGATACAATGTACTCCCAATTGGAAAATTAAGATGTAATTTTAATAGTGTGGTTATTTTTTCCGGCAGGATTTTCGATTTACAATATCAAAGCAATCATTTTTAACAACAACACAGAACCACAGATACAGAGCTGTAGGCTGGAGCGCGGGAGGTTTGTCCTGAACTGTAATTTACAAAAGTAGTATTATAGTACACCACCTCAAGCGCATTAACCATTGGACTGAGCACATTGACCATTGGCAGCCGGCCCCTCACACCAACACTACCCCACCCACACCCCACCACACCACACCCACACACACATCAGCGACACGTCGCCGTGTTTTGTTTCCGTGTGCCGTCAGGCTACGAGATCCACTTGGATAAATAATTCAAGATGTCCTCTCTCCTCGGCCGACACATTGACGGAGGGGTCGTCAGGGTTGGATCTAATCTCTTAGCGAGAATTCCTGGATCAACATTCTGCGGCTTGTTGCGATGTGCGAGGCTAGTTCACAGCAAGCCGCGAGAATGTTGCGATGTGCGAGGCTAGCTCCACATAAAGCTGCGAGAATGTCGGGATGCAACAACTGGATGCTTCCTAAGCCTTTGGCTTATTTCTCGTGGTTTGCTCTTGTAAAAAGATGACACAACCTCGGACCGGACGAGTTAGCTATGTGTGGGGTTTCACAAAGAGAAAGTAGGCCTCGGTTGTTATTTCGTTTATAATACATTCCCCACCTTGTCTGCCGACTCGCCAACCATGAACAAGAGCTTGACGTAAGCTCTTGTGTCGAGAAATTAAATACGTGCCTTTTAAAATACACATTTTTCATTTAAATCATATTCATTCTTGAGAGCAAATTACTTTTTTCGTGTGATTAATGAAAAAGATAGTTGGAAGGCAGTGTGTCAAAAGAAGTTTCAAAAAATATGTGAAGATTGATAAAACCCTCAAGGAAACTTTTATTTAAAACAATGTCACATACTGTTTGTTCTTCAAAATGTTGATAGATATTGTATAAAAAGTTGTTTACAGACTCATAGATTTCCCTAGTGCAATCCTCTTGAAATCAATAGCTAAATTCAAAGTGACAGGCGAGAAAACAGGCCGCTAACTGATGCTTCCCTTGAGTCTTGGGTAAAGTTTAGTTCGAAAGAAACGAGAAAGAAGGGAACGGGGTGTGAGTCTCCATCATAGTAATAGTCCATCTCTCGGTGATTATTGTTCTTCCCCCAGGGGTTGTGGCTTTACAAACTAGAGTGCCGAGGTTTTTAACTAAGAATAACAGCCACAGTCGGGGGGAGTATTATACGGAGAGTACGGCCACCGCCACCGCTATCGCCACGACTCGCAAATCACGGGCTTAGCACACTAGAAGGCGGTGCTATTTCAAGAGACCGTGCCGCACGCGAGCTGTAGATACAGACAGACCTACGTCATCGATTACAATCTATTCCCTACGAGGGCTTCCACATTGTCATGAACATTCTTACACGGTTGTTATTTGTGTGCGGGTACGTTTACGTTGTCGTCCCTAAAACCCTGGCCTAGTCTAAATTATTGCCACCGCGTGCGACTATATTTTTTATTCATTGCCTTGTGTATTGCGGTAAATGATCCCAACGAGACAAGCTACCCTCAGGGAGCCCCCCCCCCCCCCCCCTCAAAAACACTACGGAGCCGTTCTAACATATGTCTATGTTTCGCGATGTATGTGCGTTCGTGCGTGTGCTTGTATACGAAGTTTTCTTTCTTTATACGACATCATAAAGTGAAACATTCGGATTCAAGGCAGCTAGATGTGGGGGGGGGGGGGTCTGTCAAGGGCTTTCCCCGGAGTCGCTGCATTATGTATTTCGAAACGTAAACGACTCCCATCATTTGACAACGCCACTCGAATGCAGATCGAAGTGTATTTGAATTTCATATCGAAAGACATAAACTCGGAAATACATCGTTAATCAGACTTCTTTATGGCATATTGCGTTGAAATATAAGCAGTAGAATGCGCTAAAAGAAGCCAAGATGTATTTCAAAGTCGTATATTTCCGATATGATCGTAAAAACCCTGCAATCAGTATCGGCACTGTTGCGAACTGAATCTATCATTCCCATGTGTTATTTAGCTAGTTCACATGTGAGCACTTTTCCTCATGTACTCAACTATGTTCAGAATTAGATCATAACCGTTAACGTAGTAATTTACTTAATAAAGTCAGACTCGTATAACAGTTAAGCCTTTTTCAGGCTTTGTGGGTTTTTCGATTATATTCTTGTTAGATTTATTTCTGTATGTAACATTAATTATTTATTTGTACAATTTTGCTATGTTGTATGAGTCATGTATGTTCTATGACAATAAGTTTGTAAATTGTTAAAAAAAAAAAAGAACACAAATACCGACACACCATGCGATTTCGAAAGAGAAATTCTGGATGACTCCGTTTCGACACCCGACTCAATCAAAAGGCGAACGCTGGCATTTGGTTATATAAAATAGTCATTGACTCTCCTCACACCGTATAGTTAGTCACCTGTATAGAAGGACACGCTGCCCGGTGGAAGTTTCATCATAAACGATTATGTAGGTCTCATAATTCCCTATTTACTCTGCTGTGCTAGCCTACCGGGTAAATCTTTGCACTTATGGACAGAGTGGGATATTTAGTGGTTAATTTATAGTGACAAACTCTAAAAGTCGACTTTTTTCATATTACGCAAGAGTGGATTATAATGGCGATATCTCAAAAACTATTTATCTAACCAAGCTAGTTTTTTTGAAATATGCCATACTGTCCTACTTAGAATGTTACGGTTTATGTGGAGAATTTGAAATTTACGCACGAGAGAGAGCTTCTCAAAACTGTGTCCACTCATCTTACTTTTGAGAACTGATATAACTTCCTCAGCAAAGACTGTAGCATACGGGAAGCGAACCCTAGATCCTCCACACTGAACCTCGCACACTAGCGCCTATAGTTCGATAGCGCATAAATGAGGAACTCGATCGTTGGCCGACATTCCTCATGGAAAACTCGATACTCGCCCCCAGGAAGTACGCGCAATCAGTGACGTAGCATATCTGTCGCAACCGCAACAATAAAACGCACGTTTTCGTGGAATCTATACAGTATATTTCCTGGGGGTTGATGTGTTCGTTAGCGTGATAGCTACATCGTCAATGTTTGATGAGTATTTACCAGCGGTTACTAGAAATGTCGATGTTGAATTAGATTGATAGACCTAACAGTTAAGAGCGTGTGATAAGGAAAGCACGTGGAAGTTTTACAACGCTGCAAGTATGCGTATTACCTGCCACAAAGTTGATATAGTATATACTCGACACCTCCACCAAATGAGTTTAATGCAAGAACAGAAGTGTTAAAATATCGGTAAGCTTCTGCGTGTTCAAGTTAAACTAATTCACAAAGGATACAATAAATTATACTAAGTACATATTGATGCACGCAAAATAATGGGCAATAGTAGAGCAAATCTTGAAATAATAGTATAAATACAACAAAAATATAAAATACGCCAATACAGCAATAACATATTCAAATGTTCGGCGAATGTAATTGCAATTGTATGAACACATTAGTTGTCTGACCTGCGTTTATTTGTTTTGTTCGTACCACTAATACACATATTGTGATACTTCTAGTTTTTGTTGGATGAGCGTAGCGAGCGTAGCGAGCGAAGCGAGCGAAGCGAAGATTCCATTTCACTACACTGAAGAAAAAAATCCGGAATGTTTTTTATTCTTTCTTTCTTTTTTTTTGTATTTTTGTCTGTTCGTTAGCACGATTCCGGCTAAACCGACAGTCCAATTGCGATGAAATTTTCTGGAGACCTTCGAAATTTCTGAACTTAGAATTGCACGATTCGAAAAATCGATCAAAAAATTATTTCTCGTGAAAATCGCAATTTTACGATTTATTTCGATTTTTTAAAAAATTCTTCGACTTATAACACATACATGCTTTATTCGATTGTAATGATTTTTTAACAGAACCTTAATTTTATGAATTAATATATTCGTGTGAAATTTGAGCGCAATCAAAAAATTATTTATTATGAAAATTGCAATTTTAGGATTTTTTTAAATTTTTAAAACATTCTTCGACTTATAACACCTACATGCTTTATCCGATTGTAATGATTTTTTCACAGAACCTTAATTTTATGAATTATAATTATCGTGTGAAATTTGAGCGCAATCAAACAATTATTTCTCTTAATAATTGCAATTTTACAATTTTGCTATGGTGCTGGGATAATGCTAAGGCTTTTACAATTTTCATTTTTTTTTTAAAGTGAAAGGTGTTTAAGATTAAAAACAATACATCTAAACATTTACTAGACAGATTTTATAATTTTTGTTTTGTTTGATAAATATGATTTTTTCCCTTTGCAAATTGTTTGAAAATGTATGTTTTTTGTGAAAAACCCATATTTTCCATATTTTAAATAAAAAACTATAAATGTCATCAAAAAAGTGTCCGGTGAATTTGTCAGAATAAGACTTGTGAGCACTTTAAAAAAAGAAATTATCCTTTCATCTTAAAAACTGTAGAAGAAGGAGGAACAATTGTTAGCAAATGTGCTAGAATAAAAGTTTTGAGGTAATAACATTTAAAGTTTATTTATGTTGTTTTTTGGTAAAACAACAGAAAATCCGCATAACACATGGCAACTCAATGCACCAATTACGCTCATCCAACAACGCGGCGGGACTTAAGCGTTTTCCTAGTAATTCAAAACATTTATCTTCGCATGTGATACTATGAGCTTTAGAACCTAGGATTATATACTAGGGTGCGACATCCCGCAATAATTCCGTGTATTTTCATTGTGGGTTTTTAAATTCCAATAATTGAGTTTCATTATCCTCAAATTATTTATGAGTGGCAACTGATTATTGAAGGACTAACAAACGTACGGTTCGTCGGTTTCGGTTTAAAATGATCCAAGGATTATAATTCCTATGTATAAAAGTGTACATCACTGATGGTTGTGTAATATATTTATACGGTTATTTTCATTTGTTTTTGTTTTGTTTTTGTGAGTGTTAACGAACAACGTACATGTCGTCAGCTAACAACGATACAAAACATTAATCACGCGCTTTTAAAAAAACACGTGCAAAATTGCAAACATAATTTTAGTTAAAGCGGTGTTGCAAGTGCACAAAACATTTAAAAACTCAACAGTTCACTGATTTGATTGAGTAAAACCACGAAATTGCAAAGACTATTGACTGGGATTCGAACCCGGGCCTCCTGTTTGACAGGCAGATGTTCTGTCCATTAGTCCACCTACACTCGTGTCGTGATTTAGATCTGGGTTTCACTCCACAACGATGTTATTATATTTTAGAGGGTAAAGCTCCCATAAACATCACTTATTTGCTCGTACGTTCGTCTGTGCGCGTGTCACATCTCACGATAAAAATCGAACACGACTTCCGATTGACATGCGTTCTGTCGGCATTACCCTTCAACAAGGATAATACAGAATGTTTTTGGTGACTTTGGGTACGGAAAGAGTTGCTATCCCCCTCCCCCCCCGGCAAAAAAAGTTTTGAAAATCGTGACCCGGCACCTCCACCATCTTCTCTGTCAAGCTTGAAATTTAAATATGGTCTAATTTCCCATCATTAGCTGCATATTTCAAACACGCGCACCTGGATTTTGCACATAAAACTAGAAATGAACACGTAATAAGCAACGCGATACAATAGAGTCGTAGATTTCCACCCTTTCAACCTATATAGTACTAAGTGTGCACGGATAGACCCATCATGGCTTATCGACCGCGGCCACAGAGCCTAGTTACCTCAGTAATATACTGACTCGTGGGACACACGCACGCACACACTTCACTTGAACGTGGCTGACGTTACGCAAGAGAGCTTTGCAAACACACCACTAGAATGCACGGCGTTAGCTCATCGTTATAGTCACAAGGAAGGTAGTCGTAGACTTCTGACCACATGGTAATCCTGACTAAAAGGAGTTGCATAATTAAAAAGCGAGTCCTAGAATGATTGATTATCGTTGGACTATCCTTTTAATTATGTAAGACTGTATCGGCGTCCCCTGAAAGCCGGATTTCCCACATCGTATTATTTTGCGTACAACCGCCACCAAGCTCACCCGTATCTTATTGTTATTGTACTGTATGTAATGTAGTATGTAATAGTAGTTTTCTTAATTATTAGTATTCTTTGTCTTGGGAATCAAGTAAAAGGGCCTTATTATAAAACCTGTTTAAAATATGTAAGTTGTTTCTACTTTAAAGAAACCCAAATAAATAAATTAATATCAATGTTTGTGACACCAATGATTTCCTGTTTGTTACTATTATTATTTGTGTTAACGCGAACACATTTAATACCTATTTCCATTAATTCGATGAATAATATTGATAATAAACTAGCTTTAATAACGTTTACGGGAGTACCCAAAACCGAAGCTTCTTAATCAACAGATCACCGAAGAAGAATTTCAAACAATTACCATAGTTTAATATTTTTGGTGGAGGTACCGGGTCGTACATTTTCAAACTTTCTGGGGGTTAACCATCTTAAACACATTCAAGTATCATCCTTGTTGAAGGTCAATGCCTTCAGATAACGCATGTCAATAGGACTTCGTGTCCTTATCGTGAGACGTGACGCACGAACAGACGGACGGACAGCAAGTAATAACAATAGTTTGTGAACTCACCCACTCAGTCCTCGTGTGTTGGAACGAGTGCTCGCATGCCTGTAATGTCTGGCCGCGTGTTCAACAGGCGTCTACTAGAGCAAGAAGAAGAAGAGGGTCCCAGCTGTGACAGACAAGCAGGGCTTATCTTGCCAGGCGGGATGGAAGTGGCGTTGTAAATCACGGGACACCAATGTAAAACCTCGTATTTCAGATTGTATTCCGTGTTTCTGCTGAGAAGTCATCTTCCAGCAGCCACTACAATACATTTAGACCAATCCGCATCCAAGTCATGTATGATTCTTGCGTCTATTACCTAATATATGTTTCAACGTATCTACAATATCCGCTGTGGTTTTATCTAATTTGCATTTAATGTCAAAATGTTGAAGACGATACAGGATTGATGCAATGCGACGTTGATTTCTTCTTAATTCTACCTTACTTAGAAAACAATAATTATAGACTTTAACACAAGATGTGTTCTGTGTAACGTAACCCACACGTTGAACATTAATTACTTAGTTCATAGAGTCGGGTCTCTTGAGTAAACTTTTCAAACTGAAACTTCAGAGTTACAACATTAATAAATGTTTTCTATGATATTGAAATGAGAGAATATTTAAACTGAAACACTAAATCATTTTCTAATAGTAACAATAAGCCGTAATATTTTACGCTAGATAATATAACCATGCCTGCCTATCGCTGCGTAGAATTAGAGCACATTAAAGAGCCTCCATAAGCAATAAATAGTAATTTAGCCTGACTATATTGTGCATATTAAAGCACCTTTATGTAACTACCAATGTGCAGAATTAATTCAGTGTGACATTTGATTATACCCTCGCTAATGGGTTGGCCATTGTGCCGCGTTATCGCACTGGCCCAGCGGAAATTAGGAACTCACTATAGTTAAAAGCTCGTGCAACTAAACTCTTTAACATGCTAATTTTTGGATTTGCAAATTCTCATTAAAAATACGTTTGCGCTTTGAATTTAATTATTTGTAAAAAGCAATCTGCGTGTTGATTTTTTTCTGAAATTGTATAGTGACTTGCTTTATTCTAGCTTTCGCACCAGTTGGTGTAAACCATATCTTTAGTTTGCTTAATAGAAGCAGCTTTAAAAAGACAATTTACTCTCTTTATCATTAAAAATTAACTGAAGTTTTATCACGACAGGTATTAAAATATTAAACTGTAATGAAACAGATAAATAGCTTAAGGAAAAACTCCATAAAACCAAAAACTAAATTACAATTGATAAATATATTTATCTGTTCCGTTAGTTTTCATTTAAAAATACTTGACAATTAAAAAAAACATGTACACATTTTATGGGAATCAATCCATGAATTATCTAGGTGCCCGTTAGGGCGCCGCAGCCAAGCCGCGGTGCGCTACACACTCAAGCACCTTATACAGCAAGCAGAGTTAGGGTGATTTCGAGGTGTCACCCAGCCGTCATGAAACGTGATGTGAACTTAAAAACTATCAAAATCAAGTAGATATAAGTTTCTGACAACACATGCCAAATTTGGTTGGGGTACGAGCATTCCTTCTTGGTGACAATATGGCTTGAAACATGCTCAAAATCACTTTAAGGATGTTAGCTACTCATGCTACTACTGCTACTGCTACGGTCTAATTCGTCAGTTTCAATCGGCCCGCGATTCTGACCAATTTGGTGGGGCTACAACGTTCATATTTTACATTGACATTAAGCTAATAGTGATGTAGGGTCTTTCGAAAGAAAAAGTTAAAAAGTTTGTTGGAAGGCTTCCAAATAAAGGTTTAAATATAAGCCTTATACAAGAATATAATCAACAAGTATAACTATAGTTACTTGACAATGATCGACTACATTGTTAACAAAATGCAAGTCTTTGGACCACGAGATATTTTACATCCTATTGTTAATTGGTAATACCATAGAAAATAAATCAACTTTGATAAAATTATTATATTTAAAAAAATAATTTTGCAATGGAACTTGAAAAAGTAATGAGATCACACACATAACAAAATCTTGTAAAAATACAGCCAAACCTTATACACTTAAAAGAAATGAGATCTAAAAAAGGGCCAAGCTCATCTACCCTTCCACATTTGCGCATTCTTAATTCATAAACGTACAATGTCCCGTAACAGCATCCTTGAAAAGATTGGCAAAATAGAATTTGCATGATATTACGTTTAAATTAATTAGAAAAAAAACTTGCATTTTCTTTTACGTTTAAAATAATTGCAAATTCTATTTTGCCAAGCTTTTCAAGGATGCTGTTACGGGATACGACACTGTACGCAAATGTGGAAGGGTAGAATATGAGCTTGGCCCTTTTTTAGATCTCATTTCTTTTGAGTGTGTAAGGTTTGGCTGTTTTTACAAGATTTTGTTATGTGTGTTAAAATCTACCTCAGCAGGTTATCAAACCATGACAAAAGTAAAAGTCATAATAAGGTGACAACAGGAACACTTTTAAACATAATTTAATGTTTGCCTTATGCAACAGTTAATTTGTTTTGACAAATAATAACCGATACAGAAAAAATATCATGTCAAGCTTGTGTTGGAATATGCTAGGATAATATTTTAGGTACGTGGTGTTAAGGGTGGGTGGGGAGGGTAGATGCACGAGCATTTCTGAGTAATGTTGCGTTGGTACTAGGTTGGGGGCGCCCGATACAGATGTGGAGTATTTGTGATGGTTACAAATTTGAGGTGGGAAAAAAAAGCAATACAATCAGTCCCACGCATATTCTTGGTTCATGATTTATTTATTTTTATATTAATAATTGTACAACAATTATCTGGGGTGTATTCTGCTTTGGAGTGAGCAAAAGTGAGTGAGTTTAATTCGAACTATCAGGTGTATGTATGTAATTCATATTCGGGCATTTACCCAATTGTTCTATAATATTATTTACTATTTCTTCTGTTGTTAACATAGCATAGGGTGATTAAACCCCTTGTATGGACTCCTGCAGAATATATTCAGAGTACACACAACTACTACAAGGGTTTGGACATGTTAGACTAGTGTTAATGATTCAGGGGGGGTTTTTGCTGCAACAAAGCTGTTCTCACAAACATGAAAGCAATTTGTATCTGCCAACAACTGCATTGTTTTGCTAAGTAACTGGAGCATTTTTATGTAAAGATCTATCACAAAAAACATTTACCTTCCTCGCTTCTCTTTTGGGTTATTCTACAATGAGGCATCGCGTAACACGTTGTTAGTTGATCGTTAGCAACTTGAATCCCCCTCTCATCTGGGAACATGTTTAAACTTTTTATTCCATTTTCAACTTCTCATAATGTTTTCTTAACTTTCAAGTAAAACTTGTGCAATGTATATTTAATCATCGCCCTAGCTCAACTGCAGCGCCCGAGATAATTATCAACACATCAACTAATAAACGCAGGACTGAATGAGACTCGGCGACCTCGTGCGCTCGGTTGAGCACTATTACTGTACTGTCTACGGGTGTTGCGAGCAAACATACACATGTGCCTCAAATATTTACTTAAACACATGCGGGCTCACTGTTTTTGAACGCAATTGTTCATTAGCTCGTACCCAATTTAACCGTTCAAATAGAATTGCTTTATTTAATGTTCCTATTTTATTTAACCCATAAAACTGTTTATTTGCCATTGCGCATTACCACATGCCCAACGTAATTAGTTAAAGCGGGCTGCATCGTTACTTACTCAATATATAATAAACACTCCCTGATCGCAAACACTGGATAGTCAGTCCTTAGACATTTCAAATGCAGCAGGTTCGTTGTCGTACAATGTGCTATAATGATGTTAAACTAAACTTTTCCATTATTTTAATATATCGTTCATGTAATCAACTCTTCATCTCTCAAATCATCAATCAGATACTCTTTTGTTTTAATTATTGTTATTTTGTTTGTTTATTTACTTTCGATACGTTGCATTATTTTGTATCGTCAATTCTTCATCTCATCAATAATCTTTTTTATTAACTATATAGTAATTGTAGTTACTATTATTGTTCACCTTTATTCCATGTTTAATAGAATGTGTATCTGGTGCTGTTTTTATACATCAACATTGTTTTTTTTTTTGCGATTCATGTAAATGGCAGCAATGTTGTATTCAGTCATATTCAATAAGATAAAAATGCATTAAACATCCATTAAAACTGTTCTCATCATCGTTCGCCCGGGAAGGGTTTCACGAGTTTGGATTGTGCAACAGTTTGAATTTTCTCATGCACGTTCTATATTCATTGATTCTCTTTAACACTTTGACACGTTCTCAGTGCTCGCTTCTGACCCAACCTATCACACAAGTCCTTGGTTGCCATATATATCGTTTAGCATTCTTTCAAAAATAACCCAATAAATATAATAGTAAAGAAAGTAAGTAATGGCATCTCCTAAGCGATGAATGATGGACTGTCCCCGACACTTGCACATGGTACTGACACATCCTTGATGGAGAACCTCCCTGGGAGAATAAGAAGCAACTTTGCGGAGAACATTCAGACGCCATTCTTCTCTTTCTGATAGTTTCATAGCACTTTTCTTTCTTGTTTCATACTTTAAGTGAATACGTAAAATGTCACGCTGTACTTTATAACCTGAGAGCTTTTCACCATGATTGAACGAAGAAAAATAAAAAACTAGGCTTGGCGTTTTCAATTTAGCGGAATGCGTTTATTTTACTTGAGTAAAATTTAGAGGGGTTCAAATTTTAAATTATCTGATATATTTCGGCGACAATTTAGCAAGTAAAGTTAAAATTAAAATCCTAATATTGACTCAGTTGAAAGGGGACAAATTTAAACTCGTAGTAAGGCTCGTTATTTATTTAACTCTAAAATCTTTGAAAAGGGGTGAACAGTTTTAAATTTAATTTATGGTAATACTTAATAGTGACTATTTACTAGGGAAACGCCAAAGTCGTTGTTAAACGAGTGAGTGAGCCATGTGTTGAGTACCGATTACATTACTTTTCTTCCCCTACCTTAGGCCCCCCCTAGTCTATCCTGGCTAGAGAGGGGCATTATGACCTTACAGTTGACGTTCCCATCCCCCTAAAGCCAACTAAACTTTAAAAACTATTTTTATAAGAATATAATTATCAAAATTAAATGCAAATGTTCCCGGGGATTCAACACATGACTCGCTCACATGTCTAACTACGACTTTGTCGTTTTTCCCCAGTTTAGTTGGCTAAGGCGCCCCTTGTAGCCGAAATGTGAAAGAAGTGGGTTCAATCCCCTGGTCGGGAAAGATTTTGTAATTTCTAGATTGTATTTCAAAAATAATTAAACATGTTTTGAAATGCATATAACGCAGTGTAGTCCATCGTCTGTGGCAATAGGGCCTACTACGGTAAAAATAGCCAGTACGAAATACGTGAAAAAATTGCAAGGTTTACTCAATCTACGAGCTGAATTTGGGGTACCTTAATTGACGTCCAACATTTGACAGACCTTGCATGGGCACGGCATTTCACGGGCCCGGCGAATAGCAAACAAAAAATATCTTTTCAAAATCTAAAACATTGTCGTAAAAATAATTTCTATACATTGGAAGTCTATTTTTCAGTTTATTATTTCTTGTAGGTTTAAATCGCAATGAATCTTGCTGATTTTTTTTAGCAGTTCTCAAAAACTCGTACCGGATGTCCCGTTTAAAATTTCAGCGCAAACTGTTCAGCGATTCGGCTGATTTTCGACACACACACACACACACACACACACGCACGCAGAAAAACCCATAAGGGCCGTTTAAGTCGAATGAAATCACTACGTTCGCTTACGCTCACTCGTTCAATAAAATTTTTTGACCTAGGATTATTAACAATAAAATGACCATTTTCTTCGTTTAACCGTTTTCCCGGACAAATAAGAAATACCAACTATGAAAATTTGTTTTTAAAGTTTAAATACTTCTACTTTCTATTCTGGCGTAATTTACACAGAATTGCGCAGAGCTACACATTCAAATTTTTTATTTATTTACTAAATCGCGTATGTGCTCTCGAATCTCTGTCATCGAATCACTTCAAATTTGATTATAGGTATACAGACGTGATGCATAATGCATAAATGATTGTCGAAGTCTTTTTTAGTGACAGTGCAATAATTTGCGATTCGGGTTATATAAACCTCACGTGAAGCTGATGAGATGCCCGTCCCGGTGCAGTTTTGTGTTGGTAGAGCACTGGACGTTGTAAGAGCTGCAAGGAGTCTTTTTTTATTTGATCAGGGAATTCATAATGTGATTTTAATGGGGTCATTTAAAATAACGTTTACAGTTAAAAATTTTTAA